>KK114316.1:392930-463131 GCA_000611955.2 Stegodyphus mimosarum
GTAACATCTTATTATACTGCTGGGGAAGGGAAATTTAATTTTTCGAATTCTAAGAAAGTGTTTTTAATTGACAGCGCGAAGAAACCATTAATGTCAGAGATAATATCAAAAGTTCGCAATTTTTTAAAAAGAGATTCTCTTCTTTCAAAAGTTTTGCTATCACATATTATTTTAACTTAAAACTTTTTCATAGTGTATAGATTTTCATAGTATGTATGCATTCATATTCGATTTTGAAGTTCACGTTTATATTATGATGCTACATATAAAATCAAATAAATTCAAAGTTTATTGAACAATATTCTAAAAATCATCATTTTGTAGAATATAAATGAAACGTTCGGCATTAGGCATGTTACGAATTTGAAGTTTTTCTCAGCGCTAGCATTTATTTCTTTGAACTTTTGTGGCAATGTCGCGCTCGCGGCAGTTGAGTTCGTCTAGGCAACAAGGAAGGGAGCTTGTCTCTTCTGTTCTTGATACGAAACGATGTAACTGTAATTATTCTGTAATTGTAAATAATTCTGTATATTAAAGCTTGTGTTGTGAAACTACAGCAGTCTACTAATTTCGACGGATATCACGAAACAAGGCGTATGTACAAGATGCTAAAAAATATTGCTATTGATTATATTTGTTTGATATCGGACTTGCAGTTTCAAAATAAAATTGAGAGTTTTATGAGAATTTTAAGTTTTATAAGTTAAAAGTCTGTGGGTGAGAGTGTTGCTTAAGATAAAATCTAATATTGCATATGGGTGTCTTAGAGCAAAATGTCTAGCTATTTAAATATTCATTATGCCTTGTTAAATTAAATGCAAAGTAATAAAAAAAGCTATTTGAAAATTTTCAGTGGCATCTAAGAACGAATGAACAGGTGTAGATCCTTTCTTAATGCCTGCGAGAATTATTGATGAGTATTTAATGCATTTTGGAGCAAATCTGGCGGCAACTCCAAAATTAAAGCTGCTCGTAATTTTCAGCCTGCGATTTTCATTCCGGTAAATCTGTTATTAAATTTATACATTTCCTCAAATTTTGCACTTAGGGTTATGGAAAGCAATTTATTTGACTTATCAAAGCTCAATGAAGAATTTAACAATTAGAAATTTTTCTGTGCATGGATGGTATAAATACGAAGTCCTTCCTAATTATTTTATTTAATCATAATGAATATTTTAGTATAGTGGGAATATTATTTCTATGCTGAATATACGGAAAGTTAGATTTTACTTAGTAGAGTAGATTAGTAGAACCACCCTACAATCAATGCTGAAATTTTTCATATACGATTCCCTGCCTTATTTTGAGAAGGTTTTTGATTAAAAGTACATGTGTCGGATAAATATTAAGGCAAGAAACTTTGTATTTGCATTTTACAACAACTTATATGTAAAACATAGCTACAAAAATCTCTCAGGTACACTGTTTTAATAAGCATAAAACTTAGCACTGTTTTTTAGAAATTCCATTCCCATTTTCCTAGTATGTTAAAAAATTTCGAACACACAAGCTTGTTTCACTTACCCAACTTTGACGAAACGGAATTGCTTTGGATCCCATATGTATTTTATCTTTTTATTGTAAAAATATATTAATGAATTGTCACTTGACCTCCAGACTATTTCTACAAAGTACTGATTGTGAGAATCCTGGAAAATTTGGGAAAGAAACGAATTAAAAATACGTAAATAATGAAAAAAAGAGATTTATAAACATTCATTTAATATAATTAAAACAATTTATATTTTTGAACATTATTGCTCACAATCATGGTATGCATTCATATTATGTATACAAGCATGTTATTTTTGTAATACGCGTTCACTGAAGAAACATAAAAACTATAAAACTTTAACCAAACAAAATCGGAATCATAATTCAGAAAGATGATACAGGCAGCGTGAAAAAAAGTACTATCGAATAATCTCAAGGATAGACGCTTGTGATTATAATGAGGTCAGAAGTAATAATTTCACTATCAAAAGGTCTGCTAAGCATGATGAAAAATATTTAATGAACAAAATAAAAACACTTCGTGAATGTTCGCTGAAAATTCTCCAGTTTTCACTGTTATTCAGATACATTTTTTATTTCTAATGGCAGATTACAAAGACAATTGTAGACAGAACAAGAAAAATTGAAAGCGAATAACAAAACTAAAAAACAATCCTCAGTATAATCTATGAATCTATTTTGTGTTTTGCCTCCCAATATCTCTCCCAGAGTGATCCAGCATTAAGTGCAGGGCTACTGCTCAGATGCGAGGCATCCATTTCCTCATAACAGTTGTACGATTTAAAAATTGAGGGGTTAGGATAATATTCATTCAATGCAAATGTTTTAAAGTTCAATTGTGGCCGATAAAAAGAAGAAAGAGAGAAACATTTCGTTCTGTGCCATAAAGGAGTGTCAAAAATTCTGTTAATGTATGCTTTGCGACTGTTCCTTTTGATAACATCTTTCCAAAAAGCTTCTCTGTAGTAATTTTTGATTACTCTTTTAACAGTGTAAAAAGAGATGTTGTTTTCAGTTATTTGGAGAATGCTGTCACCTTTCTTTTCCAACAAATTTGCCTTATCATTTCCATGAGGGACACAATGAGATGGTATCCATTGCATGGCAACTTCTTTGCCCTCCTAAGCTAAGTGTTTTAGAAAATGCTGACGCTTTAAAAACATCAATCTTTGAAAATGAAGAAAGAAGAAATGGCTCCTTTTTTATGTCTCCTGCTTTGAAATAACCTAATATCTCTACAGTGGCACCCGAACTGAAAACGATGGTGGATGATGATTCTCCACCACCAGGATTTGGCGATTGGGTCTCCTAATCCCCAGTTGATCTTTAAAAGGTGGAGTATATAAGGTATTTCTCCCGCCTTCTTAGCCTGCCTTCGTGTTGTAATGGTCAGCACACTCAGCGCGTACTCGAGAGGTCCGTGGTTCGAGTCCGGCGAGGGTATTGCTCATTTTTCATGTATCCTGCTTCGAAATAACCTAATGTCTCTACACGATACAGCTATCTAATCCCAAAATAAGACAATATATTACTTTATTTTCTAGAGCGTTACTCAATTCATTGTGAATATATTAATATTTTGTTGAAAATATATGATTTTTAAACATAGCGGTTACTTTACAAGTAAAATAAATAAATATGCGTATTACCACAAGCAGAATTTTGGAAGCTTTTTCTACGGAGCATTTCTTGTGGGTACATTTCAAATAAATTCGTCTGTTCCAGCCTATTAAAATCCAAAGTAATCCTCCTGACAGCATAACGGCCAGACATGTGAGAAGTAACTTTGAATATGAAAGCATGTATCCTTGGAGCTGCTGCAGATGGAAAACAATAATCATTAGTTCATTACTTTTCAGTAAATCTATCCAGTAAGCTCTATTGCGTAATCCTATGATATAAATTCAAAACTTATTCCATAAAGAAAAATCTGAGAATTTTGGACAACCACAATTGTAGTATGCACCAATTATTAAATTTAGCATTCCATTTTCAAAAAGCTTCTCAAATTAAAATACAATTTTTGTGCTGTCATCATAGAGAAAAATGCCCAATTAGGTAGTAAAGTCTTCACTGTGTTTTAAATAAATGAACATTTTCAACATTTCAGTCAATATTCAAGCACAACATTTTCACACCTGTAAGTGTGAACCTGTATTACACCTGTATTTTAACACCGTAACGCATTTGCTGAAATATAAGTAATTAATAAATTTCATAGTAATAATCATAAAGTTAATAATGAGTGTTCTGTATATCAGTGCTCCGCAACCTTTTCTCACCTGCGACGCACAAAAAATCTTTCTGGAATTTCGTGGCACACCAAAAGCTAATGTATATATGTATTGATTTATACACAAAATTTACAATAAATTTTTGTTTCTAATTTGAAAAATATACAATTATAAAACCATAACATATTTATTTATATGCAATCATAATAATCGAAATTCTTTTAAAAAAATTAAAAAACAAAAATTCTTCAATTTGATTGGTTTATTTCAAATTAAAAAAAAGAGTTTTAGAGCTATTATTTTTAATTAAAATGGTCTGAAACTAATGTTGCGTTTATACGGGTTCGTGGATTTGAGAGTATCCGATGAAAACACGATGCAGAACAATAAAAAGCACAATTTATTTACAAGAATCACTATTTACAGCACAGTTCCAAAATTGCCTTTAAAAGCGTCGAAAATCTACAATAAATACGCTGAAACAATCAGCAACACAGCTTCAGGCTGTAACTGTACAGGTAGCTTCACGGCAACACTAAACTTCTAATAAACACCGTGGAACAATCACCAATACACTGTCAAGCTATACTGTAAAGATAGCTTCACGGCAAAGCACTATCTCGATTGCTTTCCGTTCACGAAACTCTCGCGTAGCAGCTATTCTCACACTGCTCGCAACACTTCACAATTTCGCAACTTACTTCGCAACTAACTCCGCAACTAACTAACTCGCAACTCTGCAACAACTCACTCCTCGCTCTCGGACACGCAAGGGTTTATATAGCTTTTCTTTAAGTTCGACACGTTTCGAGAAATATCTCGACAGGAAGTTATTCTAGAAGCTTCCCGATTGGACCATGGGATATCGCCAATTTGGTCGCCAAATGGGCGATAAAGTCGCCAATCTGGCAACCCTGCCATACACTATTTTATGGCAACCCTAGTGCTATGCCGGAAAGCTTACATACAGGCGCAACCGCCGAATTTTTCGTAACACTAATATATTTCGTTTAAATTTATGTTTAAAAAAGTTATATATTTTTGAGTTCCGAGTTATCAAGGAAGTGCCGAAAAAATTCAAATGCTGACACATTTACAATCACACACACAACCACACAACAGTGAAATATATAAAAACATTTAAAATAGACATTATTAATGAAAAAAAATTGTCATTGTGTATTAAATACATGATAAAAAATTACAAAATGTCAAAGACATGTATTTGATTGTGGCACACCTATATCCTACTCATGGCACACCAGTGTCCCGCGGCACACCGGTTGCGGAGCACTGCTGTATACAATGTATAATTATTAATATAATATAATTAATATATTTCGTGCTACATAATCCAATTAAAAAGTGCAGGCAATTTCAAATGAATGGTACAAATATATAAATTATACCTGTGACAACTGTAATGAATTTATTCCTAGCGTTCATCAGTAAGTCTTTCATATGGTAAATTTAGTTTCATATGGCATTACGAAAGTTTGATAAGGTTCATTTCCGCATGCACATTCCTTTATAAAATCGGCTTATTTCAATTGTCTCTATTTGCCTATTTATTCACTTTTTGAGAAATATTTTTGAATGACCCTGTTTAAAGCCCCATTTTTTAGCTTTTAAATACAGTTTTTCTAGTCTATAGTTAACTCGTAGTACGCCTCCGATTCTCTTACAAATCGAACAGTGCTGTATGATGACCTGTCAGCGTATCTGTACAACATTCAAATTTTGTTTCAACTCCCAAATATCTATCTCAAACAATTTTTGATGTTAACTATATTGATACGAGGTAACATGAAAAAAATGATTAGATATTAACTCTCGTTGATGTTAACTCTTTATGCTGATAACCGTTGCCGAACGCACGGAGAGAAATACATTTTTTTTGTTTCTCAATTCTTATGATGATCGCTATCAAATTGTTAACAAATGAGCGATGATCTCTATCAAATTGTTTTTTGATTATTCTCATTTTCGAAAAGGTTGATGAGTTGAGGGCGTCTGTAGTCAATTTATTTTCATTTTTTACATACATAGGTACATTTCTAAATATAACATGTTTCATGCTCGTAATACTTTTTGTAATCTCAGCTGATGTCGAGATTTACAGTCATCTTCTTAGCAGTGCACTTCGTCTTACTGAATCATATTAATCAAAATGATGATATCACTGTTACCGCTAAAAATAATAACTCAGGTAATAACAAATAATATTCTAAAGTAGGCAACTAATGCCTTAAATCGTTCCTTTCACATTATCTTAAAAATTAACATCAAAAGAGTTCACAAGCAATGCAAATTATAAAATCAGATCTTAATAATAAGGCTTATTACATGCTACGTATTGTATTATTGGAATGTTAAAATTCACAATTTTAAATACATAAAAATGATGATGCCGTTGATGACGGCACGTTGCACGCGACTCCATGTAGCAACTGGTGCTACTTGCTTTTGTTAAAGTTGTGTATTACTTATCGATTTTAGAGATACAGAAGAAAAATACATTTAAATTAAATACATGAGAAGTTCTATTACGATACTTAAACAACACTGAAGGCACAGATTGTAAGTTATTGTCCTTTATCTGAGGATCTTGCTAGAGGCAAGAGTCTCTCTTGTCGGGAGTTTAGGAGCATTCTGAGTTTCTATCTTATCCCAAACAGTTTTCAGACTGAATTAATCAGGCCCTGTTAATTTTTCGGTTGTATTTTACGTCCTCTGATTCGTTATAATTAAAACGTTATCAGAGAAACAACAGCAACATTTGTCCGTCAACCTCTTTGAAATCGAGAGGCTTTTGGTGACAGACACAGTGCGGATCGCTAAATTCCCTTAACAGTGGCCGTAAAATTTTGATTGTTGTAATGTCACGTGGAGCCGCAAGTGAACGAATTATTGCTTCTGCAATGTCACAGCCTGTCGTCTCTCACAGCTTGAAAACTGCGACCTGCGACTCATGTAGTAAAAACTTTTACAGAAAAGTACCATTTGGATACTTTCATAAATTTGCATACCAAATATAAATTTAAAAAAAGGAATAACACATTTTAAAAAAAGAAAATGCATGGCAACTTTTAACCCTCTGTAAACGTGCACATTGATCAGCTGACTTGCTTCCACATAGATTCGTCTACTCTAATATAAAAGAAGTGAACAACAATGTTATAGGAAAAAGACTTTTAAGTGAATAGCACTAAAATTTAAAATTATGTTATTCTGAACATCAGAAATATTAAAAATTATGGCAATACGCTTGCATTTCGACATGCAGTGAGTTACTTCTAAGAAGAGGTTGAAAGTTCAGATGATTTTTGTTTTTAATCAAACTGATCACATAAGAGAGATGACGTTTCGAACGTATGTTTATTTATGTTATGAAAAATACTGGCCTTGACTAAAATGTGGTGATCGATAGTTAAATTACTACCTGGATATGGCAGACTAGGCCTCTTTTCTCTTTCTTCAGTCACTCATTTAGTTTAGAAAGAATAGGAGGAATCATCCATATCTCCCAAACATAGTAGCATGTTCTATAGGCAACACGTTTCTATTGGTAGCACATTCTTCACTGGTAACACCTTTGATTATCAGAAGGAAGATCCATCATTTGGGGGAATCCCAGCGATGGCTTAGTAGATTTTTCAGGTTCTTGCTTCGGAAAGCTAATAACTCTATAACTCTATAACTAACAACGTACCATATCAATATTTTCTCAGAAATATTGATCACTTTCAGAGCTGCTCGTTTTAGATCAGTGATCAACATGAGAAGGTGCACGTTATTTATAAAGCAGTCTACCAGCATATATTTTGTAATCGGAATGAAACGTTAAATAAAAGGATCAATATTACCTGAGATATTAAATTTGATGCAGAGCAGAAGATACAGTAAATACCATTTAACGAACCACATTTGAAAATGATTTATACTTCAGAGCACATAAGTAAACATTGAGACGCATAGTTAAAATAATATTCTCTAAGAGGACTCTGTCTGAATTAAGCGATGCCATCAAATATGCAGTACGTCAAATAAGAAGATTTTGTCTAATTTCGCTATTAAACCTCAATATTTTTTATATTACATTAATCAAATGTCACATTTTCTGATTCTTATAGTATCCCTAAAACTAGTTTTAAAAACAAGTAATTAATTATTAACTAAAAGTAGCTGTGTTAGTTTTGTTTAAATCAATGTTATCTATCTTAAATTTCAAGCGGGCCGAATGCACAATCTGAAAGTAGCTGTTAGGCTGGAATATTTTTTAACAAAATGAAAGTTCTTTTTTTAAACAAAATAAAACTTTGTAACTGAATTTTAAATTATATTTACTAAATATTTATCAAAACATAACTAACGAATAATATGAATGAAGCAAAAGAAAGCATTCAAACTTACATTTATTTTTTACTTGAAATCTAAAGGTTTGAATCTACAAAAAATTTATTGCTTTCGTTTTATCTCTATTGGTTTTAATTTCTGGTATCAAAATGCCCCATACAGACTAGTAAAACGTCCCAACAGTATTCAAAGAATTCGCCTCGTTTCTACTGATTTTTAATGGTTTCTGTTGATTTCTATTGGTGTTTCTTACTAGTATCAAAATGCGTCATAGAAAGCAGTGAAATCTTCTACTGGTACACATTAGAATTCTACTGACGTTTAATGGTTTCTGTTTATCTCTATTGGTTTTTCTTTCAAGCAAAAAATGCTCAATAAAAACAGTAAAACTTTCTATTGACGCCCTAAAATATTATCGTTTCTACTTGATCTTTATGGGCTTTACTTTCTGGCATCAAAATGCGCCATAGAATACAGTAAAACCTTTTACTGGTATCCATAAAATTTTATTCCTTTCCACTAACGTTTAACTGGTTTCTGTTGATGTCTATCATTTGTTTTATTGGTATCAAAATACCCCGCAGAAACCAGTAAAACATTCTACTGGTACCCATTGAGTTCTACTCGTTTCTGTTAACTTTTACTGGCTTTAGTTCATTTGTATTAGGTTTTCTTACTGGTCTCAAAATGCTCCATAAGAAGCAGTAAAGCTTTCTGCTAGTACCCGTACAATTCTACTTGTTTCTGCTTATTTTTACTGGTTTCTCCTGATCTCTGTTGTTTTTCTCACTGGTACCAAAATGCCCCATAGGAACCAATAGAGCTTTCTTCTGGTATCCATAGAATTCTATTGGTTGTTACTTATAAGAATATTTATATTTTGCATTAAACATTTCACCTTTATTATAACTTTTCTTTTCCGTTTCCTCACGAGAAATGTAAATTAACTAAATAGTGTTTAAGCTGAGATTTTTGGATTGCAAGTCAAAGCGTGTTTCAGCTTCTCGAGGCCATCTTACTTTAGTTCTGTCATCTCAGTAATGTTTGTAATTATTTGGCTTTGCGTTATTTGACGCCGACATTTAAATTCATACTTCGGTTAGCGTTTTGAACCAATTTCGATTTAAATTAAATTGTGTAGCGTTTGACTTCTATTCTACGTTTTAAAGTTGAATCAATTGTTATTTCTGTTGCATTGCCACAAGAGGTGGTTGATCTTGTCAAGCACAAAAAAGTGCTTTTATGTTCAAATTCTGCTTTAGTAAAAGGTTTGTTTTAAACCTTTTCAAATCTCTGTAGCTGTTTCAGACATAGCGATAATTCGCTTAACGTTTGTTAGAATTTGGAACCAGTTTATGCGCCCAAAGCAAGCCAAATTCTACAGTTGCGCTCGAATAAAAAGCGAACATTGGCACAAGGTAATGCAACGTTTTGAGCTGACCGCACATCCACGATCGCAGATCCCACTTGCACCAATATGTCTCATAGAAGTATGCCAGTTCATCGTAACTGCGATGCGAGCGTTAGTGAAACTCGCAGTGATTTTTGATGACACAGATTTTGTTTTTCTCCTTGGTATCAAAAGGCTCCATAGAGCAACTGGATTCTCATTTTTTGTTTTACCGGTTTGCGTAAGTACAGAAGATCACCATAGCAACCGTCGCATTGCGATGGCAGGCATTGAGCTGGTACAAAACCATCAATAATGTTTTATTGGTTGAACCAGGCAGTGAGGCTTTTTCATTCGATGTATTTAAAGTCGCCGTGGTAAAATAATTCTCCGTGGTAAAACACAAGGCGAAATTAGAAGCAGGAATATTTGGAGTTATCAAACTAGGTTTCAAGAACTAGCCGAGTTTATATTGAGGAAAATTAAAGTCGTAAACCTATTGCATGGGAAAAAACCCGATGAGGGATGTCATCAATATTATACTGTCGCAAATTAAAAAATTTTGCTCAGTTGAAAAACGCGAGTACGCTGAAATAATTATTTGAGCTCGCGGTGAAGTCTGAAAATCATAGAGTATGTGTACGTCGGCATATGGCCAGAAGTTCAGTAGATGTTTGCATAGATCTGTATCAGAAGGAAAGCCAAGATCTGACGGCGGTCATCGCTTTGATAATAGAAAGAAATTTTCAGCCGCGAATGGCGATTGCAAGGACAAATCAAAAAAGAGGAAACAGGATTTAGACGGCAAGAATTTACACTAACAAAAGGTATTAAAATACAATCACTCCCAGAGAGAGAAAAATTCCTCTCGAATTCAATTAAATACAGTATTATTAAAAATGTTTTGGGCAATCTGCCAACTTTAAGCTTTGAACTTTAATTATGCTGTAGTTGTAATGTTGATCGCTGCTGTATGAATAGCTTTCCATTCTCGTAATAAACGCTTGTTATCCCACCGATGATGTTATAATTCAATTTATTATAACAGGTTATGGGCCCAGTAAATTAGGAGAAGTCTTTTATAAAGACGTATAATAATATTTTGAATCAACATTTTGGATTAAAATCGATGAACAGTGATTACTTTCGTTTTCTTCTTTCGTCCTTAACGATTACATAATGGCGGCTATGGAACAAACCGCGTGTTCATCGAAAAGGTGAATGACCGAAGTTACTATACTTAAAAATTTAAACTGGAACTCTTGCTGATTAAGGAGGATTCATGAGATGTTATTATCACAGAACCTTCATCTCCAGTAACTACAAAGTGGGTTTCGAAAGACGGAAAAGCTAGAGCAATTATAGGACTTTTATTGGAAGATAACCAATTAGGACATATTAGAAAGTGTACGACTGCGAAAGAGGTACGGAATATTCTCAAAAAAGTACCATGAAAAGTCCACTGTCCCGAAAGGTTGGTGTTTTGAAAAAGCTGTGTAATTTGCTGTACAACATTAAAGAACAAATGAGCGATCATCTAATGAAAATGGAAGTGGATCAACTAGTAGCGCTAGGTGAGAAATTTCAGAACCTTTATTCGTTGCATTTATTTTCAGTAGTTTATCTGAAAACTATGCTACGTTAATAAGAGCTTTAGAAATATGACCGAAGAAGATTTAACTGTTGAATTGGGTAAAAAATAAATTGTTGGAGGAGTATACTTTTCAAAACGAAAATAAAGAACCTGGTACAGGAAGTGAAAATAAAGCTTTGAA
The DNA here is from genome assembly GCA_000611955.2 of Stegodyphus mimosarum. NCBI lineage: Eukaryota > Metazoa > Arthropoda > Arachnida > Araneae > Eresidae > Stegodyphus > Stegodyphus mimosarum. The sequence continues at coordinate 404,204 of KK114316.1, forward strand.
GTCAAATTCTTCTTTAACGCGTAATATTCCAGCCGATAAGAATAAGTACCTAATTGTTTCTTTTGTAAGAAATTAGGGCATTTAAAGGTTGACTGTAGGAAATATGCGAAATGGATGTTTAAGCATAAGCAAAAGTAACAAGTTAATACAACTACGATTCAAGTGATATTAATGAAGCGAAACAAGTTTCCAATCACGACTGATTTACAAGTAGGGATAATTTACATGGTTACTGGTGTATCGATTCTGGAGCCACCATTCATATGTACAATGATAAAACTCTGTTCAGCAGTTTTGATAGTAATTCTGTTCTTAAATGAATTACTTTAGCTAACGGATATACAGTGGATGTCAGGGATAAGGTAATTGCTTGGTAAAATATCAGAATAATCAAAATCAGGAAATACAGATTACGACCAAAGATGTGGTTTTTGTTCCACAGCTATCTGGAAATTTATTATCTGTACAGCTGACTGAACTTTAAAGTGAACTTTAGTGAACTTTAAAGGTGCAGAATGTCATATTGTGAACAATGATAATATAATAGCTTTCGGCTACGTCAGAAAGGTTTATATGTTCTTAAGGAAAGTCAGCATACTCTTCATACGAAACAAGTCTATACGGAATGCATTCATGACTGGCATATAAAATTAGGTCAGAAATCCTGCCGATATTTTATGGATGTGCAATGAATCTATGGCTGAAAGTATCAATATTGCTCCTTGTTCTACTGTATTTGTATGTGAGGATTGTATTGCTACCAGAGCATGCAGAGAACAATTTCCGAGAAAGTCTATTTCGCGACCTTCCGACATACTCGATTTAGTGCATACAGACCTTTGTGGACCAATGCAAACTGTAACTCCAGGTGGTGCAAGATATATACTAACAATAATTTATGATTATAGTAGATATACTATAGTTTCCCTTCTGAAGCATAAGGAAGAAACTAAACAATGTATCGCACACTTCATCAGACACGTATTAACACAGTTTGGGAAAGCATCAAAACGACTGAGATCAGATCGAGGAGGGGAATATGTAAGCAACGGCTTTGAAAAACTGCTGAAAGAAAATGGAATAATACATGAGAAAACTGTTCCTTATTCTCCGTAACAGAATGGAATCGCTGAAAGAAAGAATCGTACATTAATTGAGATGACAAGAGCGATGCTAAAAAGCTCTAGTCTTCCAAACAAGTACTGGGGCGAAGCCGTTATTACAGCAAACTACCTACAAAATAGGTTGCCAACGAGAGAACTTGTAAAGTTACACCTTATGAAAAATGGCATAAAAGGAAACCATCATTAGCACATATACAAGCATTCGGTACTCCAGCACATGTGCATATACCGAAAGATAAGAGACAAAAACTTGATGATACGTCTGTTAAACGAATCATGGCTGGGTATGAAGAAGGAACAAAAGGTTATCATTTGCTGAACACGAATACCGACAGTATTGTAATTACTCGAGATGTGACATTTATACCAAAAGATCCCCATCTTAAGGATAAACAGAAGGATACAGAACATCTAACTATTTTTAAAGATAATTCAAATAAAGAGTATATCTCTGAAAATACAGAACTGTGGCGATCTCCTAGGCAAAACAAAGGCGTGCTACCTGTGAGATATAATATTAGTTTATTCTCAGCACAATCGGAGGAAGCAGCACATCCACCATCATATTATGAAGCTTGTTCAGGTGCCAATACTGAAAAATGGAAACTAGCTATGCAAGAGGAGATTAATGCTTTAAAGACGAATGACACCTGGAGTTTGACAGATGCATCTGAAGGGAAAAACATTATAGGCTGCAAGTGGGTATACGAAGCCAAGCGAGATTGGTTAGGTTAGGTTAGGTTATTCAATTATGGCAAAGCACATGAGGGCTATCTGCCTAAGGGGAGGGATGCATTCGTGGAGGACTTTCTAAGGGAAATTGGCTCGTATACACGTTACACATGAGAAAAACCACGAAAACGCCCATGCAGCCAGCCCGTTCGCGGGATTCGAACCTCGGGCCGAACTACCAGTGTTCAGCGTCTTTACAACTCTGCCGCTGGTCCAAACGAGATTGCGAAGGAAACGTACTTCCTTATAACGCTCGACTGGTTGCTTAAGGATACCAGCAGAAATATAGTCACGCCTATGATAAAGTATTTGCTCCGGGAGCCAAGCCAACTACTTTGAGAATGCTTCTTACAATAGCAGGAAAAAGAAAAATGGCAATAAGACATTACGATATCCAATCAGCATACTTAAATGGAGATTTATCTCATGATATTTACATGAAACAACCTCCCGGATTTGAAGAAGGTGATAAAGTTTGTAAACTTGTAAAGAACTTATATGGACTCAAGGGGAGAATGAATGGAACAGAAAACGTAATAAAATTCTCTTAAGCAAAGGATTTGAACGAAGTCAAAATGACCCTTGTTTATATACAAGACAGGACAAAGAAGGGTTTGTATACATCACTGTACTTGTGGATGATATGGTCGTTGCAGCAAGTACAGAAGATTCACTTGAAAATTTTGAAAGTGAACTTGGTGGACATTTCTCAGTGAAAAATTTGGGAAATCTTCATTATTATTTAGGTATGCATTTTGAACGTGACGACGAGGGAATCTTCTATCTAGAGACCAGTCAAGCTACATTTCGAGAAAGCTAAAATAGTGTGAACGATTGTAAAACATCTACGTTTCCTATTAATCCAGGATATTATAAGCAAAGGAAAGATGCAAAAGCTTACTGTAAAGTTGAGGAATATAAAACTGCAATAGAATACTTACTGAACCTAGTAGTCAATACTAGACCAGACATAGCAGCTGCTGTTTCCATCTTAGCCCGAAAGGTGTTAAAACCAACGGAAGCCAACTGGATCGAAGTCAAAAGGTTCTTCTGATATTTGAAATTAACCAAAGATCTTAAACTGCGTCTGGGAAATATAAACGATAAGTAAAACAATTCGTTGTTATGTTACGTGGATGCAGATTGGGGAAATGACCCTACCGATAGGAAATTCTACTCCGTATATTTCTTTAAATATCAAGGCAGTGTATTTACAATGAACTGCAGAAAACAACAGTATGTGTCTTTGTCATCGACTGAAGCAGAATTTATAGCACTTGCCGAGGCAGCAAAGGAGGCAGTTTAAGAGACTTTTGCAAATTTCCATGAAAAGGACACTATTTGCATTTTTATGAGGACAACCTAAGTTGCATCAAAGTGTTAAGACAGTGGGAGAACTAAACATATAGACACTAAATAACATTTTGTTAAGGATTTTGTTAAAAATAAGAGTTACCAACTTCCGATATCTGCGCACTGATGAAATGACTGCGGACATTTTAACAAAGCCATTAGGGAAAACCCAACTACAAACCTTTAGGCAAAACCTTGGATTATGTTAACAGTGTAATTTAGTTTCAGAAACGCCGCTGAGCAGTCCTGATAGGCGAATTTTGAGCTCCGCGTTTTTTCCATATTTACCGCGGGAAAAAATTTATGCATAAACGCGAAAGTTGTTGCAGCGTATAGAAGGCAACGTACGGAGTACATCGATATCAATTTCTCGTCATTGCGACAATCAGGTAATTAACTGCGAATTGTTAAAATCTTCAGTGCACGTAAGCAATGCTTAGAGCCATTTTTGCACGTGCAACTCGTCTCTTCAACCTTTAGAGCACTCGTCGGACGCCGCCGCCACACTTAATAAATATCATTGGAAAGAGGATATTCTTAGCTATTCAATGAACTATCTTTCATTAAACTAGGGTAAGCGGCTGATCTAATATGATTTAATTTCTGTGTATAACTTAGTGAATTTCATCCTGAAGCGTCATTTTCGACCATTGTGTGGAATCTCCCTCCCCACGGGCAACAGGATATCGTCCAAGGCCACCCACCAAGTGTATTTTTTCTACATAGTGGATATAAATTAGCGGATTGCTAATTGCGGATCTAATAGCGATATTACCTCAGTACCAGTGTCAATCATCACGTTTAGTCTTCATTAGCTCCCGTACCAAAATTCATGCGAATCGGACATGTGGTTCTAGAAATAACTATTTTTGCGTTAATTTAAGTACTTAATATTTTCCGGCGCAGACTTTCACTGGGGTGCATTCAATAATGCTGTGTTTTGTGTGTTATTTCCTCTTCACTTTCTTGGATTACACCTTCCTTTTTTTTTTTTTTTGGATTTACCTGTACAGATGAAAACAGAAGAAGTTAAGCGTCTAAGGTAGGACTTATGACTATTAATTTTCCGTACCATAATTGCTAAAATTAATGGCAATTGTTATCAACGAACTGCTTTGATAAAGTTTTTCTTGTAATTATTAACCTTAACTACCATTATCTCAATTGCAATCTTAGTGTTCCTTACGGCTGACAAACTTTTTAATTCAGCATTTAATCATAGCACTTTAATTAATTTCTCTGTTGATTTTTACCGTTGTAATATCAATCTCTTTTTAAATTGCTCTTAATTACTGTATTCCCCCACTTAAAGATGTGTACTATATTGTAACAAGCGTCTATTCTAAAAGCATATCATTCCTTTCAGTGCCAGCAATCAATGTTTTCCAGTTTGATACATTCGTACATGCTTAAATTCGTGATTATGTCCAAATAAGTGCTGGTTTTTAGTGTGATGTGTCTAGATAACAAAATTTAATTAATTCACTATTTACCCAACGTATCGTGCCCTGCTGTGTACCCTGCTGATATGTTTATTTTTCTGAGTGTATTCCAGTGTATGATTTATTTATTTATTTTTTTTTAATGCGTGTTGTATATTTATATAATTCTGGCTTACAATAATTTAACTAATTAAGTATTTATGCTGATATTTTTTGTTATATACCTCTAGCGGATAATAATAATTTAATTGATTTGGTTTTTATACAGATAATTGTTTCAGTGCTTGTATTCTGTGTGATATCATGTCCTATACCTTCATTATGCGGCCCATAGATTTACTAATTGATTTTTACTAATTAAGCACTGTACAGCGCTACTGTATTAATTGAACAGTGTGTTGCCTGTCATATTTGATTGAGCAGTGTATTACTTGCATTACTTCTCACTTTTCATGATTGAGCAGAGTATTACTTGCATTACTTCTCACTTTTTATGATTGAGCAGTGTATGACCAGTGCTTATGTACACTCATACAACTTACTAGTGTGTAACACCTAGCGGCATTTGTACACTGGTAAATACACCAAAATACCGCTTGATTGCCATACTCAACTTACTCATCACCCATATTAATTCCAGCACAAAACCAGCAATATGCCTGATGCAGAAGCGTCAGTGCGCCATTGCAAATTCGACGCAGCAACAATCGTAGCAACTGACAGCCTTAATTACGAACAAAAGATCAATACACTCTACGAGAAAGCCAAAGATATTGGCACCAGTACAAAAAGTAACAAGTACCTGTTACCGACAGAGCAAAGAAAGAAACTCTTGGCCATTTTAGAAGCCTTCCGGACTCTAGCCACTAGAGGACCTGCTGCCACTCCACCTCCAGCTAAAACCACTACAGGTGTTAATACCGATTCAGGACACTCCTACTCTCCACCTCAACTAACTATACACCCAGCAGCAGCTCCGGTTTTCGAGCGTTCCTACGCGCAAGTAGCATCACATCCCACGAAACACACACTTCTTATTTACCCAAAAGAAGACTCGAACGCCTCAAGGAAAGAACTAAAGGAACGCCTGAACATCAAATTTCCTCTTCCATCACTAGGTGTAAAAATACACTCAGTTAGAAATATACAGAAGGAGGGGATTGCTGTTGACTGTGCCACCAAAGAGGATCTCACCCACCTCACAAAGGCACTAGAAAGCACGCAAGGCAAACAGTTTGCCAAAACAAAACTGCCAGCAGTCAGGCTACCCAGAGTCGCAATCCACGACGTGAAACTAGACGTCACCAAGGAGGATATTGAACGGGCACTAGGCTCTGAATACAACCTTACCAGCAGCACTGCAAAAGTATTATACCGGCTAAAAGATAAAGCAAATGGCGTCAAATGGGTGCTGGAATGTCAGCCATCAGCCTTCCACCGCATCATGCAATACCCCAAAATGTATCTTGGCTGGAGAGTGCACCGAATCGCAGAATTCTTCAACACCAGACGATGCTTCCGGTGCCAGGAATTCGGGCACATGCAGCAAGACTGCAAAAACAAAGTCTACTGTGCCTACTGCTCCGGAAGCCACAACGTCAAGAACTGCAAATCCGAGATGGCCACGTGCATCAACTGTGCAGATTATAACTACAGAAGTAATAACAAAATATCCTGCTTCCACCCCGCATATGATATCTCCTGTCCCACCTACAGCAGGTATGTTGAAAGAATCAAACGCAGCACAACCTATGAGTAATAGCACTGAGGACATTCATCAATCTGTGCCGACAGACCACAACAACCAAGTAACATTTAGCCCCATAAAATGCATCCAGATTAATCTGCAAAGAGCGCAAGCAGCGACATCTCAAGCAGTCACTCATGCAACATCCCACGATGCAGACCTACTCCTGATACAAGAACCTTATTGTAGAGAGGGTCAAGTAGCAAGTCTTCCCATATCGTGGAAGATATATCAGTATAAAGCAGAAACTCACGAACAATCCCCCAGAGCCGCAATAGCATGCACCAATCCTTCCTGGTCACCACTAGTCATCAAGCAAGAACGAGACTTTGTTGCTATCTTACTTGCTTTCAATAACGCACAGTACATAATAACTTCAATTTACTCTTCCCCAACGGACAATATCACTGGCACCACCTCAAACATACTTGACATCATACAACGATGCCCTTCAACCCCTCTGCTTCTTAGTGGTGATTTTAATGCGCATAATACCATATGGGGATATGCAGATACTACTACGAAGGGACAGGAGCTCGAGGACTTTCTGGCAGCCAATAATATTCATCTATTAAACACACCCGATTCACCACCTACATTTGATAATTCCTATCATGTGGGCTGGCCAGATCTCACTCTCTGCTCAAGCAGCATCGCAAACCTAGTACAGGACTGGACTGTGGTCGATGATGAGAGCTGCTCCGATCACAAATACCTTCACTTTCTCATAAATTGTGACACGAAAATCACAGTCCTACGTAGGTACAGGCTTCCAGGTAACAAGATCCGCCCCCTCACTCGCTCCTTCACACGCATCTTAAGTAATGAGGAAGACAACCTTGCGCTTCACAATACCCCAGAAGGCATGGAGATATTCACAGACCGACTTCTTAAAAATCTTAAATCAGCCTGTAGTAAACTACTCCCCACACGCGTAGCAAAGAAAATACAAGAGGTTAAGTGGTGGACGAAAGAGCTCAGACAACAACGGCAAAAATGCAGAGCTCTCAGACGCCGCATACGTACCACCACCAATGAAGATAAGAAAATCCAACTATTGGCGGCATTCCGCAAAGAGCGCGCTCTATACAAAAACAACATACTAGCGGCCAAAACTACCAGTTGGAGGAAATTTTGTACCGAAAACAGCAATCCGTATGGAATCCTCCACAAGCTAGCCTCAAGTAAAATATATCAGCCAGCGCAAATCTTCATGCAGCCACCAAATACAAGCAACGACAATCCAGTAAAAAATACAGCCACCACAATCCTCAACAAAGTCTTCCCCAGAGACAACGCGGAAGAAGATACGCCAGCACAGAAAATTGTTCGTTTAAATACCAACATCCCACCGACTCCACATGATATACCATTTAGTGACAAAGAAGTCAAGCAAATTTTTCGACACTTACCCCTGAAAAAGGCCCCCGGTCCGGACGGCCTGGACTATAGCATCATCAAAGTTGCCTACAAAGCACGCCCCTCCTTCTTCCACAAATTCTTTAACCAACTGTTTGACAACCAAATATTCCCTCAGGCATTCAAGAAAGGGCAAGTTGTCCTATTCCTCAAGAAGAACAAAAGCCCGCAAGATCCGCGCTCTTTTCGCCCGATATGCCTGTTGCCAGCCCTGGGCAAAATTTATGAGAAGTTAATTGTTAACAGACTAAAATATCATCTCCATATTAACAATTATCTCAGCCCCAGGCAGTATGGCTTTCGCACTGGTCTGTCCACCACGCATGCCCTCTGCAAAATTCGTGAAATAATTCAGCGCAATAGCACCACAGGTTTCCATACAGCATTCATATCCATTGACCTCCAGAGTGCATTTGACACACTCTGGTGGCCAGCGATAAGACAGGCCCTCCGAGACGCACAGTGTCCAGCCAACCTCTTCAGCGTATTTAGTAGTTATCTAGAGAATCGTAGTCTTCTCATAGTCACCAACAACGACACTACCTTCAAAGTGCAAGAAAGAGGATGTCCCCAAGGCTCTTGTGCTGGACCGATTCTCTGGAATTTAACATTCAACGCTGTACTGGATGCAAACTGGCCACGACATACAAGTGTCATCGCCTACGCAGACGACGCAGCTCTTCTTGTCAAAGGTCGCACTCGTGCGGAGCTCGAGAAAAATGGCACCGAAGTCTGCTCACTCCTCTCCAACATCTGCAGCAACTTAAAGCTTACAATCTCTACCGCAAAGTCATCAGCAATAATAATACCCAAAGCAGGCACGAATCCAACGCGCCGCCCCTGCATCAAACTACAAGGAGCCAACATAAAGATTGTCCAAACGCTAAAATACCTAGGTGTAATCTGGGATCAAAAACTAACCTGGATCCCTCACATCCAAGAACTGAAGAACAAAACATCAGCAATAGCCAGAAAGGCACGCGCCTTCCAAGGTAGAAACTGGGGCCAGAATCATCATATTCAGAAAATCCTCTACCATACGGTAGCTGAGAAAATAGTCTTGTATGCTGCTGCCGTATGGGCCCAACCGATGGGAGGACGAAAAATTAAACATCTTACATCTCTTCAACGACCATTCGCTCTGAATCTCTGTAAAGCGTACCGCACCACAGCCACCAGCTCAGCGACAGTCCTTGCAGGGCTCATTCCACTCCACATACGGGCAGAACAAGAGGCAGTCTACACCACCCTCATATACCTCCGCAAAGATGCAACATTTGGCAACATAACATACAGCCCTCTGCAATTTCAAAGCCCAGGTAACCCTCTTCACACTCATCCTGCACGTAAAGGCACAGGAATAAGCATTAACATCTCACGTACACAGCCACTCTCAATGATGCGAGTTTCAAGGGATACGCAAATATACACCGACGGCTCTAAACAGGAAGACGGAGTAGGCAGCGCCTTTGCACACTTTGACAAAGGAAGAATCATCCATGTATGGAAAGGACGCCTTGACTTAAACAACAGTGTGTTCCAGGCGGAGGTGCAGGCAATTACAACGGCGGTACATTACATTATCAATAATAATATAGTACGGGCGAAAATTTTCACAGACAGTATGTCAACACTACTAGCACTAGAAAATCACAACCACACCTCGCCCTTGATCATCAAATTACAACAACTTTTACAGCGCAACTCGCAGAAACATCTATCCTTAACATGGATCAAGGCACATGCCGAAAATGAGGGGAATGAAGCAGCTGATAGCTTCGCCAAGCAAGCAGCCACTGATCCAGAAGCTGAAAAAATCACAATCCCAGCCCCTCCTTCCTACCTCAAAGAGCTTTTACGGGGTCAATGCCTAAACCTTTGGCAGGAAGACTGGACGCACTGCACAACTGGAAGACGTACATACAGCTACCTCCCGAAAGTCGGCACTGAACGCAACATTGCAATAGCTCCTCTTACGGCTTATATTACGGGACACGGCCCATTCCCTACCTACTTCAATAGACATGGTATAACAACCACGGATATATGCGTCTGCGGAGCGGAAGGCTCCCCAGACCACTATGTTTTTGAATGCCATCTGACAGCAGGATATCACCTTCCTCTTCCCATCAACAATAGAGAAGCTTATCATCGCTTCCTTATAAAGCACAAACCGGCAGTAAATGCAATCTGCAAAGTTGTTAACAAGCTCAAGGGAATGGGCCAAGATTTGTGCTCTCCTCATTAACCAAAATTTGCAAGGTATGATACACTAAGTCAGCACGTAGTTCCACATCCTCAGACACTAAGTCTACTCCTTAAATTTACATAAGTCCTTATTATAGACACTTATCAAATAATGTACAGACAAATGTTTCCAGCATGTGTTTAACGTTTCCTCTGCTGTATACGCATAATACTTAATGTTTTTTACCCATGAGCCTGTATTTTAATCCTATTATCCTGTATATGCATAATACTTAATGTTTTTTTTTTCTTATGAGCCTGTATTTTAATCCTATTATTTTGTAACTGTATTTTTGTATCTGTATTTTTAATTTATATTTTTATTTGAATTTTATTATGATTATGCAAAATTACCATAGCAAATTGCAACAACAAATGTCAAAACAGTAAAACGAATGCAATCTGCCCTTGTATGGCCATGTAAATGCTCTTGTTAACATCCTTAAAAGCTCCCGCGACGACTGAGGCCTCAGGGAGTTGTTCCTGGTTAGTGGAGGGCGCGGGACACATGCCTGTTTACCTCTGTTCGACATCAGGCGTCCCCGTCCTCCGTTACCAACCAACCAACCAACAGTGTAATTTCATATTATATATTGATTTATTGTCTTTATGCATCTTAAGGTAAGTTATTTTGCTTTACTAAAGATTAATCATTGAAGAGGGTTGTTGCATATTTTATACCTTCGAATGTCATGAGATCTAATGATTAATGTGATTTCCTTTTCTTTATTAGCTTCTGTTCGAAGCGTTAAAATGACTGTTTAGGTCTCATCCCAATAATCACACACTATAATAAGTGCGCTGGTTCGTTACTTTATTAATTCCCATAATTAAATTACAATCACTCACCAGCCCTCGTACACCTTCGATGGAAATTCTCAAACTCGTCTGATCAAAACATTACAAATGAGCATGCGCGGATTACATTACAGGCGCAAACATGCCGCACCGCGTTGCAATGCCTAGCATTCAACTATTAAGATATAGTATAAAGAAGTTTAAACAAGTATATTATAAGTACTATTATATGTTATTATTATTATATAAGTACTATTAAATGAAATCATTATTATAATTAGACATTTACCATATACATCAGCGTATAACTCAAACAATGCAATATAACATTTAAGTTACATAAAGATAATTTATGTAAAGCACAGTCAATATTACACAATAACGATAAAGACAGTAATCATTTTTGTATTGGTAAGACACATAATTTGGTAACTGGTCGTTTGAAAGTTCCAGTTTGAGTTTTTACATTGCACACACGAACCTTTCCATCTTTACCATAAAATACTTCTATTATACGACCAACCGCCCAATTACAACAAAGAAAATATCTTGAATTAAGACCATGTCTCCAACTTGTATATTACTTTTAGAGCTTTGCCATTTAGATGGATTTTGTAAATGACTTAAATAATTGGAGTTAAATTTTTTCTACATAATTTGTACTAATCTTGTTATCTGTTGCCATAATTTTAACCTGGTAATGCTAACATCCGTGATACACGGCTCAGGAATTGCATTAATTGCTCTACCAATTAAAAAATGTTCAGGTGTTAGAACTTCTAAATCACCAATATCTGAAGACAAGGGTGTCAATGGTCGGGAATTTAAAATTCCTTCAATCTGAATCATAACTGTTAAAAATTGTTCAAAGGTCAATTTTGCATTACCTACGACACATTTGAAGTGGTACTTAAAAGATTTAACTCCAGCCTCTTAGAGGCCTTCAAAATTGGGTGCTCTAGGAGGGAGAAATTTCCATTCGATATTCTCAGAACTCAAATAACCAGCTAAAAGCTCATCGTGTTCGTTCACTAGTTTATTTAACCTCTTTAAATCTGGATTTGCACCTACAAAATTAGTAGCGTTATCATTAAATAGTGTTGAACTTTTACCTCTTCGTGCAAATAAACGTTTCAAGGTAGCTATTAATGCTTCACATGTTAGGTCTGTTATCAGTTCTAAATGAATGGCCTTAGTAACCATACCAAATTAAATACACACATAAACTTTCTGATATATACCTTTTCTCTGGTTTTTGTATTTAATTAGGAATGGGCCACATAGGTCAACTCCAGTACAATTAAATGTAAGATTAGCTGTAATTCTTTCCTTGTGCAAATCACCCATGATTTGCTGAGCTACAATGGGATTAGCTTTAAAACATGTTATACAATTTTTTACAATCTTTCTACAAACATTTCTACTAATTACAATCCAAATTTTTTGTCTTATATGATATAACAAAGATTTAGGACCCACATGCAAATATTTTAAATGATAGTAATTAACTATTAACTCTGCTAATTTATGTTTAGAAGGTAGAATAACAGGAAATTTTGTCTCGTAAGTTAAATTGCTATTTCTAAATCTACCTCCAACTCTCAACAGTTCATTACTGTCAATGAAAGGGTTAAGAATTTTAATAGAACTATCTCTTGGAAGAATACCTGATTTTTTATGTCATTTATAAAATACTCACTCTGCACTAATTTTAATAAAGCTTCTTCAGCTGCTGTCAGTTCTCCCACTTGTAAATTACCTACCTCCTTTTGTTCTTTCTTACAGTTATTTTAAAAAATAAAACAAAAACTTATAATACGAATAAATTTTAAATACTTATTACAGCAATTCAATAAATCATTAACAAAATTATTCACATTTAGATTCAAACGTGTTGATAGTTCAAAGTCAGCAAAGTTTTTAAGTTCATTATTGTCCTTTTCAGTAATTGTTTCAGATATAACTCTCCTAGGGTACTTATCCTTCATTAAGAAGTCAGGTCTGTTCCACCACAGCTGACTTAATTGCATTTTTTACAGCCATCCTCTAGATATGAGATCTGATGGGTTTTCTTCTGAAGCGATATGATGCCACTGTGCAATTTATTTTGTTTCGATGAAGAACATTCTTTCTCCTTTACGATATTTGCTTTCGGAAAATGAAGTCTTGTGGTGCCGTTTTTGACGAAAACAAGAACATTTCGATGGGCAATTTGATACTGAATGCATATGTAAACAGTTAAAATATAATTTGTTAGATTTCACAACCTGTACTCGTTCCCGTACCGGTAATTTTAAATACGATGGGCATTTTGCCAAACCGTGATTCCCATGGCATAAAATACAGTTCTCTGTTTTTAACATCTGACAAGAACACTTTTTGAGCTGTTATACTTAGATTAACATGAGAATTCTCAGTAAGAGGTTTTCCTCGTGACGTGAAATATAAATCTACTAGGTGAAAACCATGAATCACCTTGCCTTACTGAAATGTGAGAAGCTGTTTTTGTATCTAAAGATTGGTATAAGCTGTCTGAAACTATGAGATGTTTGAGGGTCTCGAAGTCAGTTACCTTCCTTAATTTTAAATAATAATCCCAGGTAGTTACTAGTCGTGAAGCGAACTGCACATGAGTTTCATGTGGTTGTTTAACAGTTTTTCTAAAGTTTTGTAACACGAATATGGTATTGGCTGAAACTCCTTCAGAACTACTTCTTTTACTTTTTGATAATTCGCCATATCCTTATCATGTAAATAGGTTGTTACGGAGAACATAGAAAATATATAAAGAAATTTATTCAAAACAGTTCATTAAATTATGGGCTGCGTCTACCCGAGGCTAGGTGCATTATGAATAAAGACCAAAAAAATCTTAACACACCCAACAACTCTTTATTTCCACCACAACATTCTTTCACACTTCCGAGATTAGCTTTCAGTTCTGTCTGCAGGAAAAACATTCAGCACGCAGGCTGACGTCATGCACACCAGCACCTCGCACCAGTTATTACTTCAGTTCATTTCACAACATCCTCTCCCCCTGAGACTGAGGTTGAGTCTCAAGCTCATCACAAACATTATTTAAAAGATCAAGTCTTTTTGGAGCTTTTACAAATCGTCCAGAGGAGGAATATTGTTGCATTACCATTTTATCAGGAGCAATTAATTCCCTCTTTTAACGTACATCCAGCACTAGAATCAGATTCCTCTGCACCCAGTTTTTTAATAGGAATTATGTTTCTGTCATTGGCTTGTATCTCCAGAGGAAAGGTGAGTTGTAGTGGTCGTACAACTGTTCCATGCCGGGTCTTAAGTTTAACCGTGTGAATCTTTCCATCACGTCCAGGGATCAATTCTGTAATTCGGGCTAAGGGCCAAAATAACCGTTTTCTGTTATCATCCCTCATCAGTACTATTTCTCCAACTACAGGTTCCCGAGATCTTTTTTCATTATGCTTTTGAACCAGTTGACTAAGGTATTCTTTTCTAAAGCGTTGTCGCAGATCATTTAACACTTTAGTTCTATACTTTAATCGCTTTTTAAGACTTGACGAATTTAATTCATCAAGATCTTCAACATTGGAATTTCTCTTCTCGATAAGAAAAATGGCGGGTGTCAGAGGGACAAATTCCTGCGGATCTTCAGAAACATACGTTAGGAGTCTGCAATTAATTATAGTTTCACAATCACAAATAATAGTATAAAGTTCTTCATATGATAACACTGATTTACCTAAATTACGTTTCAGCAATTCGTTTACTGTAAAAACCAACCTCTCCCACACGCCGCCCCACCATCTAGACCGAAGCATTTGCTTCGCAAAACACCCGCGCGATAACAAGTCGGCAATATTCAGTTTCCCTGGGACAGTCTCCATGAATGACCTCGCGTCAACTCTCGAATCTCTTTAACCCTATTTTCGACGAAAACGAACCAATTTCCTTGCTCTGTTATCCACCAAAGGGCAGTGGTGGAATCAGACCAGAGGGTAACTTTTCAGTCGGGCAAACTGAGAGCCTTGATAATAGAATTTGCAAGTCTAGAACCTATACAACAGGCCATTAATTCTAAGCGAGGAATACTTAAATGTTTCAAAGGCGATACTCTAGACTTCGCCCGTATGAGATTTATTTTTACCTCAGAATTAAATACTGATCGAACAAAGACGTACGCTGCATATGCCCCCTTGCAAGCATCCACAAATACATGTAGTTCAGACGTGTCATTAATAAACAAGTATCGAGGAAAAGTAACATCTTTCAAAACATTAAGTTCTTTAAACCAGTTAAAAATGTATTTACATCATTTGAAGACAATTCATCATCCCATGAAATTTTCACTTTCCACAATTTTTGCAACAACAGTTTCGGAAGCAATGTAGTTGATGTTAATAAACCAATAGGATCAAAAATTGGCTCCACAATTGCCCAATTGTCCTCTTTGTGATTTTCATATCACAGGTCAATATATCTGTATCTGTGCAGCACCTCAGCGTATCATTATCCAAATTCCAAGTTCCCCCCAAAACGGAAGTATCCCTTGAATGATTGTCAACATTTGTACCAGCCACATTGCTTTCAAAACCGCGCAAGTTAAAACGTCCATTTGACATGATTAATTTGGAATGTTCAATAAAAGTAAACTGTTCAACAATACTAAAAACACAATTATCCGCATAAAATGACGATTTCAATTTTTGAGCAACTTCACTATACTGACATGGACAGTTTTCTAATAGATGCATTATAGAGACGTTCAACAAGTAGGGGCTCGAAGAAACTCCAAACACAACTCGGCAATGCCTATAAATTATTTGTCCTTCATTGGATGGGGAAAAAAATCTGAGAAAATCTCTATCTTTAGATGCGACGGATAACATCAAGAACGCCTTTTCAATATCGGCACTAATACCTATCGGATACATCCTAAAACGATCTAGAATATCGGGTATTAATTCAATAAGATTCATTCCTTTACACAAACATTCGTTCAAAGAGAGTTTCCCTCTCCCAGTGGCAGAGGCGTCAAAAACGGGACGAATTTTTGTGGTTTCACTTTCTAATTTGATTACAGGCCTATGTGGCAAATAATGACACTCATTATTCAGTTCGCTTTCTGGTACGCATTCAATATTCAACCTTTCCTATTCCTTGAACACGTTTTGATAATCATCGAAAAACTGACTACATCTGAGTTGATAGATCATCTTTTGATACCTTTTCCAGGATAATTCTTTATTATCGGTTAAATGTGTCGTATCACATTTCAACGGAAGTTCTACTTCATATCTTCCGACTGGAAGAATTTTCATTTTGTTCTCAAATTCAGATAAATCAAAACTATCTTTTATTTTAAGAGTTCCGGTTGGAGCGCATATTTCTATTTTTTTTTCCGAGTTCCCATAACTCATTCAAAAGAACTCTCCTGACATTCATTGAAAATGTTTTCAAAATATTATCCTTCTCACCCGAATTTCGTTTTCCAAATACAGTCCAAGTTTCGTTTCGACAGCCGTTACCCCCCGAATGTAATTCAATAGAATTTCCCGTCAATAATTTTTCTATAACATCTGCTCCAATTAAAAGGTTAATTTCAGTTTCCTTTCGCAATGGATCAGAAAATTCGGTTTCCTTTTCTTTTAATTCATTCAGAATCTCAACCTTAGGAATAAAATTGCAAATTCTTTTTTCAGAAAGTGCTTCAAAATTACATGCGAACGTTCTCTTTAAATTCCTAACTTCGACTGAAAACACTTCATGTTTAGGTGTCGACCCCCCGAAGTAGTGCATATATAACTGTCTCCTTTCTAAGCGGAGATGCTTTAAGCTGACTCATCATACTTTTACTAACGTAGTTACTTTGGCTTCCGCTATCGATTATGCAGCGAATAATTTTCTCGCGACCTTGACACCGAACTCGAACACAAAGTGTTTGCAAAAGCCACAGTTAGAAAGAGAACTCTCTTTTGAAACATGTATCTGATCGTTATTTTTAGCGTTTTGTTACACATTACATCAAAATGATTACAGCTTTTGCAGATAGAAGAACTTAACTTAATTTTCAAAGGATAAAATTTACTAATGTGGCTTGTTCTTTTCAGACAAGAGAAACAAGCACCTCTTTACAATAACAATTGTTGTTTTTCAGCTAAAGTCATTTTTTTGCGGAGTAACATTTTTTACTAGAATGTTTCTTTTCACAAAAATTACAGTGTGGAATACTCTTACCTGAATTCCCAAGACTTACTTGAGCTGAAGCTGTTAAGGTTTCATTTTGCTTTACCTGTTCGTGGTGAAAGTCTTTCTTCCGATGATTCTGTTGGGATGCGAAACCAGTTTTTGCGAGTAGAACCATCTCTTCGCCCTTGATAAGCAACTTGCCACTAAGGGGGGCAACAAATCACCGTATTTTTCTTGGGTTCTCCCCAAACTCCCCAACGCTCGCAATTTTCTTTCTAGTTCATCATAAAAGGAGGGTAGATCAGTTTTTGCTCTTCCGGTTACAGCGTTCTTCATCACTAGGCTTAACAAGTCTCTCACATAGACTTGCACAAGTAAATCTTCGCGTCCAAAGCGCTCTCTTAGTTGTTCGATGGCTTTGGGATAATTAGCTGCCGGTTGCCGGAAAGCTAAGAACTAGACGTTCTGCCTTCGATTTGGGTTCCATGGCCTGCAACAGATACTGCATTTTATCTTCATCAGCGATACTTTTGTCGTCGTGAATCTTCTGGAACTGACTCCAAAAAGTCTAATCTTTTGATTCACCACTGAACTTTTTAAACTTAATTTTAGGCAATTTAAATTTCCTCGATTCTTAGTTACTTGCAAGAAAGGAGGCTTGTACTTCCGCATCTATTCTAGAACTGTTCTAGAAATTTGTCTCGGCAATTCTCCCCTTCTTCAAAGTCATCACTAAATAATTTTTCTCCATCTTCAGTCTGCAAAATCTGCTCCGAGATAGCACTCTGACATACGTCAAGTCTCTGGAATTTATCACAAAGGTGACATTTCAAAATCGGAAGAATTTTTAAATCTCTTACTTCTTTAGTTAATTCAGTTTCGAATTTCTTTGAGGTTTGAGAAAACGCAATTCTAAGTTCTTTTCTTCGCGCCTTTAAATCGATCAAATCCATTTTTAAAATATATTCAAAATCGAAGTTCAAAATCAAAAGTTCAATCCGAAAATACTAATCCATAGCACCCGGTCCCGCCAAGGGTACCACTATGTTACGGAGAACACAGAAAATATATAAAGAAATATATTCAAAACAGTTCATTCAATTACGGGCTGCCTCTACCCGAGGCTGGGTGCATTATGAATAACGACCAAAAAAAATCTTAATACGCCAACAGTTCTTTATTTTCACCACAACATTCTTTCACGCTTCTGAGATCAGCTTTCAGTTCTGTTTGCAGGAAAAACATTCGAAATATTCAGCACGCAGGCTGACGTCATGAACAGCAACGCCTCGCGCCAGTTATTACTTCAGTTCATTTCACAACATAGGTTATTACATTCGAAGCTTTGTCTCCTAATAGATTTAAGAGAATTTCTGCTTTATAGTCCTCCGAAACATTTTTTGTAATAAACGCTCGCTCTAATGACGAAAAGAAAAATCCCCAATTCTCAGGCCGTATAGGAAGTTAAGGTCTTGATACTTTTTATTAATTGATCTAGCGACTCTGATTTTGTTTCGGTTTCGCTTACACCATCAAGTTTTGTTTCTGCTTTAAGCTTAGCCAACTCTAAAAGTTTTTGCTCTTCTTGTTTTCTATTTTCGATAACAGAGTTTGCTATCTCTTTTACTAAATCTTGTTTAGCTTTAAGAATTTCACTACAATCAATAATATCAGTTAAATCTGCTATAGTCATCTTTTTGTCAACATTTAGATTTATTTCTAAGCCTTAAATCTTCTTTTTTAGCACCCTTAAATAACATTGTTATTTATAACAGATCAAAGCACAGAATTAACAAGAGAGGAATCACTTACCTCTGCAGTGATTCACTTATGCAGTGATTCACTGATGAATATCCTTATCCAAAATTAGCGATATTCGCTGAAAAAAATGAGCTGGGAATACTGGCAAACACAAACCCTTCTGCGTTTTCGATGATTATTAATATCATACAACGCTGTGTTGGTTCTCAAAACGAAACACTATGCATTCACGCACAAAACTCAATTCACAGTAAATCTCCGACGACTACGACCAGATATGTTTAGGTCTCATCCCAATAATCACACACTATAATAAGTACGCTGGTTCGTTAGTTTATTAATTCCCATAATTAAATTACAATCACTCATTATTCACTCATGCGACCAGACCTCGTACAAAATACGCATGCGCGGATTACATTATAGGTGCGCAGGCACGAACAATGACGCAATCTCTGACTAAAGGATTTATTCACAGATCTGCAAATTACGAGATTACTGACAATATTTTACTCCCAAGTAATGAATAATAATAATGAATTAAGATTGGTTATCCCATCGAGTTTAAGTATTTTGCAGGAATTTCATGATGCCTCAATTTCAAGCCATCTCGGGCTAAGAAAAGCAGTTCAGAGAATTCTAGAAGCTATTTTCCACTACTACAAAAATTTGTGATGTAATATGTTAAGATCAGTAGCATTTGCCAGTTAGTTAATGATATTAATTATAGTATTTTGAGTAGCATAAAAGTTACTTTCCCTAATGAAGTAATAGGAATTGAACTACTAGATTCGAAGTGGGTAGAAATAGTTCCCCTCAAATGTGCTTCCCTTAAAATTATTGCAAATTCTTTCTTAAATAAATTAATTTTAAAATATGGAAGCTCCATTTAAAGGAATTTCGGACAATGGAAAGTAGTTGGTTAGTCAAATCTTCAAGGATCTATGTTTAGGACCTGACATACAACATTTTAAGATGGTTACTTATCATCTGCGATTTAATACTGCCGAACGGGTAAATAAAAACATAGTTAAAATCATTCGCAGTGATATAAAAATTTATCATCAAAGCTCGGATAGCTGAGTAAATGAATTTACATTTGCCTTGAGGATGGCTAAACACGATAATACCAGGAAGTCTCCAGCTGAATTTTTCTTGGCAGAAAGGTACATAACTTTTCGTTCAAAAGAGGTCTGAAGAATTTAAGATGGCAGACATACAGAAACTATTGGATGAAGTAGTCAAAAATTCGGATATGGCTAGAGAAAAGCAGAAATTGTATTATGAGAAGAAAAGGCAGCATGTTGATTTTAAAGTGGGAGATGTAGTACAGAAAATTAAACTTTCCCTTTTATGTACCCAAAAGGAAAAATGGGAAAATTTTGCTTTAAGTTCGATGGCTGACTTGTGATTAAGCGAATAAGTGAAACTATAGTTTATTTAAAAATTATTTTCCTTAATGAATTAATAGGAACTGAACTGCTAGATTCCTATACAAGCAGTGAAAATACATGAAAAAAAAAAGTCACGAGATGGTGAAACTTCAAAATGCCAACGTAGACCAGATAAAGTGCTATTATGAACTCAATGATATGCCTTTACTAACAGATGTTTTGCAGGAATAGCATAGTGCAGCAACGAAGGGCGAGGGTCAAAGAAGGCGGAATTTCCATCAACATCGGGTGTTAAGTAGCGAAAGAAAAAGGGAGGAAGCTGGAAATAGTGGTAACGACGAGAAAAGAATGAAGTTTGATGAGTCAAAAGAAAGCAAAGTCATGGATGAAAAGGCGAACAACTGAAAAGAAAATTTTTCAGAAAAAAAAACCCGAGGATCCAAGAGATGCAAGGATCAACAATAACTAGTAGAAAATCAACTCATGAGGAAGACTAATTTTTATGGACTACAGCACTTTTGGTTTTTTGTATTGTTTTTTATGGGGACTCTGTATGAATGCCCGTATAATTCAATTAATTTTGTTTACGAGGATTTAGCTGCGGTTATACGTGTATTTCTGCGGGTTTCTGAATATTGGTTTCTATGGGGATTACACATAGGCGATTACAATATTTTACTGATCTGTATGGGCATTTTAGCAAAGAACCTACTGTCTTCCTTTTATTTATTTTTTTTCTCGACATACGAAAAAAGGGTACACTTATTTACCCCTAAATAATTCTATTCTAGGACACCAGATATTTTGATTTTGATAGCTTGCAATCTCGGAAAGAAATTGCTAGAAACTATCTTCATCTCAAGTTGCAGATGCCCATTGGTCAGTGTGGCTTTTTTCTAATTAATTTTCAATTGCAGAAAACAGTGTTCACATGTGAATGTATTCCCAAACAAAGCGCAAATTCTTTTTACAAAAATTCTTAACCTTTTTTCTTTTGACAAGTAAGAATGAAAGCTAATTAAATCTGTACCTTAAAATATTTGAATAAATTTTATATCGCAGATCAAATTAATTAACTCCATTTGTAGATATTTTGGGACATTACTCTCATTCGTTTTTAATAGTAATGAAAATAAATGGGCACGTAAATCATTAAAACTTGAAATGGTTTTTTCAAATTCTTATCAAGTATTGCTAATTAATTTATGGGCTGCCAGGCTGAGACCAGTGGCTTAAATTAATGTGGCAAAACGCACAGAGATCTCTATTCAGCATCATTCAGTTTACCGCTTAGGCTTATTTCGAATTATCGAATAGCTTTCTTCGAATGTTTTATTCTATTTCTGTGCTGGTAATACGCTGATGAAAGCTTAATTATGTACGCACCTTTTCGTTTAAACTGCATAAGTGATTAAACTTTGATTAAGTTTTTGCAAATCAAAAAATAAATTTTTAGTTTTGTATACTTAATTTTGTTTTTGTTTAAGGTGAAAGTGTTTTTTTCCGTATTTTAAAATCATACTTGCATAAAATAAGCTAAATATATATTATTTTTGTTTTTTATTCACTTATTTGTTTTTACTTGAACATTCGCTGCATACTTTTGTAATTATATCGCAATTTTATGAAGTACTTATAAGCCCTTATACCATACTTCTATATCAGTATCTTTTTAGCTGATTCGAAATTCTCTGAATAGGGTAAATTAATAACTCAATCTGATAATCATACCTCTTTTTATCGTTTTTCCCAAGAAGACCCCCTCATCAGGAAAAAAAATATTTGGAATCGTGGGTAGTCGTCTTAGTGGGTTAATTGTAATAACTTGTCTTAACAATTGCTAATAATTACAAATAATTTGTATAAAAATGAAAAAAAAAGAATAAAATACTATTTTTAATGCTATTAATGTTTTTTTCAATACAGCGATTCCTATCACGGCAACAACTTCTCTAAGGCCATACATAACATTTGTAAGTGTCTATTTTTGAGAATATCAATAAATTTGAGAACTAAATACCACTTCTCTAAATAACTATATCGAAAATTAAATTATCCGCAAACATGCGAGTTCCATTCTTGACCCATCTTAGAGAGAGATTTATCGTAAAAGTCTGAATTTATACCAAATCTATGCTGCGTTTCAAAAACTATGTATATAAAAAGGAAACGTTTTCCGATAAGACAATTTAGATTTGTAAAATTTTTAGCTTTTTTAAATATTACCACTAATTATCTTACCAAATGCTCCTCTTCTATTATCATCTTAGGTTCCTCTCCCTTCTTTCTCATCCTGACCAACTCCTCTCTGTCCCAGCGCAGAGTCTGTTTCGTTGAAACTCGCTCACGTGGGCAAAAAACTGCAAATCAAAGCTAAGCATTAAACAAATAAATTAAGTAGATTAAAGGTCAGTGTCATTAATTTACTCATACATGCAATTAATTCCTTCCCATTTTTTATTCATTTATATTCAGTCGTCATTTTAATGCGCTGCCGAAATTCCAAAAGCGATCAGAAGACATACAGAAAAGTAAAATGATACAGTATTAGGGTTATTTAATTAAAAAAAGCACTTGAATCTGTCTATCTGTGCTGCATTAGTTTTAATTAATCATGCCAGGGAGAAAGTTAAGCGGACATAAAATGCTACAGAATGATTCAAAAGGAAATCTTGCTTACTGCTAACTGAAAATGAAGTAGGGTACTTAAAAGAATTTATTAACTCTATCAACTAGGCTGTAATTAATTTACTCAGAAGTTTGCTTATAAACTCAAAATTCCTGTTCATCTTAGCATTGTAATTCAAGGATAACATTTTACCATAAAATAAAAACCTCACATTGAAAAGATTGATTATAGTTTAATGAATTATAAAGATAAGTGATAATTTAGCCTGTTTAACGCTGCACAGTCATTAGATTATATCGATGCTGGAGAAGTAAAAAAATTGCACTGCCCTCTCCGGGACGCGTAATGGCAAACCGCACATTGAGTTGATCAATGTTAACGAATTTCGCTTACTGCGCATGTACCATTGGCGTGGGAGAAAATACTGGCGAATAAAAAATAAACAACCCTACACAAGCCTGTTCGTCATATAGGCCTTAGCGACTCTTAAGATTGCAATACTATGGACACTTTTTTGTGCTTATTGCACTTGCTTCTGTTTCGTTCCATTTTGGCTTATCTTGTTCATAAACATTACATTTAATATCAGTTATTTGTAAATTGCTTTTATTCAGTAATTTAAACTACATATATTCCTTAAGTTGTTAAAGTAAAGTATTTATGAATGGAACGCATGGTAAATAATCGATTGCTTTTATTCCTCAGAAGTACAATCAATAAACAACATTATGTAATGTTTCCTGCTTTGTAATCCTTCTTAAACGAAAATTTGGGGGGTTTACAATTGATATTTACACCTAAGTAATGAAGCAATGCGCAACCTAACAAATTTTAAAACCTCGAACTGTTTATGTCCAGATAACAGAATATCAACTATGTACCATATTTATCTTCTTTTAAAATTACGCCAAAGTCGTAATTGCGCCAAGTTCTCTTCTGGGCATGCGCAGTGTGCATAATTCATTTAACATTGTTCAACTGAATCTGCTGTCTGCCGTTACGCCTCCGGGACTCGAAACCTGGTTCTCTCGAATAGACGTTGAGTGTGCTTCCAGTTACACCACGAAGGAAGGATGGGGACAGAAGGGAGAAAAAACCTTTTATACTCTCTCTTTTAAAGGACGACCGGGAATAAGGGGACCCAAAAGCCAAATCCTGGTGGTGATGAATTATCGTCCACCACTTTCTCGGGCTCCACTGTAACGTAATTATTATTATTATGCTGGAGACGTGAAAAATTTGCGATGCCCTCGCCGGGACTCGAAGCCTGGACCTCTCGAATACGCGTCGAGTTTACTTCCTGTTACACCGCGAACGCATGATGTGGATATGAGGAAGAAATACCTTATAACTCAAATTAAAATTACTTCTGTTTATCCTAATTCTTTTCATCTTTAAATTCATTTCACCTTTTTCATAAAAATTCTTTATCCCTCGAAGTTATTCACCTGAGGCATATGCCGTATTTCCTTCCGCTTTTTTCCCCTTCACCTTTCCTCCTACCTTCGACTCTTCCCAGAGTGGGGGATGTGAAATAATTAAATTCTTGTCCAAGTTATTTTAAGTTTCGAAATAGAATGAAATCTAAGACGACCACAGCAGCTTAAAATTTTAAGCTCCTGCAAAAGTGGTCACTGTAGATAACATTTTTATCCATGATATATGACACCGTTATTTAATTACGTCTCAGAAATACTGTTCCGTTACACTGGCTCCATTTAGAGAGGTAGTCATAGTGACAGATTCACTGCATTATCCTTCAAAATCAGCTGAAGCTGCCATAAGCCAATCTGACATTAATGGACAAGGAGAATGAAGTTAATTCCTTCAGAAAGGATATTTGTATTATCTATCTTTCGTAAATCATTTTCTTTAATTGGATAAGGAATGAGTCGCGTATAGATGCTTCTGGAAAGTAATTTATAATAATAATTATAATTTCCGGCTTTGATTTCATGTTGTGCAAAATGTAATTGGAATTATAATGCTATCTGTAACTGGAAGACAATTGAAGAAGAAAAACGCATTAATTACAGGGGTCAATGTTCGAAAAATAAATCTTGAGAATTATGAATGCATATTAAAAATAAGCTAATAACGAACAACGGAGATTGATTTAGCCATATTTAAAATGGAATTAAAACAAAATTACATTCCGCATGTAAAGTTTAGTACTTTTAGCTATCATAAACTGCAACCAAACGTTACATAGACTGACAGCGAATTATAGCCATGTTTAAAATAACAATTGAAGCATTAAAAGATTGTAAAAGACTCTTTTAGTAAAATTGAAGAACAGAAGGCACACATCGTGCTTAAGCTCACCTAGCAATAATGGGTACATAACTTCAATAACAGTAAGCTCAAATTTTAAATAAGTTAGTAGTCAAAGACTACACAATTCAATTTAACGCAAAGTTGGCTCACAATCTAACCGGCGCAGAAATTCAGAGACCAACAATTTTAATGCAAGGCCGAAAACTACAGATTTTACCTGAGCTAGCAGCAGTTTAATAATGCGGCTAGAATAGCAGAACATGCTCTGCCTTACAATCTAAAAACCTCAGTTTAATACGCAAGCTAATTTGCGTTCTGGCCTGAAATTGGACGAAAGAAGTGACAGTAAAAGGTCTATATAATAATAACCGGTTACTTAAAATAATAAAAACCCTACAGAGTTTATAAAAATTATTGATCAATAAAAACTAAAACTCTCAAGAGAGATACGCTATTTATTATTAAGTTATTTTACGTAAACCTTTCAGGCAGGTATTACTCCTCTAATGTTACGTAATATTTTAGGTAGGTTAGCTATTTTCAATAAATTCATTTACCGAAAATAATGATGTTTATTAATTTGTTACAAATAAAATTGGATAAACTGCGCAGAATAGCGAATAAAACATAAATAAAACTAATTGAATCAATAAACTAATAGTATTAGAGAGAATACTGATCGAGTAAAAGACAAAGCTGAAAATTAGAGAAGACTTTAAATGAAAATAAGTATAATTGTACAAATTATATAGTACTAGAACATCGGTCACTAATACAATCGGTTATAGTGCTAAGTTCGCTCTGTAAACATTCAGGACTTAATCTTTACCTAAATAAATTCCTTTTCAGAGAAAAGAGAGAGAAGTTTGAATGGAAACATGGAAAAATTATTACTGTCTTACACACCTTAGCATCACAATATCTGAAAGACAACAAGAAAAGAACTAGAAGGTCTAAATCCCAAACTGATGGTATGGATTTAAAGAAAATAAAGCTAGAGGAAGATGAGAATGATGTAAAGGCCGGTCTTAAATTAGTTATGGTTGTTAGGAGGCTGAATGGTAGCTCGAAACGATGAGCGTGAGTTCGATTTCTGCATAAAACTTGGCTCTATGTGTGTCATCTTTCCTTCCATTTTCGCCTGTGTAATTTCGGATATCCCTTGGTTTACACTGGGCAACCTGAAAAGTCTAAATGACCAATGGTCACAACTGATAATGACGATAGTGCTCCATATACGTGAGCTAACAAAGCCACTTTCCAAAATATGAACGATGGTGAATGATAATGAATTCAACAATGAAAGTAAACAGACGTGCGTATGAAGTGTACAAGCTCTGCTTTGTTATTCATCAGGAGTAATCCTAACACGCTGCTTATCCAGAGGTGTAGGGCGAAGTCTACTAAGATAGGATGTAATTCGTCTATCTAACTGAATGTATAATAGTGACCCTGCTATGTGACTGTGCATATCGTTGTAAAATACAAAATACTATTTATAATGATTACCTGCGCTGTGAATCCGCTACAGCATGGTGAATTGACGGCTAATAGATGCGCGTGCTGTAAAATTGGTTAACATTGCTAGACATCTATTTTGCAGAAAGGGAAGAGGTAGTCATAAATGCTGCGTATTATGACGTTAATTTTTCATTTTTACGATGATTAAGATAACTGCTTTATTTTATGACTGAACCGATGGCAATTATTTTTCGACGGTAATTGCCTTTCTGCATTGCTTTACGAAAATATAAGACAGTAATTATTTTTGTTTTTCCATTGCGATGAAGACTAATAGCGTTGGATGTCGACTGATTTTCCGTGATTACTGTGTTAGCAAAAGGTGATTTACTGCCTCTTATACGAGATTAGCTATTATATCATACTAGGACGTTTAAAAGGCGCAATAGAACTAGAACTTCATTTTAATACCATTTCCTATATGGCGCTCGCCAGTAGATACCTGTAACACTAATTATTGTGCGTACTATTTAAGAAATAACTCTGAGACAAGATTGAGATATTATGAAAACTGAATCCTCTTTTCAACTGCTTTATTTCGATGTAAAGAAGAGTAATTTATAGCTATATTTTATGCTCTGAAATAAAAAATGACTTTAATTTAATGAATGTTTCAACGCGCAGTAAATATAGAGTTTATGTTTTTAACTAACAGTGAATCGGTTAAACATAACAATTAGCATAATAGCTTAAAAACTGTTAAGCAATGTCGATTGTACTTTGTAAATAAACAGAATACATAAGAAGTTTAAAATTTATATCGCTGAACTGGTAAAACAATAAACTGCATTTATCGCAATAGATATAACCATGAATCATTCTTTTGAGAAATGTGCTTTAAGAAAACAGAAGTGCTTTTCCTTAACGCAATACATTAAGGTATTTCTGCCGCCTTCTTAGCATGCCTTCGTGGGGCAGTGGTCAGCACGCCTTTCGCCTGTTCAAGAGGTTCGAGTCCAGGTAAAGACACTGCTCATTTTTCATCTCTTCTGCTAACAAAAATTGCCTAATGCCTCTACATAGAAAATCGTGATGTTCTTGAATTTGCGTTTTCAGGTAGGATAAACATACCAACAGTGAGGTCCGGATTTGAGGGCATTTATCATCGGAACTTCTCAGAGTTCCAGCGTAAACACGTTTTTTACAATTTTCTAAGCTCTTAGGTTTCATCACTATTGCATCATACCGAAAACAAAACCGTTCAGTACAAAAATTAAAACATTTAACTTTTTTATGTTCTTCAAAGAGCATATTAAATTCTTGAGGCTCCTATAATCTAAGGGTGGACATCTTCTGTATGTATATAATCGACTTTTTCCTTGAAGTTTTGCTACTACCTACAATAATCTATGTTCTAAGAGATAACAATGGAGGAGTGAGTATTAAAACAGTGTAATATTTTATTAAAAATGTTTTGAACTGAAAAGTAGCTAAAATAATTTTATTTCATTTTTCTATCATTTGTAAAGAGTATTCTTCCTTCTTTCTGCATGCCATGGTGGTGTAACTATGATCGCGCTCAAGGCTCAATCGGCAGGTCCGGATTTCGAATCCTTGGTAGGGTATTGCGGATTTTTTTCACTTTTTTGACTTCGAAAAATTCTAAAAGACTGCACAAGTAGTGCCCAAACTAAAAAAAGTGGCAGACGATATAATTCCTCACAACCAGGATTTGACGATCTGGTTCACCAATCCTCAGCCGCTCTTTAAGAGGGGAAATATATAAAGTATTTTCTCTCTCCTTTTCGCATGCCTTCGGAGTGCTTATTCGAAAGGTCCAGGATTCGAATACCGGTGAGAGCACTGCGCATTTTTTAGGTCTCCTACTTAAAAAAAAACCTAATGATTCTACAAGTGGTGCCCGAACTAAAAGTTGGTAGACGAAAATTCGTTAAAACAGGATTTGGTGATTGGATCCCATAATCAACAATCTTTAAAAGGAGGAGTATATAAGGTATTTACCCCCCTTTCCTTATACTTTCGTGGTGTAGTTGAAAAGGCGTGGTGTAATTGGAATTTCGTGGTCTGTGCTTATTCGGGAGATCGAATCCCGGAGCGGGCATTGCGCATTTTTTATATTCCCGAATCGTTATAACGTAGTAACTCTATACATTAATGGAAAGTCTGCATATGAATGTCTCTAACCAAGTGTTCATAATTTGGTGTATATCCAGACAAAGTATTTTCTTTTAGCCTTGTAACCATTTATTGTATCACGTAAGTTATTCATCGCTTCTGTCGTATCGCTTCCTGGAATAAAGCCATATTCCTAATCTGGAAAAGATTATTACTGTGCAGAAAGAATACGAGTCTTTCTGCAAGCAGTTTACCCAGTATTATATCCCATATGGACAAGAGGCAAATACGGCGATATGCTACTGGATTTTCAATATCTTTACCTTCTTCAAAATTCAGAATGGGATTGGTTTCTTTAAAAAACCAGGGAAATAGCCCGGTTCCAAACATGAATTTAATATACTTAAAAAATTAATTTATCAGTGAATAATTTCAATTTTCCGATCAAGTATAATGTAAGCTTATCAATAAATGGTGAACTGTCCTTTTGACAAGTGGCCCGAATGGAATTGCATTCATACTTAACAAACTGGCAGTTATCTTCAGTTTATGGATATTAGCAGCACTTAGAATGACAGTATGCGCTCTTGAATTTTCTTCTAGATTATCTGGAGAAAAAGGTTGGTTAATAGTAGATTCGATACAGCCTTTTATTGTTTTCGTATAGGTAGAAAAGTCATGCGTCTCTCATATATGGTACTGTCACCGCATTTCACTACTCAGTCCTGTCTTACTAAGCGTACTGTCAGGGCCGATCCTAGGATGTCGGTCGCCCGCGTGCAAAGACCTGATGTGCCGCCCCTCTAAAGAATTTTTCATATTTTGATTAAGACTTAACGTTGACGCTATAAACTCATCTACCTGTATAAGAATAAAAAAGTAAAACTGTAATAAAATGCAAATAAAATTTGAAGTACAAAACTTTATTTTTTGGCCAGCTAACAGGTTACGATAGCGACAAAATACTTTAATAAAATAATAAACAAGCAAAAATATTATCTTTGAAATAAAAAAAAAGATATTTTATAATTAGAAATGCAAAACAACACTATTTACTCAAATATAATCTAATAAAAAATGTACTAAAGCATAAATCTCGGGGAACGAAAAGTATATAAATCAGTCCTTCTACAAAGACTATTTAATAATTAAACTAAAAAATAACTTTTATTGCTTTCTGAGATGCAAATTTGTCAATAATTTTCGTGAAGTCAGTTTTTGTAGAGATTTCGGGTTGAATAGTGATGATGGCCAAATCTGTAAACCTTTCTTGTGTCATATTATTTCTCAAGTAATTTATAATAATTTTTAATTTATTGAAACTTTTTTCACCTGAAACCACAGAAACAGGTAAAGTTAAAAAATTCTTATCGCCAGAGCAACAGGGAATGAAATCATTTTTTACTATAATTTCTAATATCTCAGTTGGTTGTTTTTTACCTAAAAAAATATCTTTAATTGAAGTTATTTCATTAAAGAGTTGTATACCATCTATACCTTTCACAATATTTCCTTCCTGTAAACTATATCCAAGTCCATGCTTTCATTTACCGAAGATTTCGTGGATCAAGAATTGCAAAATAGAAAGTAGTCTTGAACTGCTGGAAGGGATTTGAAACTGGTTCATCACTGTCCTCGTAATCAAATAAACGGACTTTTTTCTTGCCTTTTGAGATCGGGGGGGGAGGAAGAAATTCGGGATCAATACCTAAATCTCTAAAAAGTGTTGTTGCTGAATCGACTAATTTACGACTTTCCCACTTTGTTTCACTTAACGGTTTTAAAGTTAGACTTTTCATGTGTTTTTTAGTAAATGCCATCGATATGGGGGGGGGAGAAAAAAGTAATTATATACATAAAAAAAGCAAAAATGTCACCACTGGAGCTGGCAGCGTCTTTAACGATTTTATGTATGAGTCGCATATGTCACGTATAATGATGAATGTTCTAGGGTTGATTTAGAGAATTCTCTTTCTGAAGCCCTATATTTTCCCCCTTCATGTTCGATCCATTGTCGTTGCTCTGACCCCGTATACCTTTAACTTCGATCTACAGACTTGGTAATAGCTTCTTTAATAGAAAATTGCACCGACCTGCTCCAGTGGTTTTAGTTACTGGAAAAAATTTTAGAAAAAATTCTAAAATATTTACCTTACCTTTAGTTGTGTTCACACATCTAATAACAAACGTTATTTGTTCTGTGTGACTAATATCCGGTGTAGAATCGAGAATTATAGTGTAATATTTGGCCTTTTTTGACAATGCGTGTTATCTTATTACGAATAGATTCGTCTAAAATATTCATTATTTCATTTTAAAAATGATGCCCTAAGTAGCGTGGAATACGTTTTTTTATTATCTTTTCATTTACTGGCATTATTAAGGTGTTCTGAAATAACTGGATCAAATTTGGCCAACGTCTCTCTGAATGCCAAATTTTGAGTGATAAAAATTGTACTAATTTGGTACATATATTCTCAAATATATAGGCTATCTAAAAAAAATATTTTACGTTTATATACGGAGGTTTTAGTTTTACAAAAATGATCTAATGTCTAGAAATGAAAAATTTGATATTTTATCTCATGTATATACAGTATACAGCGAGCTTTTTACGAATTCAACAGAGGTGTTTATCTGGTAAAAATTTTCTCTCGTGTTAATGACTTTATATTTTGTGGTAAATATTGAGACGGATTATGGCTAGTAATAGCAAGAGTGCGTTTGTGCGTTATTTAGATTGAAAATCTTTAATTAAAAAAATCCATTTGAAATCCACAAAAATATTGTTTTCTTCACTCTTCTATGTTAATTTAAAGTGATCTTTCATAGTTTGATAAATGTCTCTTTATTTCTAATACATAGGTAAAAATAATGAAGGTAAAAATAATGAGACTAGTAATATAATTTTAAATAATGTTTTATTAGAAATTAATTTTCACTTCAAATTAACTTTAAAATTGGAAAGCAAATTTTTAAACCAAAACACCAAAGAGTGCATTTGAAATATGTGGAATTGAGTAAAAAAACTGACTGTATAGACAGTTATTTCCCATATATCTATAGCAAATTTCTAAATACAAGAAAAATTTTTAAAAATTATTTAAAAAAAGTATTTACACCTGTTGTATGAATAAATAAACCGAAGAGCCATTACATTATGACCACCCTCCATATATAACAATGGGCTCGCCCGGGAACAAAGTCACTACGCGTGCGGCTGATGTTGGAGTGTATAAAGCGGCTATGCATCGTCTACTATTATAAAAAGGTTTGCCAGAACATATTAAGAAACGTTATTCACATCTTACAGTATTTTACCAAGAAATTATGTATTTTTGCAGACCAGCGCCTTGGAACCTCTCAACCAACACGATGTCTTCCTACATCCACATGATTACTGGTTACGCTCCTCCTCTCTGCTTGCCTGTGCTGTGGACCGACTCTGAAGCAATGAATACCTGAAGCGCTTATAGAAGCAAATGCAAAGGAGGACAGCTGGAACAGTCATGCACAGCGCATGCTAATCGCAGTAATAAATTGGAACTTGGAATCTTTCCAAATATAGAGCGATTAGTGACGTAAGGGGAAAAGCAACTGATTTATCAGACTTTGATAAAGATCAAATCTTTATGGATCGGTGACTGGGAACATCAATGTCAGAAACGGCGCGTTTAGTGGGCTGTTCACGTGCAGTTGTTGTGAGCATATATCGAAAGTGGTAAACGGCGCATTGATTCCAGAGGAGAGCGGAGATTGCTACGCATTGTTCGCCGTGACCGAAGAGCTACAACAGCCGATATCACCACCAGCTACAACAGTGGCGACTCAGAGAGTATTCTCAACATACTGTGCAGAGTACATTGCTGCGTATGGGCCTACGCAGCCGGAGGCCGAAGCATGTCCCTGCACTGACGGCACGTCATCTGCGTCTGCAGTAGGCCAATAAACATCGGAATTGGACATTAAAAGAATGGAAAAATGTTCATGTTCACATTTTCTCGTCCATCGCATGTGCTAATACGCCGATTATCAAACAAAACCCTGGCTCCTGGATGCACAGTTAGGCGGAGACAAGCCGGTGGCGGGGGTATTATGATGTATTCAATGTTTTCATGGAGCGCATTAGGACGCATAATCCCCATAGAACAATCCCTGATGCCTGTGCGC
This sequence comes from Stegodyphus mimosarum, assembly GCA_000611955.2. Classification (NCBI taxonomy): domain Eukaryota; kingdom Metazoa; phylum Arthropoda; class Arachnida; order Araneae; family Eresidae; genus Stegodyphus; species Stegodyphus mimosarum. The sequence continues at coordinate 437,074 of KK114316.1, forward strand.
TACGTGAACATCGTTGCAAACTAGGTTCACCCATTCATGACGACAGTATTTCCGGTGGGGGATGGTGTTAACCAACAGGATAATGCACCATGTCATAAGGGTCGAATCATCAGGAATGGTTCAAGGAATAATCCAGTGGCTTTTAAGTCATGTCTTAGCCTCCAAATTCATCTGACAGTAATCCAATAGAGGATTTGTGGTCCTACTTGGAAAACCAAATGCGTGCTACCACGCTCCCCTCTCCCAATGTGCGGGAACTGCAGGATCAGTTGGTGGGCGCTTGGTACCAGATACCTCAGACTACATATCAGCATCTTGTGGAGTAAATGCCCCGCCGGGTGCCGGAAGTTTTGAGGGCTAAAGGTGGTCCTACATGTTATTAACAGGGTGGTCATAATGTAATGGTTCTTGGGTGTATATCTGAAATTCTTAGTATAACGAATAAAATAAAAGGATGATCTGACCGTATATCAAAACAGACAATAATATACAATTTTATTACTTAATTTATAAATCAATGTATCAGGCTAAATATTTGATAACAATTCAACACGGCTTCATTAATTCAATCTTAAACATGATGCATACAGGAGGTGTTATGAAGAACCATCAGGTGGGTAAATCCTGCTAACTTAGAGAAAATAGTATACATAGTAACACGAGAAGAGGCTAAGTGGGTTAGATGATAGCAAATTTCGTCTCAAAGCCGGCAATACCACAATAGAAAAGGTTTTTTTTATTATCAGTGGCACTGGCTGCATTCTTCAACTAGGAGATGGAATATACATATAAGCGGGCGGGTATATATAGATCCCGATTAATTTTTAATGTATGTGTTTCTTTTCTTTTTGTTTTTTAGTGCTATGTTGTGAATTTCTTGATTCGCCTATTTGATTATATGGCTTCTTGTTATATTTAGGGTTTTAAAATAAACGCATAAAACCTGCAATGTTTTTTAATATAGTATTAAAGTACCATTAAGTACCTACGACATAAAATGAAATTTAGAACTTCAGTAAACTTCGGTAACATTAATAATAATATATGAATACTGAAGTGTTTTTCAAACAGGCTTTGTAATGAAAATCATTTAATCAAAAGTGTGTTTTTCTAAAGTGTAAGGCTATTATTAAATTGGGAGCTTTTAATTTCCCCAAATGGATATTTAATTTAAACACCCTTATATCTTAGGTAATATTAACCATGTTACATATTTTCGTAAAGCAACTTTCGCGAAAATCATTTTGGCGATGCTTTTGTTAAGCATCGATCCATAGTGTGCCACCAGTGCCACTGATAAACAAACAAAACAACAAAAAAAAAACTTTTCAATTTTGCTATCAAATGAAGAATGTGTGTAATGATGCATTAATGGACAATGGGCCAACACACTGTGCACTAACATTCATATTTTTTCTTAAACTATGCTATCACGAAATCGGGACTTATTTTGATTTTTCAAATTTAAAATTCACCATACCCATTCGACTTATTATAAGTTTTATTTTGAGAAATTCACAAAACATTTTGCTTGATTGATAGAACTATATACAGCCTGCGCCCGCCTCTTGTTTTGGCCGCCTGCGTGCAGTGCACAATCTGCACACCTGCTAGATGTTTTGGTCAGGACATAAACTGAATCCGTTTTTTGTAACACGATAACTGATTCAAAACATTTCTTTTAAATGAATTATTATTTTGCGTGTCTATTAACTCCACATTTAGCGCATTTCCGTTTGCAATGTTGCCTTGAAACCTGAAAGCTTATTTTTAGGTTTTTGTTTTTTCTGAAATGTTTCCCTTTTGTTTGTCTGGAATCATTGCTTCTGATAGAAATCGGTATTCTATACGCATGTCTAGAACTAAGAAGTGCAGATAATTAAAGGGGAACTGAATATATACCAGCCTCAGATTTTCTTTTCCAAGAAAATGAGCTGCTGCCGAAGAGAGTCGAACGCACTGACCAACTCATTCCTGATGCTTTGCAAGATTAAGAACTATTATAAACTAATTTATGAAATGCAAATAAAGCAGTAAATGAAATTTCAAAAATCAGGAATCAAACATGAGAAAATTACACTTAGGGAGTGATTTGATTTGATTTACTTCAATGATAACTTATTTATTGTGTGTAGGAGTTTGGCTCTGTAACAAAACTTCCATTTTTTTCACTCGGGTTTGCTTCATATGACTCTCCTTTCGGAAATCTGTCCATCAAAAATCAAATTTACTGGAAATAAATTTAAAGAAAACTTTAGGGAAAAAACGCAAACAATTTTCATTTCTATTTTCTTTATGGAAACAATCATTTACAAACAAATTGATTAGAAAATGCTCTAGAAAGCTTTCTGAAAATCTCAGGCAACCCATTAAAAACAAAAACTTACCAGTAAACATTAAATTAAATAGCACATTTGCGTAGCAATATTACTTCAATTTTTTGGGAAGCCATAAATAAATGTGATCTCCAAAAGTCATTGTAGAATTTTGGAACTGTAGAATTTTTTTATTTGGTATACATAAATGAAAGCATGTAAGTTAACAACAATTTTCGAATAATGCATAGGAAATATTATTTCCTATTGCTAAAAGTATCAGGAACTTAGCATTCTGTGTGTATTCTTTGAGAACATGGTAACTTCTGTAAAGGGTTCTTATCCTTACGTTCTAAGTCCTGAACTGGAACAGGGAGCGGAAGGTACGCTATGTTCTGGTGTAACTGCTGGGCTGGAGAATAACTGCACGTGAAGGGATTTGAAATCCTCTTTTATTCAATCACTATTAAATACAAAACTTCCCAACTCGGAAGAGATACAGAACGTAAAAGACCGCACTTTGGTCAACTTAACAATCAAATAAATTTAAATAAATTAAAATAGAACTTAAATTAAACTTTGCTTCGCAGAGCAATTCGCGGAAGTTGGCCTCTATCTAAAAGGGTGCGTAGCAAGGTATACTAAATACTACCGCACTTTAATTTATTTTACAATGCAATCACGTAGTAAGCACTATGGCTTATAAATTTAAACTGCTAGCTGGTCAGGCGAACGTTGAGCAGCGTGACCGTGATCTGAGGCAAAGCTCTCACACACCGAGAGGTTTCTACCTCTGGCTTAAATAGTGCTTGGCTGAACTTCAAAAATTAGCATAAGCTAAAAACGCGCGCTTCTTCTGACAGGAAGTTGAAGCAGAGAGGAGATAGAAAAGATTTAAATTAAAATAAACTTGGTTAGTTTAACTAAAACCTTACATACTTCCCGCCAGAATTGCGATAGTTAAACTACTTTGGTCCAAACGGACCATGTTGAAAACTAGCAATTCTAAATAGTCGAAAATTTCACTGTTCTAAACTTAGGCCAACTCTTACAAGGCAATATATGTTTGTGTAAAATACAGACGAAATTTTCTGGAACAACAATCTTCAACATTTTTTTTTTCAAGTCTTATTCTTCAAACAGTCTTACTCCTTCCAGCAAAATCTGGAAGGAAAATAACTTTAGTATGACATAATAACAGAATAATTCTAAGTGGTACAAATCCTTTTTTTTTTTTTCTGTGTAATTTTGCACACACACATTATCATTCAAGCACAATTAAATTCTTCCCCCGTATGCTCTCTCACCGGTGTTGGATGTAAAGCAAACCGCCATTGCGGGTTTTTATGTGTTCGGGGGTGTTCAACTCTTCCACCTACAATCGACTAACATTAGTTAGAACTTGACATACGAGACCTGAAAAAAACGCCCTATAACCAGCTAATCCTAAGGTTCTCACTAGCTTTATGTCTAACACTTTAAGTGTATTTGGTGGAGAGCCTAATTAACACTTGCATTCTAAAATAGTCAATCTTTAACTTTTCATGCATACAAATTCGCAGTTTGCACACAACATTCACATTAATATTGCACTTAACGTGCATTGCTAGCATAATATTATTTGTTACATTTCATAACACATTAACAATTTCATAGCAATCCTGAAATGCAAATAGAGGTTAAATTTCTAAGCTTACAGAAATATAGGTTAAATTTCTAAGCTTACAGCAAGTGCTTCCTATTCCTTTCTCAAGGTACTTTCTTGAAATATCAAATTACATTGAATTAATAGTCTACAGACTAAATCGTGTTTTTCAATTTTCCGAATTTTCATTCTAGACATTTTACAAGTCTTTAGACAAAGCGTCGTACAAAATCATTTAGTTAACATATTCTTTTCAGCAATTCACTGCTTTTACAGAATTAATCTATTTACAAAACATTAAGTGATTTTAAATCTTTGAAAATTACAAATTCTTTTAACAAAACATTTCACTTTCCATATGAGGACTTATCGCTCACTTGGCGTAAAAGTCAACCTCGCTTGAGGTAAAATCAGTCCTGCAACTTGCAGTATACTCAAAAATTAACTAAACTTTTGAATACGAAATTGTACTTATCTTATTATGATCGTCCATCCTTTTCTTGGCCCAATCTTTAAAACTTGAGTAAGTTGTGGCCTGGTTCAGTTTCCTCGTTTTTCGTTGTTCTTTCGGAGCCTGCTCGTCTCTTTTTCTTTTGAAATTCCGTCGTTGTATCCTCGGCAATTTCCTTTGTAGAGGAGGTTGCTCCGCTGGACGTTTGGTGGACTGGGCCCTTCTCTCCTGGGCCCTTGCTCGTTGCTTGTCCTGGTTCCTGCTGTATTCGGGAAGTTGATTCTCAGGCTGCAATCGACGTTTCTTGCTTCTCAGGCACCTGTCCGATGATTCCACAGTTCTTTTGGATACATTGGGCTTCCCTTGCCCATTCTGCTTTCTTCTCTTGGTGCGCTCGTAATTCCGTTCGTAGATTTGTTCACCTGCATCGTGAGACTTTCTTTTGAAACCACCTTTTTGGTTCTTATTTCTTTGTTGGGGGGGAGCTTTCTTCTTCTGACATTTCGATGCCGTTGTAGCTGGTTCCTGCTGTTTTTGCTGACGTATATCTTCCTGGCTAGTCGATTGCCTCGGATCCTGAAACGAATCTTTAAATACAGCCATTTTGCTGCGATTATAGAACGGTTTTATTTGGTCCACATTCGCTTTGAGCGTTTGACCATCATTTCTTTTTAATATAACCACTGCCCCCGTAATTTGTTCAATTGTGAACGGGCCTTCAAAACGCGGAAAAAATTTCCCCACCTTTTCCTCTGGGGCATTTGACAAGTTGTGTTTAATCTTCAACACTTCATCTCCCACATTGTACTTGACCTCTCTTCTTTTTAGGTCATAGTACAATTTCTGTTTTCTTTGGGCCATTTCTATATTTTCCGTCGCTTCCCGTATTAACTTTTGTATATCACTCATTTTAAATTCTTCTGCCCTTTCCTGTACAAAGAACAGTTTATCTAGGGGGGTCAAGATCTTTCTTCCTAAGAAGAGTTCAGCGGGTGTTTTTTGTGTAGTATCGTGTTTGGCGGTCCTAAGGGCAAATGCAAATTCATTTATATGGCTATCCCAGGTAGAGTGATAGTTTTTCACATAACTACGAATTATTTTCACTACATTTCTATTCACCCGTTCCGCTATGTTTGACTGCGGACGATACGGGACCATCTTTAGATGACGTATGCCCAGTTTTGCACACATTTCCTCAAACATTTTACTAACAAACTGAGGACCATTGTCTGAAATAACTTTTAGGGGCGCCCCGTATTTTAAAATATACTTATTTAGAATTGAATCTACTACAATTTTTGCAGACGCGCGTTTTAACGGAATTAACTCTAACCATTTGCTAAAATGATCCACTATAACTAAAAGATATCGGCTTTTATTAACTTTACTTCGAGGGTAAGGTCCAAGTAAATCGATGCCTATTATTTGATTTGGGAATTCTGATTTAATACTATTTAGGAACCCGGCCGGGCGGAAATTAACATAATTATTTAATTGACATGTTGGGCACGACTGGACATACGCCCTAGTAAACTTTTGCAGTTCTGGAAAGAAAACTGCCTCGCGAACTCTCTGAACAGTTTTTCTTATACCTAAATGAGCCGAAATGGCACAATCATGCAACTCTTCTAATACATTCAACCTCATGCTAGCTGGGATAACCGGTCTATATTCATGATTCTCATTAGTAGCTTTCGTATAGAATAACAGTCCGTCAATTAATTCGTAATTTTCGGCCCTATTTCTTATCGGCACAATATCCGGATGATTGAAATTCTCAGGGTCGGCCAAATAATTGTATATATTTTTGAACTCCGGATCTTTTTTGAGTTCGGCTATTACTGTTTCACGAGAATCTAATACTTTGGATGTTAACATGGCTATCTTAATTACACTTCCATTTTCATCTAAGTTAATTCTGCTTAAAGCATCTGCCACAACATTTTCTTTTCCCGGCGTATGTTTAATTATTAGGTTATATTCCTGTAATTTGAGAGCCCACCTTATTAATCTGGGTGATAAATTTTTTCCAGAATAGAGTCTAGTGACCGCCGCGTGGTCGGTATATACAGTTACTGGAGAACTTCCAAAGAACACACGAAATTTCTGTACTGATGCTAACACTGCGAGAGTTTCTCTCTCTGTTGCGGAATAGTTTCTTTGGGTTTCATTTAATGTTCGGCTGAAAAAAGCCACGGGCTGACCATTTTGGGAAAGCACTGCACCAATCGCGAAATCTGAAGCGTCCGCTGAAATCTCTAATCCCTTATCCCCTTCTGGAAATTTTAAGACGGGAGCTTGAGTCAATGCGTCTTTCAATTTTTGAAACGCCAAGTTGGCTTCTGCTGACCACGAAAACCTAGCTTTTTTTCTTTTCAACTTTAGCAGTGGCTCAGCTATTTTTGCAAAGTCTTTAATGAAAGCCCGGTAATATGAACACATCCCGAGAAACGACGATAATTTCTTCGCTGTTTTAGGAACAGGATAATTTCTAATGGCTACTATTTTTGACTGATCCGTTTCGATTCCCTTTTGGGAAATTTTAAATCCTAAATAACGTAACTCTTTTGCGGCAAATTTACATTTAGACGCATTTATCTTTAAACCAGCTTCGTTTAACAATGAAAATACTTTTCTTAAATCTTGTAAGTGTTGTTCTAGAGTACTACTCGTAATTATAATATCGTCTAAATATATGAAAGTGCTTTTACCAAGGACTGGTCTTAAGACGATGTCCATACATCTTTGGAACGTTGCCGGCGCGCCGGATAATCCGAACGGCATTCTAAGAAATGCGTACGTACCAGATTTCGTTATGAACGCGGTTTTGTGTACGTCCTCGGGTTTTACCCCAATCTGAAAATAGCCACTCGTGAGATCTAATGTAGTCATGTATTTTGTAGACGAAATATTTCGAATAATTTCTTCAATTATCGGCAACGGATATACAGGATATTTTGTAACTGAATTTAACTTGCGATAATCTATAGCAAAACGCCACCGCTTCGGGTGCGTAATCGGGTAATCATTATTTTTCTTACACAGGACAACGGGGCTAGCATAACTGCTAGAAATTGGCGTGATGATTTTATTCTTTAACATCTCTTTAATATGATGTTCAATTATTTCCTCTTTTGTCCTATCATATCTATATGGCTTTTGCCTAACTGGCTGAGCGTCCCCCGTGTCAATGTCGTGGTTCACCACCTGCGTAAAGCCTGGTACATCACTAAATAAATTCGCAAAGTGACTTACCAGACCTTGGATTTTCTCTTTTTCCTCTGCTTGTAAATGTTCCAAGTCCAGCTGCGGGGGCTTATCATTCTTCGCTTCAATTGGCTTCATATTTAATGTTAGTTCTCCCCCCTTGAAATCAATTTTTGCTTCTGCCAAACTAAAAAAGTCCACACCTAGAATAATACAAGTCTGCAGGTTACGCACAATATAAAACAGGATTCTTACCTGTTCGTTGTTGATACGCACGAACAATGGTACTTTTCCTAAACAGCTACATTTTTCTCCTTGGGCCGCTATGACATCCGTGTCTCTTGCACTAAAAATTCTGTAACGTCGAAAGTGCTTCTTAAAGAATCTTTCCGATACGAAGCTGCTTTGGGCTCCTGTATCCAAGAGGGCTGTCGCCGGTATGTTGTTGATTAGAACTTCAATCTTCGGCAAACTCAAATTCTTAACGACCACGGTGTTTAAATTGATTTTGGAAGGGTTTTGCGCTGCTTCGGACTTCTTCACCTTCCTCGAAGAAATCCCTCTTAGTTTAAATTCTTTTTCTTCTGGTTGCCCTCGGAATCTTTGCTTGTTCTTCTATTAAATTCCCTTCGTTCGCCGCTCGCTTTAGGAGACACATCTTTCTTCGGCCATTGCTTCGCCTTATTCCCGTAACTTTGATTTTGCTTTTGCTGCGGTCTTGGCGAACTCCACTGACTTCTTCGCTCAAATTGGCGTCGTCGTTCGTTGTCGGCTGTTCTTCGGCTTTCAAATTGTACCGCGAGCTCAAATAATCTGTCTAATGTTGTTGGATTTCTTAGTTCGATGAAATCTTGAACTTGGGGCAGTAGCCTAGGAAGTATAACTTGAATAATTTCAGGATCCGGGCGACTTCCATACAAAAGCTTGAAAACTTGAATTTTCCTCAAAATAAAATTAGACAAATCTTCTATTCTTTCTTGGTATCGGCTAAACAGTTCAGCTTCCAATCTGGCTCGATCTCGCACCACGGGAAATGCTTTCACTAGAGAATTCTTGAAATTTTCATACGTGTATGTGGGGCTTCCTGGTTCCCCCAAGAGATTCTTTCCGATGCACTTGAACCAACTTAGCGCTTGGCCCTTCAAAGCGCTGGTAGCAAGAGCGACTTTCTGAAATTCGTGGACTGGATATAGCATGAAGTGGGAGTCTAGCTTTTCCAGGAAATTGATTACGGCTGTCTTGCCGTCAAAACTTGCCGCTGGCTTCATGGCTGCTCGCATGGTTTGTACGATGTAGCCGAATCCTTCTATGCCAGGAGGTGCTATCTCAGGATTCTGGACAGGTACAGCAGGTGTCTCAGGTTCGTCTTCTTGTTGCTGAGGCCATCCTCTTCTTTCTGTGCGGGCGCCATTATCAGGACTTAGCATTCTGTGTGTATTCTTTGAGAACATGGTAAATTCTGTAAAGGGTTCTTATCCTTACGTTCTAAGTCCTGAACTGGAACAGGGAGCGGAAGGTACGCTATGTTCTGATGTAACTGCTGGGCTGGAGAATAACTGCACGTGAAGGGATTTGAAATCCTCTTTTATTCAATCACTATTAAATACAAACCTCCCAATTCGGGAGAGATACAGAACGTAACAGACCACACTTTGGTCGAACTTAACAATCAAATAAATTTAAATAAATTAAAATAGAACTTAAATTAAACTTTGCTTCGCAGAGCAATTCGCGGAAGTTGGCCTCTACCGAAAAGGGTGCGTAGCAAGATATACTAAATACTACCGCACTTTAATTTATTTTACAATGCAATCACGTAGTAAGCACTATGGCTTATAAATTTAAACTGCTAGCTGGTCAGGCGAACGTTGAGCAGCGTGACCGTGATCTGAGGCAAAGCTCTCACACACCGAGAGGTTTCTACCTCTGGCTTAAATAGTGCTTGGCTGAACTTCAAAAATTAGCATAAGCTAAAAACGCGCGCTTCTTCTGACAGGAAGTTGAAGCAGAGAGGAGATAGAAAAGATTTAAATTAAAATAAACTTGGTTAGTTTAACTAAAACCTTACAAAAGTACCATAAATAAATAGGTATTGTATATTGTTTAGTAAAAATATATTTCACAATAGAGTGGTATTTAACGAGACGAATGATCTGCTAATTTGCCGGTCTCTCACGCAAAGATTACGTGTGGTCAAGTCTCGTCTCCATTTGATCAGCGGTATATCTGTTCGTCAATCTGTTCAAGGAACATAAAGCAACCATAAACAAGCAACCAAACGAAACCTTTTTCGTTATTGAGTATAGAATGCTGCGACAAAATATTCAAATAAAATTTCTATTTCCATTTGTGAACGATTTTTCAGTTGTTTCAAAGTCTTAGAAGATTACAACCGCATCTTTCATTTTATTTAATGTATATATAATGAAAACAATGTAAATAAATAAGAAACAAAGCAATGCATTTAATATGATTTAAATTTCCTTAGTGTTAAACTTAAGTAACAAAGGTGACACAACACAAAGTACTACAAAAATTTAGCTTACCCCAATTATACATTTTAGTAATTTATTCACTGAAACAATTTACTGCCTTAATTTTACTTTTTTGGTTTTGTTATTTATATTTAATGCAGTAGTTAAAACTTAGAAATTAAAAAAATAATGACGTTTCGTAATCAGTTCAAGACTAAATATCTCCTGAGTGATCGATCGTAAAGCCATCGTTCTAATTTCATCTGCTTGCTTAATTAATTAAGACCAAGTAACTCAATATTTAAAGGAATGATACCTTGTTACTATTCACTACCTTCGAAGAGGTCTTTAGAAGAGGAACTGATATGTATTCACGTTACAATAAAAAATTGATAAAATTACTATCGTTCAGCCGTCGTATCCGATCGCCCACCGGTGGATTCGAGAAATGAATCATTTTTAATGCTGCAATACTTTTGCGTTACATTTAGAAAATGTGTAAGAAACTTAAATCCCTCACCCTGTAGTAAAATGCCTATATAATTGTACAGACATTAGGTTATTTAGAAGAAGAAATCATGAAAAATGAGCAATGCCCTCGCCGGGACTCGAACCTTTCGAATACGCGCCGAGCGTGCTAACCACTACATTACGAAGGCATACTAAGAAGGCGGGAGAAATACCTTATATAATAAATGTTTTCCAATAACAAATTTATTGCCTAAATATGCTAAATGTTCTCAAACCTAGAAGAAAAACGTAAAATATCAAACATATTAGTTTCCCCTTACTCTAAATTAAATATCAGATTTTGCAATACATTCAAGAAATGAATAGAAGGTGTATTGTAATTATACAAATGGTAATTCGCATGCTATAGAAACTGTTTTATATTTGAACTTTCTTATCAGCATTTTGAGATAAAAGAGTTGACATTTTTAAAATAACAGTCTGAAACTGTTTTGTGTTGATTGGAATGCAGAATAAGAGATTTAGTTTCGAAATTTCTTCTAAATAAAACTGATAGGTAGTTCAGAGGTTACGTAAATCCACTTTCCAAGGAAACATATTCGCATCAACAAATTGTAAAAAGATGTAAAAATCAAGATTGTTGCATTTCAAAGGAAGGTATTTATTATATATTAATTTTTAAAGGTAAACACATGCAGCTGAAAGTAAAAATGACTACATTTTAAGGCTATTCGAACGCGAGTAAACATCGAGAAAGAGAAGTCTCTGGTTTTGAAAGATAATATACCGACTCAAAGATCCATAGCATCGGAGTTGGGAATGTCTTCTGGCACTATAGTAAAATCATTAATAATGATATGAAGTTAAAAAAGATGTTTCAAGTTCATCTTCCTTTGCCAAATCATACTGCAGAAAGAAAAATTATACAAAAAAAAAGACCTAGCTGCTTATAATTGAAAATTTGTGGTAAAACATGATGAAGCATGGGTATATTTAATAAAAAATAAGTGAATAAAAATTTTTTGGTTGTAATAAAAAGTAATTGTAATAAAACAAAGATCCATTTTCTGATGCTCAACTTATGAGAATGATCTTACAAAGTGGCTTCGTCAATGTACAGAAAAGTTCCCAAATGGATTCATGATATTGCAGGTTTTTATTACAATGATGAATTAAAATTGAAAGAAAACTCCACTAAAGCTAAAAGTAATTTATTGTACTATCAACAGAATATTTTAGAACCAATTTTAAATGAACAAATTGCATACTTGATTAGAAAGGACATCAGTAAACGACAGCTTCATATGGGCAAGCCCTCTTATCATACGTATGAGGCAATTGCTAATTATTTACCAAAGAAAGAATCAGAAATAGGAATAAAATATATAACATGTAATGAAACACATGTAAAATTATCTGATGCTTCTCCTATGGACTTTTGCGCTTTCTATTGCAAAGACTCTTAGAAAAATGGCGTCCAAGAACGCTAAACGGACTTTTGAAAACGATTTAAGAAAAGTGGGATAAAAATGACATGACAGTGCTAAGGAAAAGCTTACGTTCATAGAAAATTAGAGATATAGAGAAGAATAAAGGTTATCAGAGAGAAGAAAATCAGTTAGAGGAACTATTAAAATAAAATTATCTTCAATAGGCAAAATTAGAAATAGTCTTAAATTAAATGCAGGACCACATTCAAAAATACTAAAAAGGATTGCTATTAAAAGTACCTTTGAGATCGAAAAAGAAACGAAGTACCGACATTTTTGCTCATTCGTCTTACCGGAGGAACTTGAAAAAATGGTTTTGTAGTTTTTAAAATTTTTAGGTTTAAATTTCATTATTTCATTATTCCATAACAAAAGATTTCGTTCAAGATAATGAAGAATTTACTAATTATAATGTTTTGCAGAAGGCCTGTATAAATAGTTAAATTTTCTACATGTCTGAAGTGTCAAAGTCTAATTTGCTGCAGCCTGATAACCCCATTTGTGACATCCTTGATATCATTCAAAACATCTTTGAAATTTTTTAGAATCATCCTGAATGTCAACCGTATTTAGAGGCAACTGTACAAGAAAGTCTTCTCCAGATCATGTTTCGATTAAAAATACTTCATTCAAAATTTATAAAGTTCTTAATGGCATCTAAATAATTAACCGAAGTAATTAATATCTGATATTTTCCACAGAGGAGTTGTTAGATTGAAGGAAAATTTTAATTATAATAGTCAAATTCTGATATACAATTTTACAAATGCTTGCTTTGAAAGATTATTTAAGGGATTTTCCTAAGGAATATTCTTTAAAAAGTATTTTCTTAAACAGTATTTAAAAAAAATATTTTTTTTAAATACTTTAAATCTTAGGAAGAAGTTGTGAAATTATTAACATTTCTTCATATGCCATAAGATATATAGTTTAATATATGACCATACATTAGTGATAATACAATAAAAATATATCATACGACAAAAATTATGCTTGTAACATTCAAAGCTGAAATTTTCATTATTAGAAAGCAAATGAAAAAATAGCTCTTCGTAATAGTTAAATTATTCATTTAGGGGCGGAATTTGAACGAATATATTTCATTTTGTTTATAGAAAATGTTTTTTCCTTGAAGAAATATAACAATAATATAATAAACATATAAAAATAAAATGTAGTACTAATTTCACATTATGAAAGGTATAGTGCTTCATTTATTGGAACTCGAGTGTTGTTACGCTTTAAAGCAACTGAAACAAATGCCAGCTTAAAGTTTCTAGCTAAATTTATCTTTGCAAAGCATAAGCACGACGATAATATTCTTGAGGCCATTAGAAGAAGTTGTAAATGAGTGTAGAAAATTCTGCTGGCAAAAATAGAAAATGTGACAGTAGTAGTGATCCAAAGAAAAACACCCATGTAAAAGAAAACTTCTGAAAAGTACAAATACAGACAATCCCCGATCACCGAGGCAGCCGATTAACCATCACTTTATGTATTGCAGTATGATGGAAAATTATTATCACAAACCTTGAGCTAAGAACAAAACTGTCCGCGGACAATTTAAAAAGAGAACGAAACGTTTGGGAAAACAGCGTTGACAATTAATGAAGTCTGCTAGATGTCAAAAACTTTTTTTTAAATTTGCAATGGCTAGGAAAAAAGTTACAAAGAATAAACAAAGGATTAAAAACAACAGAACAAAGAACAAAAAAGACCGAAGTCATTGCCTAAGAAGAATGTCAAAAACTGCAAATATTGTTTTTGAATATCGTTTATAATTTAATGTCTTAATTTTTTTCGTGATGTTTATTCTTCCATTATTCTCAGTTCTATTTATTATTCTATTGTATTCTATATTTCTATTCTACTACTTTTATTTTATTCTATATTCGCAGTATTTTCTATTACTATTTCTATTCTATTCTATATTTATTATATAACGGCTAGCGCCCGCCATTAAAAAAAAACAACTTTAGGAGGGTATTTCATTTAAAGCATAGTTAAGCCAAATATGGCAACAGTTTTTCTGTATAGCTATTTTCAGCAAGTATCCTTGAAATTTGTTGATTATCTTTGCATCACTTAATGCTATGTAAAGAAAACAAAATACCCAACTGCTTTCTTTTTATGGTCATAATTCTCCTTTCTAGTAAGTTAGTCAGATTCATTGTCATAACCATTGCAAAAGTTGTGCCGCATGAAAAGAAGCAAAGGATGTAGTTTGTCTGCTAGAAATAAAAACCACTATATTTTAAACAAATGATTTCTTAAATCATATCAGGATATCATGCAGTACATACAAATGTGTTCCATAGTTTTTATTTGCAATTAGGCATTATTCTTTCATACAATGTATGTAATGGAATGGATAGAATAATAAGCTGCAGTCACATTTATTAGTAGGGTACTACTAAGATGCAGTCACCAAAGTAGTTAATATATATATCACTTGTAAAAGACTACAGTATATTCACTAACGGATTATGTAATATTACAGTATATTCAAATGGTTACCAATCTCTATTTCTCATGAACTTTACAATTAACGTAATGTGTTTGGGATTAATTAATTTATAAATTACTATCTGAGCTGATAGCAAATTCATTGAGTTAGAAGTTTCCTGCAATTAGATTTGTTTAACAAAAACATCAAAGAAAATTTCTTACCCCATTTGCAGTGATCCACTTTTAACAATACAGCATGCTCTTCCTCCATGATAAAATAGTATCTCTTTGAATTTTCTCAGACAAAGTATCTAAATTTTTAAGAAAACAAGTAGACTGAACTTGACGCTTGATCCCTCTGGGTTTAAATAAAGTTTTTGCTAGTTATCAATAAAAAGAAGGAACTAATTTGCTATGTAATAAAGTTGAAATTCTAGGAATATCCAAGAATTTTATGTCTTCCCAAGATTCCTTAAAAGTATTCTAATTTGATTTCAATAAACCTTTTTTTTTCATATAGTTCTACAACTGACTTCAGTCTGATTTGCTCATTATCGCATGCACCTGCTCTGACATTGATTTCCTTATTACTGCATGCACCTGGTCTAACTCAGATTTGCTCATCATCGCATGTACTGCAGTCACTTTAATTTGCCCGATTTCTGACTTCTTCGTTCTGACGAAACGGTTGCATACATGACTGTCAGGTACATCTCAACTCCGCCTCTAAATTTCTCATTCGTACTTCTAATTATTCTAAAAGTCATGCTACGTGAATTTTGAAGCAGATGCATTTTCAGCATTTTCTGCAAAGCTGGAGAAAAATCTTATTTACTGTTAATATCTGCAAACGATTTTTCTGGCCCAGTATATATATCATCAGCACCTCGGTAAAAACTAAGCTGCATTTCTGAAGTTATTTCTCGATGTTTTTCACTATACTAAAATAAAAATGTACATACATATTCTTTGAGAAAATGTTAATACTTAGATAATAATTATAAAAGATTGATTTCAGTGTCGAGCGCTTAAACCTTTTTTCGGAAGTTATTTTGCAGGTTTGCGGTTTTGGATATTGTCACAATTGATTTAGAAAACCAGATGATTATTATAAACTTAATAATCCACAATTTTAAAACTATTAAAAAACCTAAAATTTTATAATTAAAAAGGTTTTAAAAAGTAAAAAAATAATTCTTGTCTAGAAAACAGTAATATATTAAAATTTAGACAAAATATACAGTTTCCTTCTTTCAAAATATCTATGATAAGAATCGCGTATTACAGACCAAAACAAAGAAAAAAAATTTTTTTTTTTTTGGATTTATCAGTCTTTAGAATTTTATGAAATTGAAATGTAAACTTGTCTTTTTGTCCATGTTGGTTGTAGTATTTTCCTTCGTATGTAATAAAACCACACACATTGCAAATTAAAAAGCTTTGTAACCTAGGGTTTTCTTCAATATTTTACACGCTGTAATTTTTCATCTAGTCAACGAATTTCAATAAAACTTCTTCGGAAATTCTAAGCCATGCCGTTTAGGCTAACGACTGTATTATTGCTATGCGCAATATATATCGTTTTCTTCGAAAAGCTTAATTCCCTTTGCAATAGAGAAAGAGAATTAGAATGTCTTTTTGAAATTTGATAATATACTCCAATTTTAGGACACATATCCGAACACGTGTACTCGGATGCCGATCGAAAAAGATTACTTGTGTAAGACTGGCCTTATTCTATAAATTTTCAGTTAATGACATTGCTTAAATGTACATATTTTGTAACTGCAACTCGAAGATGATTTCTCAGCATTCTTCAGAATCCTAAAACAGTATATAAATAATAAAAACATGTTGTTTTTCCTGTAAGATTACAAGGTTAATGACACTGAACTACAAAGTGAGTAAAATACTAGCTTTAGTTAACTCTAAATCCAATTTAATTTTTGCGGTTTACATGAAAGAACCGCAAAAGATGGAGTTTTTAAAATTATGTGGTTCTGTTACGATATTTTCTTTATTGTGATATTAAGGCCTAGGAAAGAAACGACATCAATGAGAGAAAGAAGCAAATTGCTTTTTGTGGTATCATAAAACTGAATGCCTAAAAATGGCGGTTTAGATATTCGTATTGAAACCTTTTTGATATTAAGAGCATTATGTATTGTATAAAAAAGTTTTAATGAATTTTTTACATTGGTGACTTTTCAAGACGTGTCACGTTAACTGCCAGAGGTGAGGTTTACTGTTGTGAATCGGATAGAGGACAGTGATGCAGTCTTTGTCATATAGTCGGATAGAGGACATATCAAGGATAGAGAACAGTGACACAGTCTTTGTCATACCAGTTCATGATATACTTTGGAAACCATAATAACACATGCTGTTTTCAGTGTTACAGATCCAATGCTGAAGAACATTTGGCAAACCCTGGAACACGGACCTGATGCACTATTACAAAGGGGTTCATACGTTTATTAACGTGCTAGTGTTCATAAAATTTCATTAATGAAGTTACATTATCCAAAAAAGCCATATAAGTCTAAAATACTTTTTCCGTAATACATTTTGGCAATCAGGAAAGATGTTTTACTCACCGTGTCTTTTAGCCAATTTTAGAGGAAAATATTTTTAGCATATTACATACATTATAATTTTTAAAACTTCTTACAGGAAAAAAATATGTTTTTCGACTTTTAAATTCTTATCATGGATTCTTCTAGCAGAGTACAAAAGATCAAGATTGTTTCATATCATTGTGTTACGTAATTTTCATAATTTTGTGACGAATAATTATAATTGTAATTTAGAATTTTTTCTTTTTTTACTTTCTGAAAAAATATTTCTAATTGTTTAATAAATCTATTAAGATTGGGGAGTACAACCCTTTTATTTCTCAGTTCAATGTTAGAAACCCTTTACACTGATAAACGAATAATCGCTTGAGTGTGTGAACAGAGACGTAAGACTCAAGAAAGGTTAACTACCCTTTATTTCTTAAAAGAAATATGAACACAATCAGCTCCTGCTTGGAGCGTACAGCAAAGCCTCCACTTGGGCTTGAACTTAAATTAATATAAATTTAAACTTTAATAATACTTAACTAAAAGATACAGCTGAATCTATCAAGATTCTAAGCAGTTGGCCCCTAAATCTCAGTTAAGTCGGCGAAGCTAATCAAGGGCGTAAAGTACGGCCGAGATAGTAATAGTTTAGAGAGAGACGTAGCCAAAGACAAACGCGCACTAGTCAGGAACTCGGGCTCTCTAACAAAGTCAGTGAGACATCGACTTAAATACTACTGTTACTCATTTCCATTAACTGAGTTTCTGAAAATACATTCTGGTAGGAAATTGTAAGCTGAAGCTAGAAGAGATTTCAAATAAATAAATTCAAAGTCTGGAGTATAGCATTTACGGAAAATATTAGAACTAGAACGGGGCTAAAGAATATACAGAAAGAGAGATAGCAATTTTAAGGTTGCAATCTCTTTCTGGAAATGTCAGATGTGTTGCTCCTTATAGCTCTGATCTAGAGAATATTGAAAATTCGAGAAACACGACTGGATTGCATTTTATGGGGATAAATTCCATTCTGGTGAAAGAGGCTATAAATTGGGGTTCCTTGCCTTATTTGGTCATGACGACATGAGCCGATAATAAATTTCCTGGGCTTGGAGTGGCCAAACCTAGCAGAATCACAGAGCGGACGGGAAAGCAGTAAGATGCAGCATAGCAGATGATTCAATGATAAGGAAAGGAACCCTAGTATACCTTTTGTTGTACATAGGAATTAAACAGTAGTATTCTTTAAAAATTTAGTATTTTCTCTAAATCAGTGCTTAAACTATACCGGAGCCCACCGAAGCCCTAAATAAGAAGGTTGTAGCATTTCTTATATGTGACTGAACCACAATTTCTGCAAAAATTCTCTTTTTTAAAAATATTTCATAAGTAAACCTTAAAAATCGATGTTAACTTCTGAATGCATTCCTCTGTTTCCATCAGAATCAAAACTGGGACGAACATTTAACTCTTAAGGAAAGAATAGTCCCCACCCATATGTCAGAGACTTATTCTCCAGGAAGAACAATGAATTTACCAGAGTAAGGAAACGTTTTCGTTCCCGAAAGTACTAGAAAGGATCCGCTACGTAGTACAAGGTCCTACGTTTATTTTAGAACTATATAACCAAATACGGGGAACGAGTATTGTTGCTTTTACAGAGCCTTGCGTTTGATCTCAGCTGATTCTCGTTTTCGGGGCAAATTTTCTTTACTCTTTCATTACGCTTGACAGCTAGAATTATATCGACAAGGGAACGTGTTCAGAAAGTAAAACTCATCTGTCTTCGTTTATATGTCTATAAAGTTTTCGTTAAAATTTCTTCTGCACTCTTTTGCTGTTTTTAGCATTCTTTCTCTTCTCATTAGTGACGCTTTAACCGTTTTACCTGTTTTTTATTGAAATAATGGAAAAAAAATGCTTTATCATCTTTAAAACTGTACGTTATATCGCATTTTCATATCTTAAATTCAACTGGATCCCGGTTCCCTTTTTCTTAGCTTTTGAGTGAAACTTTAATTCCAGTGGAAGCCTCAAAAAAACTAAGATCCGATGCTTTATTTTATTAATTAATACAGTTTATCATTAATTGAATGATGTATTTTATTAATTAATACTCTTTATCATTAATTAATACAGTTTATCCTTAATTGAATGATTCATTAAACTTTTGTTCATCTCAAAATTAGGCAAAACAGAAATCTTACTTTGGCGTAAGTAGTAGGACTTTGAGTTTTACAGTGGAGTAGTTCTGCTCGAACTGTTTTAATATATTTACATTTTACTGAATTTTTTAATAATTATTTTACTATTATAATAATTATTTTTTTACATCGTTGTCCTCTTTCTTAACAGCTTTCCATAATGTTTCGTCACTTCTAATTTTATTCTGCTCTAAATACATGCAATTCTAAACTACGTAAATGTATAATGTTCTACTATTTGAATGATAAATAAATATAAAGTTTAACCACTTAAGTATTGCGCTTATTTACGAAGAATTACTGGTCTCACAACTTGGTGACAGAGTTAGAATATTTCTTAGAAACATTTAATGTTAACTTAAGGATAAACGAATCTTTCATAATTTATTTTGATTAATTTAGCTCCTAGAAAACAAAGCACTTTATGATGCAGCTTATTCTTTTATGTTATTTTATGAATTTATTTTTCTTAATTAAACCGGCACTCAAACACCAAAATGTCATACTTAACAATTGGTGAAGTGCGTAGCGAGCCTGACTAGAGGATCTCCAAATCATGTTTAAATGTTTTATTTCATTGACTTGGCTTGTCATGGGCTTGTGTAAATGTTTTATATAATTAACCTTTGTTGATTGAAATCTTTTACATAGCTTTCACAAATACGTTGTTTTTCAATCACAGTATTACTTACTATGATTGAGGAAGAACGTTTAAATTTATGTGCCGTTTGAATTTTTATGGATTTTAAACTTCAGTACTAATAATAAATACTGCTGTTAATTGATAACTTTAACTTTTTACAAGATAAAATAAAAGAGAAACACGCCAATGTGACAATCGAATTCGCCGAAACAACCTTGTATTTGGCATACATTTACAAAAAAACATTCAATCGATTTCGAGGGCAGCTACAGGTCCCTCCTCATCAGGAGAACAAAATATCTAGAAAAGGAATGAAAGCTGAGTAACGGCTTTATATACTCTCGGGTAGAACCACACGCGAGGAGGCAACGCTATCTATCGGCAAAAATAATCATTAAGAATTAATGTTAATAGAATTTTAAAAGCGCTGGGAAGGACTGGATTAGACTTAAAATCGTTCACTAAACTTGCTAAATCTTTGTGAATATGAAAAGCCTCAAGAAAATCCAATTCACCAACGGAAGAAGCTTTTTGGATAATTTTTGCAGATCCAAAGTCAAAATTGTGATTAAATTTCCAACTATGATTGTGGAAATTATTTGATTAATTGATAGATGGCGCTAGCGTTTCGTGTGAAACGTGAGATGCCTTTTTTGAATTTCGGCAGACTCTCCACTGGGAGCTCTATCGATAGGTAGATAGATAGATTCGTGCGTAGCTTCGCACATTAGTCGAATAGGAGCAATGAAGTTCCTATTAAAATATTTGATTTTTCGATTGGCATTAGTATTTCGATCTTTTATAATCAGTACAAATCTGTAAGTGATTACTTGTAAATAATGTACATATTAAACTTTACGATTTTAAAATTACTCAACCTTTGATTTCTATGACTCTTTGAATTTTTGAAACAAAACTGGTGCATGAGGCCATCAATTTGGATTTAGCACATAGCAAATGTGCGAAGACAGCAAAAGGTAAGGCTAAATTTTCTATTTTGTAAAGTAGAGCCATGGCAGAAGATTCTGTTCTTAAACTGAAATCGAAACGAAAAATTCTAAGGACCACCGTGTCCAAGATTCTAAAGAAACTCGAAACGGAATTAGGTAAAGAAGACATTAGTACAAGCATAATAGAAGAAAATTTAGATCAATTAATTATGAAATCGAAATCTCTGACTGATTTAGATGCTCAAATACAGCACGATTTGAAAGTGGAAACCGACGAATTCGAAACTGAAATAACATCTTGTATCGAATACGAAGAGAAAATCCAATTATGGCAGTTTAGAGCGAATAAAAAGTTGAAAGAATTAACTAAAATGACAAATTCGGATAATGAAAATAGCATTTTTAACGAAACCGCCAAAGATTCTCAAAACGAAAGCAATAAATTTACCCGGCTGCCAAAATTAACTATCTCTAAATTCTACGGATATTATACCCGGTGGACAAGTTTCTGGAACTCTTTCAAAGTAGCAATCCACGATAATGAATCTTTAACAAAAATCGAAAAATTTAATTACTTAAAATCGTACTTATGCGGCAACGCTGCACACACGATAGAAGGTTTCTGTATTTCGGAACAAAATTACGACGAAGCTGTTGAAATTCTTAAAAACAGGTTTGGCAGAAAAGATATCATTATAAACTCACACATGCAAAAACTCCTGAATCTTACCCCAGTAACTAAAACCAGTGACATTTTAAAACTTCGCAAACTTTGTGACACTATAGAAACCGAAATACGCAGCTTGAAATCGTTAGAAGTCACACCAGATAAATACAGTTATATGTTGATCCCGGCAATAATGAAAACACTGCCTTCTGAGATAACTTTAGAGTTTAATCGTAAAACGGATTCATCATCCTTTTTTAATGTTGATAAGTTAATACAATTTATTCGATCGGAATTAGAATGTCGGGAAAGAAACCATCTTTTGCTCTCTACCCATAAATCAGAAAACACTTCCTGTGCTTATAAAGAGAAGAAGGGAGGGAAGGAGAGTATAACGTCTTCTGCTTACCAGCTCTTGGCGCCAGTTAGTGAAAACAAAACTACTAATTGGTGTCTGTTCTGTAATACATCTAAACATGTTACTGAAAAATGTGAGTCATTGACAGTTGATGAGAAGAGAAATTTATTGCGTAAGCAAGGAAGATGTTTTTTATGCTTGAAATCGAAACATCGAATGAAGGAATGCAAAAGTGGTGTCGTTTGTTCCAGATGCAAGGGCAAGCATAACCGTTCTATATGCTTTCAGGCTGAGAAAGAACTAAAAGAAAAAAATGACAGTGTACAAGATTCGCATGTTCTTTCAACATTCTCTGGGAATAAAATTAAAACCATTTCGCTTCAAACGTGTTGCGTAACACTCCGAACAAATACGCAGTCGGTTTTAATAAGAGCTCTTCTGGATTCAGGTAGTATGCGTTCTTTCGTGGCAAAGGAAATCGCGGATAAATTGAAACTTCCTATTATTCGATCAGAAACTCTTTCAGTATTTACGTTTGGAAATAAAACACCCATTAGAAAAACATTTAACGTTGTTAAGATAAAGTTAGAGAACAAGGAAATATCGAATTCGAAAATCAAAATTGAAGTCCTCGTGACTGAACAAATTTCAAGTTCTGATTTACCACCTCCTAATGTGAATAAACACATTATAGGCAAACAGTTAGAACGTTTACAACTCGCGGACTCTTGGGATTGTAAGGAAAAAATAACTCTTTTGATAGGAGCTGATTATTATTATGATATAGTGACTGGGAAACTTAAACGTTTAGACAAACATTTAGTAGCTGCAGAAACGCTATTCGGTTGGTCTCTGCTAGGTTACACTAAAGGTACAAGGTGCACTTCTACAGCCTTTAATATTGTAGTTGAGGAAGATATAATATCTGATCAAATAAAAAACTTTTGGGAGCTTGAAAGTTTAGGTATAAAGCCTGAAAATGAATCATCTGATCCATTGGAAGATGCTATAATGGAAAAATTCGAATCGGAAATTTTATACAAAAATTCTCGTTACAAGGTTAGGCTGCCATGGAAGTCTGATAGAAAATATGAGTTACACAATAATAAAGCGGTTGCGGTGAAACGATTTGAGAAACTCATAAAGCGATTTCAGAATAACCCCGAACTTTTTTATTCATACCAGACAGTTTTACAAGATTATTTACAACAAAACATCATTGAACCAGTTCCAGACACTGAACTCAAATCACAATGTGAAACCCAAATCACATTTTATTTGCCTCACAGAGAAATCATTCGCAGTGATCGAACTACTAGTAAACTACGTATCGTATTCGACGCGTCCTCACATGAACCTGGTGAAATTTCGTTGAACGACTGCTTATATATTGGTCCAAATTTGTATCCTGACATTTTCGAACTTTTATTAGCCTTCAGACTTCATCCTGTAGCCTTTATAAGTGACATAAAGCAGGCTTTTCTGCAGATAGAAGTAGATGAGAAAGACAGAGATGTAACACGTTTTTTGTTTACAGAAAACCCATTCGAAGATCCACAAAATTTCATAACTTACCGATTCACTCGTGTGTTATTTGGTGTAAATAGCAGTCCGTTTTTATTGGCTGCAACCATTAAACACCATTTGAAACAATATAAGAAAACCTACCCTGCCACTTGCGAATTCCTAAATGATCACATTTATGTAGATGACATCATTGGAGGACACCAAAATGTTGAACTTGCTTTCAATACCAGTTTAGAATGCATCAGCATTTTTAGAGATGCCAGTATGATTTTACATAAATGGCATACCAATTCTCAAGAACTGCGCGAACTGTGGATTAAAGAAGGTATTGAATGCGAAGAATCTCCTCAAATTTCGGAAGCTAGAAACCCTCCATTGAAAGTGTTAGGAGTCGCTTGGGACAATCAAAATGACTCAATTTACTTTGATGTCAAAAACTTGATAACATTTCTGTCAAAACAAGTTAATACTAAACGTTTTGTCTTGCAGGCAATAGGACGAATTTTTGATCCTGTAGGTCTATTATCTCCGTTTGTACTTAGAATCAAAATCATATTGCAACAAATCTGGGTACTTGCTTTAGACTGGGATGATGAACTACCAGAAAATTTATGTTCTGTATGGAAAAAATGGTGCAAAGAAGTTTCCAGTTTGGACGAAATCGGTATTCCACGATATTATTTTTCTGCAATTGGTAATAGTGATGTGGAAAGGATTGAGCTGCACTGTTTTTCTGACGCTAGCAAAAAAGCGTATGGTACAGTAGCGTATCTGCGTATAATTTCCAGTAATGAACAAATATTTACGGTTTTTGTTGCTTCCAAGACTAGAGTAGCGCCTTTAAAACCGCTCACCTTACCTAGGTTGGAACTCATGGGAGCTCTTTTATCGGCTAAGTTAGGCACTAGCATCGTTAAAGTTTTGAAGTTACAACTTTCTTGTTTTTTCTGGACTGATTCGAAAGTCACACTCTTCTGGATAAAGGACTGTGCAAAGAAATTTAAGCTTTTCGTTAAAAATCGTATTCAAGAAATACAAAATTTAACATCCCCAGAAAATTGGCATTACTGCCCCGGAAAAAGTAACCCAGCTGACTTGGCTTCGAGGGGAGCTAAACTTCATGAGCTGAAAAACAATCCTATCTGGTTTCAAGGGCCAGAATGGCTTAGAATGTCGTCTGAATTGTGGCCTCGACAGAACGAAGAAAAACCTATCGTTGAAGAAGAATTAGAATACCGCAAGAACATTAATGATATTTATGAATTTGTGTGCACGGCAGTTGAAGAAAGGCTAATAGACATCTCAAAATATAGTAATTTAAGAAAATTGTTGAGAATAACTAGTTGGATGAAGCGATTCATTGGTAAAATTAGGAAAACGAACCATTTGACAGGTTCATTAACAACCGAAGAATTAGTAGATGCTGAAAATTATTGGATTAGATCTGAACAAGAACGCTTTTATCCCAAAGAAATCGAGTCTCTGAAAAAGGCAAATAAAGTCGAAAAAAAATCATCTTTATATCTTTTTGATCCCTTTTTAGACCAGAATGGGATACTGAGAGCAGGTGGAAGATTGGAACATTCTAGTTTGTCACATGATGAAAAACATCCTGCGATTCTTTCAAGAAACTCCTGGCTAACGAATTTAATAGTAGAAAGTACACATGTTAAAATGATGCATGGAGGAGTAGCAACAACCTTAGCTGAAATTCGTAGTCGTTTTTGGATCCCAAAAGGACGTCAGTTTGTCAAGAAAGTAATAAACAAGTGCCTTATATGTAAAAAATATTCATTGAAATCTGCCGACCAGACCACTTCTCAGCTTCCAGAAGATAGAATCAATGAGACGCCGCCATTCTACGTTTGCGGCGTAGATTTTGCTGGACCGATTTACGTAAAAAACGTAGAAGGGAATCAAAAAGCCTATGTAGCATTATTTACTTGCGCTACCACTAGAGCCATACATCTGGAACTTGTACCGAATCTCTCTACGGATTCTTTCTTGATGGCATTCAAAAGATTCACCTCTAGGAGAGGCAATTGTCGAGTAATTTATTCGGATAACGCAAAAACTTTTAAAAAGGGAAAAAAGGAACTCGAAAATTTCTCTAAATTGTTGTCAAATGAGAAATTCCAAGATTTTCTGTCGAATGAGAAAATCGAATGGAAGTTTATAATAGATCGAGGGGCTTGGTGGGGAGGCTTCTATGAGAGATTAGTAAAATCAGTGAAAGAATGCGCAAGGAAAATTCTCGGTAAAGCCTTGCTAACGTCTGAAGAATTGTCAACTGTTTTAGCACAAGTGGAAGCTGTTTTGAATTCTCGTCCATTGACCTATGTGTACAGTGACCACAAGGAACCACTGCCACTGAAACCAGTCAATTTCTTGATTTTCGAAAAAAAAGATTCTACACTACCTATCACCTTTAAGTCCATTGTTAAAGATGGCTCTACCAAGTTCTCTCTGACCAAAAGATTTATCAAGATTTATTGGTTAGGCAATTGTGGACTAAATGGAAAACACAATATTTAATGGATCTTCGGTCAGCTCGTCAATTAGAGAATCCTAACTTTTATGATGATCTCAAAGTTGACGATCTCGTCTTAATAGAAGGGAACAATAAGTGCAAACTTTTGTGGAA
>KK114316.1:464133-491570 GCA_000611955.2 Stegodyphus mimosarum
TATTTCGCGCGCTCAAAGTTTGTTCCACAGAATCCTTGCTTACCAATGAACTTAATTATTTAAAAGCAGTTGCTATTGACCGAGGATTTTCTCCCGTGATCATTGATAAAGCTGTTAAAAAGTTTTCAGATTCCCATCATAGAAGACATTCCACTGTTAGAAACAATATTAATGACTTTGTCGTGCTTCCATTTTATCCTTCTGTTAGTTATAAGGTTGCACGGATTCTCCACAAATTCAATTTTCAGGTCACTTTCTCCTCTATCAATAAAATTCACGGTTCGACTCTAAAGATTCTGTTTCTGACTTTAATTCTTGGGGAATTTATAGTATATCGTGTCAGTGTGGCTTGAGATATATTGGCCAAACAAAAAGAGCGTTAAAGTTTCGTATCAAGGAACGTGAATCTTATGTCCGAAAGGGCGAAATTAACACGTCCTCAATAGCGTATCATAGTTGGAAATTTAATCATAATTTTGACTTTGGATCTGCAAAAATTATCCAAAAAGCTTCTTCCGTTCGTGAATTGGATTTTCTTGAGGCTTTTCATATTCACAAAGATTTAGCAAGTTTAGTGAACGATTTTAAGTCTAATCCAGTCCTTCCTAGCGCTTTTAAAATTCTATTAACATAATTCTCAATGATTATTTTTGCCGATAGATAGCGTTGCCTCCTAGCGCGTGGTTCTACCCGAGAGTATATAAAGCCGTTACTCAGATGCATTGCAAGACGATGGAATTTTTATGGATTGTGATTATTTAAATATTACCGGCTATGTATGAAATGCAGTCATTCTATAGAATACCTAGCGCCTAACGCGTTTAGGCGAAGTATGAAATAGGAGAATTATTATATGCTTTACGTAGGCATGCTATAGAAAGACAAATGCTTTATAGGCAAAGTATGGAAAAAATCATGATAAATCAAAATGTTATTTTGAAAAAATAATGAAAAACTGCCATTAAAAATCTTTTATTAAAAACACTTAGTAACAATTAACGTCATGGTTTGGTACACTACTTTTGTATTCTTCATCTGGCTGTGACTGGAAATCTATAAGATCTACCTGAAAACGGGAATTAAATGAAGAAAAAAAATCATAGGTCTCACAACAATGCCCTTTTAAATACCTTTTTGTTTTCAGGCAGAGCTCACACAGATGGATGTACAGTTGAATATCATTTCATGTAACGTTTTTGTATTTGGTTGAAAGTTCTTTCAACATACTGTCAGGACCTCCGGGTCTAATAGCCAAATGAAATTCTGTAAGATTTAGTTCGTTTAGCTATCTTGAAATATGATTAGATCTAATTAAGTGTTGATCCTTGCGAATTCTCTCACAGGATGAAAGCAACCAGAGGAAGGGTGTAAAAAACTTTTATTCATCACAATATAATTAACAGACGGCACGGACTTACGTGCTTACAAATATGACCACTTGCGATGAAAATTTAAAATATAATGCAACATTAAATTTAAAAAGAGTAAAAATAAAGCTAAAGAGTAGTGCAAGACTCTACAATTCAATTTAAGCTAACAAGTGGACTCAGAAACATACGCCGCTAGAATAACTATGAATACGTAGCCAATATCACTGTTAACAACTGGAAGAAAATAGTAACGTGCGCTCATAATAGCGAAATCACGCTCTGCCTAACCTTATCGCTCCAACAGTTTAAATATTCTCGTTCAACCTAACTGATTTACATTCTGACGAGGAAATGCAAGAGCAATAAAAGAAAGCTGGAAAGGGTAAACAATTAAGATATATTTTAATAAAAATAAATAAAACCCTACAAAGTACATAAAAAAACTTACTGTCCGTGAAGTAATACTACATAGTACTAACGCATTCGTGACAGGATACATGAGTTTACTCTTGTTTTCCTCAACCACCACATCACAGCTATTCAGCAACCAATAGTCCCGTGGTTCCTGCTTAGTAGTCATTTTGCCTTTTTATACATCATTTATTAACTTCGGGTAAGTAGTTTCGGTTATCGGGAACGAATTGGAGATATACAGGGTGTTTATAAAGTCTCGGACCCATTTTGATGTTTAATAACACATAAAATAATAAAGTTAGATTAAAAGTAATAATATAAATGGTTAGATAGACTCAAAAAGTTTCATGACCCTTGTCAATGAACTTCCACGTGTGCCCCCTTCGTCGCACGGAGAATATCAAGTCAATATTCAATTTCACGCCAGGTATGTCTGTGCTTTCTCTTGTGGTGTATGCATTCTCATTAATATCGGGTCGAATAAAACGATCACATACAAAAGTAACAAGTACATACAAAAACAAAAGAGAGAAAAATGCAATTAATAAGCAGACGATATTTAGAAAAGTACAGATATTTAGACTGGAAAATGAAATTATCTGAAATTAACCACACGCGCAGACGATATTTACAAAAGTAAAGATATTCAAACCTGAAAAGGAAAATATATAAGTTATTCCATCAATAAATGCCAGAAATCTTCATTATTTTACGAGTTATTAAACATCAAAATGGGTCCGGGACTTTATAAACAACCTGTATTTCATTTTTGCCACTTGTCATTTGGCATTCTATAGAATGTCTAGGCAATTTGTGAAACGTTTAATCATTTCAAACATTGCTGCAGTTTTCGGAATTCTAAGAAATGCCCAGATATTCTATAGAATGTTAGATTTCCTACTTTGCCTGTATAATATATTTTAAAAACAAACTTACCAGGTAAACAGTGGGTTAAGTAGCATTGCATAATGCTTTATTTTAATGTTAAGGCCAATATTCAGCGGGAAATAATAAAACAATATTGGCGGTCATTGAAATAATATATTAAAGGTAAGAATATTGTTAAAAATATTTAATACTGACTGAAATTGAAAATACGTTATTAATTTTTATGTTTTTAATAGCAATAATTAAGTACTGGTAGAAATTGAAATAATAATGTTGTTGTTATATCTATGATACTTAAGAAAAGTTAGCAATTGAAGTATTAATAGTAATGGTATTAGTAACTGAAAAACTAATGAGATTGTTTTTAACATTTTGTTGATAAGTCATTAATTAAATTTTGGAGATATTGAACTGAATATGCACTTTAGTGAAAAGATTTGAAATGCATACTTTAGTGAAAGTAACCGAATTTTGCTTTGATTAAGATTTATCAAGGTTTGCTTTTGAGAAAATAATGACTTATAATGATTATTAAAGAAAAGTATTTAAGAATTAAACAGGAATTACTAAACAGAGATCATGAATTAAGCAGACTGGTTGGGTTGAGATCTTTGGTTGCTGTGTATGCCGTTTTAAGAGTTTCTTAAAGCTAAAATTTGAAAGTTAGACTTATTTTTATATTTGTTAACTGATTATTTTTTGAAGTACATTTGTAAGTGTAATTGAGAACGGATACTTGCATTCGAGTACTTTACTGAAGAGAATCTTGTGGTGAATTTTATTCTTTGGCATTCAGAAAATTTTGAGCCTTGAATATCATTAGAAATTTGGAGCACTGAGTGTATATTTAGGGCCCATGTAAGGATTTGAGAATTAACACAGCTTTAAGTATAATTTCTCTCAATGTATTTTGCCTCACAAAAGGGATATGGTATAAGCTTTGTTAGTTGTTTAAGTAAAGTTGTCAGGACTGAATGTTCTGTGAGTATTTTTGGCAAACATTTTGAAGTAACTCCTTAAAGTCCTGATCTGGAACAGGGAGCTGAAATCAGCTGTGTTCTGGTGTAGATACTGTGCTGGAGAATAACTGCACTTGAAAGGGATTTAAAATCCTCTTTTATTAAAGCAATATTATTTACACACTTCCCAACTCGGGAGGGATACAGAAAGTAAAAGACCACACTTGGGCCTAACTTAACAATCAGATAAATTTAAACTAAGCTAAATATAAATTTAAGTAAATCCTTGCTCACAGAGCTAAATCGCGGAGTTGGCCTCTAACTAAATGGTGCGTAGCAAGAAATACTAATACTAGCGCACTTCAATTTATTTCAATATGCAATCACGTAGTAAGCACTATGGCTTATAATTTTAGCTGCTAGCTGGTCAGGCGAACGTCGAACAGAATGACCGTGATCCGAGACTAAAAGCTCTCTCACACTAAGAGGTTTCTACCTCTGGTTTAAATAGTACTTGGCTGTACTTCAAATGAGCATAAGCTGAAAACGCGCGCTTCTTCTGACGGGAAGTTGAAACAGAGAAGAGATAGAAAGATTTAAATTAAAATAAAACTTTGTTAGTTTAACTAAAACCTTACAAAGTTTGAATTCTATACGGAACTTAGAGGAATATGCAAATTAAAGTAAATGTTTTAGTTTAGAGTTAAATCTGAATTCTTCTTAAGAAAATGTATTCTTAAGTGCGATTCGGGAGCGTACTGCAATTCAAATTAGCGCAGCAGGTGAAATGGTTAGCAAATGTGTTTTAGTTTGTAAGAAAACTATTAAAAATCTGTTACGTTAAATTGATAGAATTAAAAAAACAAATGCCAAATTAGATTAACTGAAATCAATGTAACAGATTTCTACAGAGTGATTCAAGATGCAATAAACTGATTGTGAATTGTTTTTCTGTCGTCTAAGAGGCACGGAAGGCAGATTAGCACTACACATTAGATTTTCATTATGACTAATAAACGTTGCTGAATGATTTTAGCAAACACAACTTAGTAACTGAAGTTTAAAAATAATGTAATGAAATAAACTGTAAAAGAAAAAGTAATAAAAATGGTTGTAATCGCAATAAAAATTGTAAACGTAGTAATAAAAAATAGTTTTGTTTTAGAAATTGCCAAAAATTTGCAATGGTACTTTAGAATGTAAGAATACACGAAACTAATAATATCGTGCGTCAGAAGTGAAAGAAAATATGGCTTTCGTAACGTTAAAAACTTATTAAAAATTATTACTTAAAAAAAACTAAAAATTATAACTTATTAAAAATGTTTTTTCGAAATATATTTGTAGACTGTTTTGTTTTGTGTGAATGAGCAGAAATTATTAAAATTTAAATATGTCCCTCATAAATCTAAACCCGAGATCTTCCAATAGGTAGCTGGATGTGGTGGCCGCTCTCTCACAAAGATTAGAAGTACATTTAATTCAAAAGAAGTACATATAATTCCATCAATTAATTATTAGACCGCCGCAACTTAAAAGAAGAGGTAAATCCCAGTGGGTTAAATAAAATTAAGTTGGATGTGGTTTATCGTCGGCAACTTATGGCACGCGTGCCACATTTGCCACGTAGTACAATTCTCAGTGGCACTCTACACCACTCTACAATGTTATCAGAGATATATCGCCCTGTCTCTCCTATCTGCACCAAACACCCTCGAACCTCACGCATTTTCTCGCCTTTTGTTCGGTTCGTCGCGCTGATGCACGAGTATCGAGTATAGGTTTAATCGATTCACGAATTATTGTGGCAATTCATTCCTGCATATTTAATTGAATGTCCACTGAAAAAACCGTGATGTTCCAGTTTTTTCAGGTTCTTTTTTTTTGACGAATGAATATATATTCGTACATAAAAAGAATCGTGTTGTTTGTGTGCTGTGTCTCAAAGCGTTGTATGTCGCACATTAAGTGTACAAAGACATTTTCAAACCAAAGATCAATCCATATTTCAGAATTCCGATGAGAAATTTGTAGTTATAAAAAGAGCTGTTTATGGATATAACAAACAAGTTACATTTTTTGTCAGATAATTGAAACCAAACCTAAAGTGACGAGTATAGTTTCGTAATTGCTCATTGCGCAATTGCCAAAGGCAAAACTTTCGCAGATGTCGAATATATCAAATAAACGTTTTTTTAAAGTGTTGAAATATTGCTCAGCGATTTGCCAAATCTACAAACAATATTACTCAGAATTCAAGCAATATCAGCTTCTGCGCGAACTATTGAAAGACGAATAACTAACATAGCAGAAAATGTAATAACAAAACAGAATGCTCTAGATTAAAAGAAACTGTTGCATTTAGCTTCGCTCCTGATGAAAATGCTGAAGTAAATGATGCTGCGCGCCTTGTTTTCTTATTATGTTGTAAACTGTATGTTGTTTAATTTTTATTTTAATAAATGTATTTAAAAGATACATAATATATGTGTAATTTAAATTTTTTATTCATATTGATAGAACAGTTATATTTTATTTTGTTTATTTTATATTAATAAATACCTTCAAATAATGCACTGTTAATACATAATAAAACTCTAAATTTGTATTATTGACTTCTATTCCCTAATTCTGCATGTATTCCTGCGGGAATCGAATTATTTCAAATATTTCCTACTGTGCGGCACCCTGAATCATATTGGTAGATTGGTTTGGCACACCATAGCTACAAGGTTGCCGACGCCTGGTCTACCGCATTCTAGCCTGGTACCGTCTACCGCATTCTAGTCTTTGTACTAGCCGAGACTTCTTAATTGAATGTGATGACATCTACACTACATGAGCATATTTAAGGACTGCTATAAATTCTTACATAATCTTACATGTTTATAAACCGTGATGATCAGAAGTTATTTTATTAGAGGCATAAAGGCAGATGCAAGTGGGATCAAGACAATGTGATTTATTAAAAATTGTTCTAAATATGCGAAATTTTAAAAGAAAATAAGCACATACGTTTTCATTAAAAGATTAACAAAAAAACTAGTCAAAAGCATTTTGATTAATATCCTATGAAGAATTTAGAACTAATGGCAGTTGTTGAGAGAAATGGAGTTAGAAAAACTGAAAACGATTTTGACTTAAGCCGCTTGTTAAAAAAGGCAGGAAGCCAACAGAAATTACGCGAGCAAGATTAATCTTTAGCGGTATAATATTTCAATATCCTAATTTTGCAAGCAAAAATACGTGCTGCCTATACTTAAGAGATGAAGAACCGCGTATATCATTTGTATCTTAAAGAAAATGGAGTTGTGACTACTTATCTCATTCATTCTGGATTAAAAAATGCACAAATTAACTAAAATATGCACAAGTGAAGCAACTCAAGCCGTAAATAAATAACAGAGAAAATCATGTTTACTTGAATTGAAAATTACAAGTCATTCATTCAAGCGCTTCGTAATATTGATAGCGGTGTATCAATTTTACCTGGCATTTACATTACTAGCAATATTTTCTTTACTGTAGCTTCACTACCTCTTCATTTATTTAAGGCTAAAGCGTAGTTAAATCAAAAGTCCTTACCATTTGAAGAAGAAATTATAAAATAAGTTAATAACATGAATGCGAGATGTAAAGGATCCTATATTTTCGAATAAAAGCAGAATGCTTTGTGATTTGTTTCAAAGACAAATGAAGCAAAGTACAGCTGAAATTTTCTTCTGTTCGAAACTGCATTGTTAGTGTTTCTGAATTTTTAATCCATATTTCAAATCAAGCAGTTATTGCTATATAGTTCTTGGTAAGACCCGCGTAACGCTAGAGGGCGCTGAGAGCGTCATTAGGTGTACAGTGAGAAAGAAGATATGACGCAGTAATGATGTAAGATTCTGAGATTGCGAAATGATTATTATTTAATTAAATCAATTTATATTTATTGATTGTTGATCATTGAAATTTATATGATAATATGATTGCTGAACCTCCACACTATCTAACCATTGGGATTACCACTGAAATTTGATCCACTGATGCGCAGTTCTAAAAGAATAGAACTCAAGATATATTTATTTCAGCTTAGCAAAAGAATTGCATTTGAATTTCCGTATGTTCATGCCAGTTAATGAGTTAAACCGGTGATCACCTAAAGCACTTGAATCTCTTAATGTTTTGCATATGAAACAAAATTGTGCAAATAGCTTTCTAAATATGGCAGACATTTTTAGAATAAAAACTGAAAAATATGCACCAGTTTTATCACAATACTCAAAGAAATACAATGTGCATTTCTCATGCATTATGTAACCATCTCAAGTATCATACTGCCACAAAAAGAAATGGTTTCGGTAACAAGATGAATTAAGCTTAAAATTTAGTAAGATAGCTATAAACTAGTAATCATATTATTAATCGCATGGAAAAATCACAATTAGCATTGCATAACCTAGTATTATTTTGATACAACATTTCTATTTTAACCATTTTTTATGCAAAGTAAAATTATCATTATAAGCTAAGAAATTACATGACTGAAGGTAAATCTACGCAAGTCAGCATTCTGAAATAGATTTATTTATGTATTTATTCAACAGTTTTTCTAATGAGTGTAAGAAATGTAAAAATAAAACATTTCTCGATAAAACCTTGATTATGTTTTTCTTTTCTTTTCTTTTTGTGGCTTTTAAACTGTTTCTGAAAATATACACAATTACGGAAATGAATAGTAATGAATGTTACTTAATAAATAAAAACATTCTTACCTCCATCGTCCTGCGCAACAATATCAGAAGTTGTATATCTGCGCTTAACTAACTTATACAACGCTTTCAAAATATTAGTCTTTTGCCAACAGGATTTAATATTTGGATTTTCCATTTCGGAGACAGCCTCGCAAGAACCGTGCCGAGAAAAGGCCGAGACAAAATATCTCAGATATGCTTCTAATATTTTAAATACAATGGTCTCCCGAACAACAAGGTGAAAACAGGTCGATAAGAAGAGCTGTTACTATATTATTGAAATCCATTTGAGTCTAGAATATGTATTTGATTTTAACCGCAACGTTCAGAAGGGAAATGTAAAGCCAAATCGATGAGCGTGAGCGATTAAAGAAACGAAAGGAGGTTTAAGCATGAAACATTTCCAATAACCTGGAAAAAAGATTCTGTTCTAAATCTTAATATGTGGTATTAGAAACGCTTTTTCTTGATTGCGATAATATATTTTAATGTACTTATATCAATTAGATACATTATTAAAAATAAAACTGAGATTAAAATTACGGGTTATATTGTTTTGTTAATTATAGATTGATTAAAACCGAAAGCGAAATTAAGCATCTTATGTTTTGCCGAGTTGTACGTGAAGCTGTAGAACAACATAACCTCTTTATTTTGTGCAATAACAAAAATCGAAGGACCGATTATTTCGAATGAACGTGACAGATAAACAAGCTGCTTATCTTACGCGTCCGCAGCGGCACAGCTTACCAAAGTGAGTGAGTGGCATGTCCATGACAACATAACATAACGTTAACAGTCTAAAAAGTCTCTAAACTGTCTGCTAAGGATATTTTTAATGTTTAAATTATGGAAAAATCTCCCCCAGAACTTTTTCAACGTTAAAATTTAATTGAAGAATACTGCTGCCCGTGAAGGCTACTGATCAATGGCAGCCTTCATAATCACTTCAGATCAAGGCTGTGCAATATATTTAGACAGATGTTTCAATTAAATTCGAATCAAAGGAGATCACTACATGTCAATTGCTTTGGTCATTAATGACCTATAGCTAACCATTATTAGCGGTCCTTTCATAAATCATACAGTGGCGCAATTCAGTAGAGGCTGTTGGTCACTAGTGACCTATAGCTTGGCTTGCCAGACGTCCCAGTTTGACCGAGACAGTCCCGGTTTTCAGACAAAATCCCGGTGTCCCGGCTGGTTTACTTCTCGTCCCGGTAAAAATTAAATTTGATTTTATAGATGACCAAAAAAGTCTAAAAATAATTAACTGTGAAGTATTATTTAGGATAATTACTTTGTCAGCAGTGGCGGCTCGTAACTAAAATTAGTGGGGGTGCTGTTCCAAAAAAATTTAACCTTTGTTTTAAACCTGTGTAAAGCGAAACAAACACGTATAAAAAGAAAATTTATTTTGAAACTTCCATGAAATTTTACAAAAGAAAAATTAAACATTTCTTAATTACTTTAACTTAAATTGTTACAGTTCAAGCTTTACCTATTCATTTAAAAATGAAATCCATTCTTCTTGTTTTAATTTGCGCGAAGAAATCAATAATTTTCTCCTTGATCTCTGGATGACAACTGAGGAAATTTTTCTATATTGAAAGCATTGCAAGCGCATGAAAACGAAAGCTCTTGAAGTTCACTTACAGTCACAGAATTTATTACTTGAGGATGCAAGGACATGGTTAAAGTTTTCTGTAAAATAAAAGAACCGAAAAAAAATGAATCAAATAGAATGGCTGAAAAATAACCTAACCAAGAATATGGTGTATGATTTTTAAACACAGAACACGCGGAGTAAAAAAAAATAAACAGCTCCTAACGACACTCCAGATTCGGCACTGCAAAAGCGGCAGTGCTCTCTCCCTCTCAGCCTCGTACGCTGCTTCCTAAGAGCGAATGCGCAGAACAGCCAAATACCACACGTGGGGAGTAAGAAATAATCACGTTTCCAGAATTTCGGCACTGCAAGAGCGAAAGTGCTGTTTCATCTCCCTGGCTCGAGTGCTGCTTTCTGTGCGCGCTTGCGCAGAACAGCCTTGTGAAGCGCAGTTCCATACAAAAACTTTCGTACCTTTTTTATAAACTGGAGGATGGCTACTAACATTAAGTTTAAGGATTATATATTGTAGAAGTATAAAGAAAGAATTAAAGAAAAAAGGGCTCATTATATTAAATATTAAAAATAATAATAAGTGGAAACAGGGGGTGCTGCAGTTCCACAGTGCTTATTACGAGCCGCCACTGTTTGTCAGTTATCTTTGTGCTGTTGAAAGGTGAAAACTATAGAAGAGTGATGATCTGCCAATAAATAATATTGTTATCGTATCGTCTTGTCTTGCCAATCGTGACCATGCGCGATGCGAGAGGCTTTCCGGGCGAGTCCAATATTGGGCACTAAGGGGTGCAGTTTTAAGCGCCAGAAGAGATTTCCCTGCACGCTACACCCCGTTGTGTGCAATAACATTGGACTCGCCCACCTCGGCGCTAGCCGCTTGCGTCAGTCACTTGTCAGTTCCTGTCGGTGGTTTCTGTTGTGTTAGTGAGCTAGCCTTGTTTTATTTATGTTTTAAGTTAAAATTTATGTGTTCTCTGTTAAAATGCCAAAACGGTCGTGTAAATTCACCGGGGATATACAGAATGAGTTCGCTTTTTTGAAGAAGGTATGTACTGGCAATCAAGATCAAGACGATATAGTTAAATGTTCACATTGTAATTCTGAGTTTTCTGTCGCTCGTGGTGGTCTATCCGATATAAAAGATCATTTGCAGTCGAGTAAACACAAAAAGAGTTTAGCATGTGCTGCTAGCTCATCAAAACTGACCAGTTTTTTTAAGACTTCAACTTCTAATGATAAAAACTTAGCAGCGAAAGAGGCGACCTTTGCTTATCACACAGCAAACCATAGCCTAAGTTTCAATTCGAATTCTTGTTCATGAAAGCTAATTAAGCTTTTTTAACCTAAATTCTCACTCGGTAAAACTAAGTGTGAGGCAATAATTTTAAATGTCATAGCTCCTTTAGCTCAAGAAGAGCTTAAAGAAGACTTGACCAAGCCCAACTATGTATCTGTAAGTATGGATGCATCAAACAGAAAGGCCATAAAACTTGTGCCAATTATTATGCGCTACTTAAATCCTAATTCAGGTGTGCAAGTAAAGCTGTTAGATTTCAAATCCGTGGCGGGTGAAACATCTGAAATTCTTACAAATTACTTATACTCTGTCCTGCTGCAAAATGATTTGAACAACAAAGTAGAGAGCTTTTGTGGAGATAATTGCAACACTAACTTCGTTGGTGTGAAAAGAGCAGGGCAAAACAATGTTTTCTATCGACTCAAAAATAGCCTAGAACGGAAAATCAGTGGAATCCGATGTGGAGCACACATTGTGCACAAATCTGTGCAAATTGCAGTAGACAGTCTCCCAATCGATATTGAGCCCTTACTAGTGAAGATTTATAAATACTTCCACATATACTCAGTCCGTGTAACTAAGCTAAAAGAATTTTGTGAAGATGCCGATTTACAGTACCGTAAACTCATTCAACACGGGAACACCCGGTTTTCTTGTTTAGACCAAGAAATGTGCCCATCAACAATAAAAAACTTGTTTACTGATTCAACGGGCGAGCTGTACTTGTAGTTTGTCCACGGACAGCTTGCACTCTTTAACAAGGCCATCCTGATAATGGGAAAAGATAACACTACAGGTTTTGAGGTTGCTAAAGCTCATAAAGCTCTCAAAAGAAACCTGACAGAAAGAAAGGCTTCAAACTTTATCCCTATGGGCGCAAAGAGCATCTTTAGGAATCTAGACGAGCAAGTCCGTAACAGTGTAAAAGAAGAATTTGATGGCTTTTATGAAAGATGCATTACATACTTGGACCTCTGGGAAAATAGTTTTGGAAATGCTGAACAGTTTTTTTGGGTCAGTCTGACCAAAACAAATTCTGTTAATTGGGAAAACGCCGAAACTTCTGCTGAAATGATTAACAGCAGTTTTCTTGATGTACCCGATATGCAAATAAGCACTGATCAGCTGTTTGACGAACTTATGCTTGCTAAGTATTTGCAGTCAAATTGGGAACAGTGGAAGCAAGAAGAGACTACCAGAGATGTGACTACTTCAAGTGAAAAAAATGACTCAGGCTGTTTGATCACTTCAGGAAGAAACACATAGTAGTTTCCAATCTGATCAAGATTGTTGATTATACCTTCTGCTTTCCTTGGACATCAACACCAGTTGAGAGAGTATTTTCTTTGATGAATAACGCATGGACTGATGATAGGGGTTTGATGAGGGAATCGACGGTTAAAGGCTTGATGACATGTAAAATTAATATCGGATTAGTTTGTGAAGATTTTTACAACAAAATTAAAACCAAAAACGACTTTCTAAAAAACGTCCTAGCCAATGAAAAGTACATGCAAATATTGTTCAAATTTTTATACCTCATATAAAATGTATCTTCTTACTTAAGTAACTTATAACATTAGCACGTAAGAAATAAAATGTTTAAATTTATATGCTTGTGTCATTTCTTATTACCCATGATTTAGGTTCCTATTAAGTAAACATTTATTCGTAACATTGAGAATAAATTTCACTCTAAAAACCCACCAAGGTTGTGTATCCTTGAATACCCAAGACGCCGGCAAGCATTCCGGTGTCCCGGTTTAGCATTTCTGAAATCTGGCAAACCTACCTATAGCTAACCATTACTAGCATCAACCCATAAAGCATATAGAGGCGCAATTCAATAAATTTACATAAGTAGTTAAATTTAAATTGAATTGGAACATAGTAATGCTCTTAAAATCTGTGGTAACAGTAATAGTCGAGGCCGTTGGTGATTTAAAAGTCAAGCATCGCTTGGGTCAACCCATAAATAACCGAAATGATTACGTAAAGAAGATTTAGACATATTTAAATTAAAATGAATTTAGAGCATGTCGGTCTACTCAAGGTCATAGGTAATCTGACATTGAGATTCATTGGAATTCAACTCTGACGTCACTGCAAAGAGGGTTTAAATTTAGGGAGGTGTTTAAATTAAAATTAAATAGAAGCCCAGCAATGCCCGTCAATGCTGTTGGTCATAAGTGTCTGCTAATGCTCTCAAAAGTCACTTGTAACGTACAGTTTGAAAGTCACTTGGAATCAATAATAAGTTATCAGTGTGATGCAATGCAGTAAATTTATATGCACTTTAAACGCTACCTCAGAGGACTAGTGATGAAAGTAAAGGTATACATTTCCTTTTCTTAATCATACGCACTTCTGGATTAATTGGGATACAAGAAATGTTTTGTACTATTTCGTTGTCTCAATCCAAATAAATAACTGTACACACATTTGTACCATAACATAACAGCACTAGTAGGATTTATAATATATTTACTGTGTTTCTGTTACATTTTCTCCGGAACTTCCGGCTCATTTTTCTTTTTAAAATTTATATCCTTGCATTTTATCCCAAATATTCTCTCAGTTGTCTCTAATTCTTACCTGCAAAAAAGTACGTTTTTAAACTTTAACACAAACAAAATGGTGACCGAAACGAAAATTAACACGCTTTACTTCTTGGTAAGAAACCAGAGAGATCTGACATGTAACTGTTGAAAAAACTGAACTGTTTAAAAGTGAATTGAGCACCATAACTTCGCCTATACATTTATACAGCTATTGATAGGCACATTTTACCACTTTCATTTAGAAAAACTCACTCGAAGGCATCCCACCCCTTAGGCACGTAGCCTTCGTGTGCTTTACTATATACAAATAACTTAATCTAACTATATATCACCTTGCCGGAGAAGGCATGGCTGTTTGTAAGCATACAGCGTCTGTGCAGCATGAGATACTCAAAATATATGACGAGCCAAAAGTCCTCTCGAGTGGTTGATGGTAGAGGAGAAGGGTGAGAAACTGCAGAGGCTTTCCTTCTAGACTGGGTAGGAACTTAACAAAGTCATACTTTCACATGTATGGTGCTCAAGGCTCTTGCCAACGACAGACGTAAGTCAAATGAAAGTCGTGTATCAAAGTCTGAAAAAATTCTGAGTTAGAACTTGAAGAAACTTATCAGTTAAGTTTGAACAAAATCTATGAACTTTAAGGGTCTTAGAGTGTTTTCGAGATAAACATAATGATGTTACACTTACTAAAATTCTTTCTGTTAGAAATCTTAATTAAAACGTTTTAGAAATTTAGAAAAAATGTAGATATTCGAGTTGACATTTGAAATTCTAGCGCTATCGAATTAACTTTATACTTTTCTAAAAATAGAACTATAACACTGAAAGTATCCATAAGAACATTTCGAATTTAATAACAGTACATGTACTAAAATGAAAGTTTCATAGTAAATTTAGGCGATTTAAATCCGAAATAATCCTCAGCTTAAAAACATCATACTTTAGCTAACCGAATTTTGCCTTCAAATTTCAGTTAAGTAGCGCAATAGCAGGCTTTCAAAAGCTAAGGCAAGAGTATCATATAATTAAAATATATTTTGTTCCATGCAGTGTCACCTGTTTGATAGAATAACACGCCAAACACGCTTGTTGTTTGACTTCTAAATTAATCATGTGGGTGAGTTAATTTTCGAACGAAATCTTAGTCGACTGCTTCATTACAGCGACCTTGTTTTGACCTCTTCACCGATCCGAACTCAGGAGTCGTATTGCTTAAATGATAAATCGTTGAGCTTAAAGAGGAAACGTTGAATCTAATTGCCACTTCAGCAAGTGAAGCATTCTTTATTAAGTACAGTTGCTATTTATGAGAAGGATGAATATTTTTGTAAAATAAAATTTCTCTGATCTGTTTTCACTGAATTGAAGCTTACAGAATGTATTGGGTATTGTTCTTTAAAATAGAACCCCCTAAAATAATTATTTCTAAAAAAATATGAATCGGTGAATTATTAATGAAATGATTCAACTAGTACTTTTAATGAATCAGAGAAGAATTATTAATGAATTTGAAATAATTATTACTTTTAAAATTGCAGATCTTTCATCAGAATTACATTTTTCAAATTTAGTTCTCAGATTAAGCATACTAAGAGAACAACTGGTATTTTCTTACATCTCGTAAGAATTAATGCATTGATAGAAAATTAATTATTTTAAATTATTTTACGCAAGCAAAGCTTGAGTATTAAATGACAGACTAGTATTTCAAAATATTAGACTATTTATAAATCATAAGAATTGAGAATATATAATCATAAGAATTTAATCATAAGAATTATTCGTAATTGCGCCAATTTTTAAATGAATGAAAAGTTAGATGTTATTATTAAGACTTAGAATATTTCCTGTGATTTAAGATCAATTGCATTAAAACGTTACAGCGCAATCGCTTTTATGTTGATAATTATGACAGAGGCAAACACATTGTGAAACTATCCATAAAAGATAGGTAACGGTGGATAGGGTTAGCAGTTGCAATCTATTTCGAGTGAATGACAATGCTTTTCTATAATACTTCAAAGCGTTATGTTAAGCCTTTTAACACCCTTATGATAAATCGTTATAATTTAATGTAATGCGTAGAGTCATTACGTTTATTTTGGAATAGAAAATATGAAAAATCACCAATCCTTTCGTGGGATTCGAATTTCCGTTCTCCCGACTGCTAGCCAGACGTATTTCCAGTTATACTACGAAGGCAACCGGCAAAGCAGGAGAAAACGTCTTTGCAATTGAAATGAATTCAACTGGTTAGTTGTCCAAGAGGTTCATATGCTTTCTTTCCCAAAGGTTACACAAATTTATGATTCACCAAGTCATTTGGAATATTCGTTTTAGCATTTCGAATGCGACAGATCCGAAAGGCTTTCGCGCTGCAGTTGTTCATAATTCTAATCAGCATTTCCATAATCGTACGCATAACAATCTACCTAATGTCGGAGATTTATGACCACCTGTAGGTCATATATATACCGGTTAGAATCATTACTGAGGAAATCGTTCTTTGACAATTCTATGATGTGCTGCGTTATCCACTGAAATAAATAATTATCTGTATATTGCTCTAAACCACCATCCAACCAGCTACTTGCTACGAAGTCCATATAGTGAAGGACAGATTAAATAGTTATTCGTCGTGTTATGATATCTAAATGAATAAGCATAAGTTTTAAAGAAAGAGATGACTTACTAAACCGCTATGATATTTTTCCCAGGTTCTGTGAACAAGAACTGCTTTGAAACTAGGAACGTCGAAACTGTTCAGTGTAATATAATCAAGCAAACTACTGCTATAAGTTAAGTTACTGTTGAAGTAAGCAACAAAGTTACTGCTGAGGAAGTTCTAAAGAACAGATATATATTCAGAAAATGATAGAAAGATGGAGGCTGAAACTGTTTTGCTTGAGTAGTTAAAGGTTATCTCATTAAAAATATTAATATACATGGCAATGTTGTTTGAAAAGTCGAAGAATTTGTCCAAGTGACGCAAGCAGATTTTATTTCGGTTGATAAATGGTTGACAAGATGAAAGGAGTTTTATTACTGAGACTATAAGCTGAATGGAAAGAAAATACACATGGAAAATAGATAATAACTAAGGTTGGCCCAAAACAGTTTAGTTGGAGCTTTTAAAATATGCGTCAGATCTACACAATACTAGCAAAACTGCGCTATTTTATACAGATCTTACAAAGCGTACTTTTATTGTTAAGAAAATTAGTAGTAGCAGAATGATAAAAGTCAAGCGGCTATGAACTGTTTCAGTTACCTCTAATCAATGGAATGTATAAAAAGAATCAAATAAAATTTGATATATTCCAAAGGACTGGATTGGATTATTCAGGTTATGACAAAAAATACTAGGGCTCTCTGCTTAAGGAGGGGGCTTCCTTCCTGCAGGTATGCCTTCGTTTCTAAGGGAAATTTGGCCCGTATTCACGTTGCACATGAGAAATATAGAAAAACCCACACATCTAGCCCATTAGCTGAGATTTGGAGCAGGATGAACTAGCAGTGTTCAGTGACTTTACCCTTCGGCCACTGGTAGGCGTATTTCAAAGGAATTAAGATTTTACCAGTCATCTACAGAAGCAATAAAAATATTTGAATGATTTCAAGAAATTTTTTATATACCTTATTGAAATAAGATAAAGAAGGAAAAATAAAGCATAATCTTTTGTAATATTATTGAGCTACAGATTCGAATAATATTATATTGCAGAATACTAATATTTCTGCCTGAAAACCGATCTTCTCTTCTACGTTTGGATCAAGGATTGTTAAAGCTTTTCACATGTTACCAGAGAAAGGCTTGATGAAGAAAAAGAAGAACCAAGAAAATCGACAGAAGCAAAATCCTAAGCATATTAAAGAAAATTATCTATTAAAAGTCAATTTTTCTTCTGGATTCCTTATACGTGTTTCAAATGCGTGAATCTGAACGAGGAATAATAAAAAATATTTTAGGAATGCTATTTTCTTCAAGTTGACCCGCTGGAAATGTTAAGTATTTTCAGAAATCAAAAGAAGTCACTTTTAGAGTACATTGCCACTGAAAACAAATTGCCGATAACGTGTGAAAAAGCCGATGAAGATATCTCGGATTTAAATAAAGAAAATAAGAACATATGCTTAGAACAGTTATTAAGAGTGGGGCTAGTATTTGATTTAAATAAACTAAAACACGTATAGTGCCATGACAAAATTATTTACTAAGATGTTAAAGGGGTATTCTTAAGCGCATCGTTTTTTTAATAAAAAAAATGATACAAGAAATTAATTATCAGTTTTATGTCAATGCTTGCATAAAAATTGACTTTTATTTTACCAGTTCTAGAATTTCGAAAATATTTCAAGCATTGCAAATGGCAATTAAAAACGAAAGGCAAG
This sequence comes from Stegodyphus mimosarum, assembly GCA_000611955.2. Lineage (NCBI taxonomy): Eukaryota > Metazoa > Arthropoda > Arachnida > Araneae > Eresidae > Stegodyphus > Stegodyphus mimosarum. The sequence continues at coordinate 482,384 of KK114316.1, forward strand.
TGGAAACATTGTCATAATCTGGAATAATAAAACTTATAACTGAAACGGAATTTTGATTGTGGACATATCTCACATATTTGGCGATTAGTGGTTAAATATTTATAATTCAGTTTTATTTGTTGTATCTCACTTGACCGACCTCATCAGCAGAACAAGCTCACGAACTTTTCACCACGGGGGACGGGTCCAAGATTTTCCCACTCCTCTTCCCCCACCATCAAACCACACAAGAGGACTTTCGGCCCACCATGTATTTACAGTATTTCCATGCCCTAGGTACGCTATGCATTTCCAAAGAACCATGCCTTCTCCGGGATTCGAACCCTGTCCCTCGGTACAGTAGTCAGAGTCACTACACACTAACTCGTTTAGGCGGCTTGTAATTCAAAGTATGAGTGAAATGTTAACGATGAAAAAACTCTTTTTGTATAAATACTTTATTCATACATACTGAGAAATATAAATGTTTGAAAATTTTCTTTTCTTAATTTACCTACTTAAAGCAAAGGTTATGAAATTCTGAAGATTTTTGTATGAATGAATGAATAAATAAAAGGGTAACTATTTTAGTAATTTAATTTTCCATACCCTCAAAGTTGTTACATAAGATACTTTAAATCCAAAGATTTAAAAAAGTTAATTAATTAGCATTAAGAAGAAATATAACATCAGCTTTATTTTCAGTATAATTAATAAGCTTCTTTTCTTTAGTTCTTCAATAACTTTACTAATTTTTTTAAATTTCGTCAGAGCTAGTAAAATTATCCCTTATTTTACATTAATTTATTCATTTATTTATTAATTGATGTTTTTGTCTATCATTTATTCAGTTTCAAATAAAAATTACTCTGAAATGGTATGATATTATGTTCAATAACAATGCAAAATAAATCTATTTTTAATTATTGGGAAGGTCTAAATTATTTAATTATTTTAAAAATTAAAATTTAATGTATTATTTAACTATAATTTAACGCTAATCATTAAAACTCGTCACCATATTTTACGGCAATGAACGAAACGGTATTTTACAGTATTGAAAGAAAGTGAAAGACAGAAAAATTACAGCAGTGTTTCCCAAACATTTTATACTTACGATCTATTTATATATATTTGGTTTTTATCGCTGCATAAAAGTAATTACAATAAAAACCAAAATGCTAATGATAGATTAACCATTATTAATTAATTAATTAATTAATGTATTAAATGTATTAATTATCCATGCATTAATTAATGCATATTCGTGTAATAATTGCTATTTAATACACAAGTAAATTGCGTTCGTACATATTAATCAATAAGAAAAGAGTATTTCGAAAAGTTTCCTGAGCCTATGAAAAATTATATTCTGACCCGCGTTTAGGGTATCGATGTTCTATAGATTCTGCTATAAAATGTCTCAAAGAAATGTTAAATTTCGCTGTCGATTTTTTTAAATATGTGAAACCTTGCAAATACAGAGAATTATGTGTGATTTTGGCCTTCACAGGAGAAGATATTTAGTACCATGTTTGTATACCTTCTCAAAAATACTGGTTTCCTTTTGAATCATTATCGTTGGGAAAGTAGTCTCTTGAATTTCAGAGGTTTCTTTAAATTATTTTCTTTTTTTTTAAAGTTTAGTTAAAACATTAAGATTTACTATTAGGTGATCTGTAAATGATTTTTATATCGAGTTAGGTGGCTGGCAAATGAATGTATATTTTACTAGTTTGTATATTATAAAATGTTGGTAAAAAGTTCAGTGATAACAATGAAGTTGCAAATATTTATGAAAATTATCCCCTGGATACTATACTACGAATGACATGAATCTATTATAAATTATAGCTATTATAAAGATTATTAAAAATAAATGTGTAAGTTATTAAAACATACTCAGGTTTTTAATCACTGAGTTGGTTACCAATGTAATGTTTTATTTTGAAAGATGTACTAAAGATCTTGTGGAATGTCTACTGAAAACATCTCTGAGAAACTGTACTACGTTTTGCCACGTCGATGATAAAAGGAAGGTACTATATGTCACAAATGGCAAGTCTTGCTAGGCTGCTTATATGATAAATGCCCTGATAGTGCAATGTAAGTAACGGCCACAAAGAAATGAAAGACAAAGGTTTTGCCAGACTGTGGGTTGAGAGAACAACTCCTGTTGTCACTTGTTCCAAATACGTTACAGTTCTTGGAAATATCATTATGAAGTGTCGCAGTTTATTAAAAATCAAGTATGTTTTTCACTCCCTTTATTTGTACAATAATTTAAAACCTGTTTCAAAATGTATATCTAATAAGTAAGAAAAAAGACAAATAATTTCATATATGTATCTCGATGCCACAGTTATATTATTTTCAAAACCATGTATTGGCTACAGGGATAGCAGGAAAGACACATACATTGCAGTATATTGCATTAAAGTTATATTAAAATTTTTCTACGCGGTGAGACGTTCAAAGTACAAATTTCTATTCAGTAAAACAAAATATATCTGATGAAAGGATTTGCGAAAGCTGCGTATGAATTAAGGTAGAAAAAAATTATCTGTTTAATTTTTTAAATAATTTTATTATTTTAAAGAAATCTACATATTCGTTCTATTTCATTTAACTTCCATTAAAATCATTTGAATATTATAATCCAAAAAAAGATGGAAAATAAAAAAAGTACTTAGTTTTTATCTGTGAAAAGAAGTTTAATCATAGTTGAAAATTTTAACCCTCTCAGCGTTACGGACGGAAAATTCCGTACAGAAGGGTGGCTTCCGTAATCATTACACGTGAAAATTTCTTACAGCTGTTAATGTATACGATTTCGGGTAGGATGTATACTGGAAGAAAATGAACTAAATTTCACAGTGAAAGTGTCATTTTTTAATTATAATAAAAAAAATACCATTTATCGAAGAACTTTGAAATTTCAGGTCTAAACCTGTAAAGCTCGGTGCATATAAACATAATTCCTGAATATGTAGCAGGAATTTTCTATTTTTATTGTTTAATTTACTTGAGACTTTTCCATTTATAAACTAATTTAGAACTTCTAAAACGATACAAATATCTATATGCGGCTTATTGCAGGTCTTTATTATTTCTAAACTGTAGCATGCAGTTTCTACATACCTGAAGTTTTACCAAGCGGTAAACGTTTCTGACATCCAAAAATTATGAAAGTTAGAGAAAAGAACTTTAGTTACGGATGCCAACATAAGTCAATAGTATTTAAAAGTAACTTAATGAACGAAAGTCAAAATGATTTTAGATTGATAGTCAGTTTCATAATTAGTTTTGTGCATATATTAAATAAAAGGAAAAAGAAGAAAGTACAAAATTTTGATTTAGACAAATTAGAAATTCTTGCATAAGAATTAGAAATTCTACTGCATAAGCTTATGGAACGCAAATTTCACATTTAGTAATTATTTTTTTAATCCATGAAAAGGACTTAAACATTTAGTTCGAGGCTTCATATAGAGAAAAAAGTATTTACCTCACCTTGATCTGGTGTTCACTTTGGAAGAGTTTCAAAAGATCATCTTTCTTACTTAGTTATTTTAAAAGATACTGGAAGTATATGAAGGATAAGTTATATCTCTTTCCTGTTTTGTCGCAATTTTATGAAGAACGTTTTCTTTCCCCCGTTTAACTTTGTCCACATTTTCATTACTTTACTCTTCTTTATTTAACGTACTGCCTCAAAGATCCACAATAAACCAATGTAAAGCTGACGTTCCTTTCCTCTTCAGTTCAGCGAAGCACAAAATTATATGCGTCGAACACAATCATCTGCACGAAACTCTCTTTTAATGTATCAGGAAACTTCATGGAAAGAGTTAGAAAACAGTCATCCGTTTCGTTCTCTTTTTCCCTTTCGTTTTTCCCCTTGCAATGTAACAATCTGAATTCTTCTCAATAAATAAATGCACTACACGAATCATTCATCATCTCATTGTAATAATAAATAACTTGTACAAGCGCATAAGTATTCTGTAAAGAATTATAAATACGCTGATAATTTCCTAAAAATATTTTGATATCGCAGAATGAAATAGCAATAAATTAAATAGTTCCTTAAGCTGTAAATTAAAATGATAAAGCTAATTTTAACCAATAAAAGTTTTATGCTAAAATTGGGTAAAATAATAAAATTAAATTTATCTGCAGGTAGTTTCAACATACGTAATTGGAAAATATTTATAAATATCTTCGTGTCCGTCACAATATAACTTGTTCAGATTTAATAGGTAACTGTCTATTGATTTCAATTAAAAAGTAACCGATTTCGATTTGCGCTATTCTTAATTCCTTCTTGTTACTATTTAATATCTAGCACGTAAACCAGCAGTTTCATATTTATATCTGCAATCCCATTAAAGAATTAAGCTAGAGTTTTACAAATTTTCTCGGCTATTTTCAAACAAAATGAATTGTTGACGTTTTGATGGCCAGTCAATTAGCGCTCTTATTTCAAATATTGTTTAGTGAAGTTAATATATTGTTACAAACCTTCGTGTTGGTAAAACCTCCAGTCATTGTATCATAATAACGAACTGTAATAAATTTTAATAATCTCATTTTACTGGGATGATGTCGGGAACAACTTCCATGGTTAATTCAAAACCGCTGTTCATCCGAGAGCGCACAGTAAAACGGAATAAACAGGAATAATGCATGTTTCAAATAATACAAAAACAATATTAAAAACTTACCTGCATTCATCAAGCAACTTCATCTGGAAAATTAATTTATTTGGTTAAATAAATTACACTGTTCGTCAAAATCAAAATATAATCTGGAAAAATTGGCTCACTAATTAAATTTCTTCTGAATATGTAATGGTATAATTCATTTATGTTAATCATCTGCAAATGAATACAGAATCGGACTTACATACATAGGTTAGCACATGAAGTAAAGCAAACTAAGCAGCTGACAATCTGTTGAGCACCGACATAACGATGACATTCTTGTCTTTAAATACCTTAATAGGACTCACGCCGCTGCATTTAAAGAGAGAAAAAAATATTTCCTTTACAATCTATTCTCCAGTTACGAAAAGAAACGCAATTTCACAATTAATTGTTCTACCCACATGCATGATAAACCAACGAGCAAGAAACTGCATATTCAAGTCTAAGGAGTTTACAACAGACGTATACCACTATAACAACAGTAGACTACACCAAATACGAAGCATCAGTACTGCCTAGATGAATTATGTCAAGAAAATGGAACTGACTTCTTGCTTGCTCAGTACACCACTGAACAACAATGCCAAACATGCAAAGCACAACTATTACCCCAAAAGAGCATCTTCCAGGAAGAAGCGCATTCAGTAATTTATTAGTTAGGGCACAGGCAATAACCCATGCACTAATCAAAAGCCAGTATCAACAGCACATTCGCTCAGTGCTACACTTTATCCACAATTCAGAGCATCATCAATGATATCCAAATAAAGCTATGGCGCTTAAAACATCCTAATTACCTCTCGTTACTGGATAAAGGCAAATGCGATAAATCGAGGAAATGTGGGAGCAGGTGCACTAACACAGGCTGCTCACATTGTGGACGCAAAGTCACAATATCTGCCCTTACCGAACTCCAAGCTAAAACGAGTCGTCAACATCTTAGCTAAAGCAAACTTGTAGAGTTTTCTTGTGTGTTTTGGGAGCATAAAGTGGTAGACCCTGCTAAAGATGAAGTAGCGAATTATCGCTAGGTCTTGGGAGAACAGATGACTGCAGAACAACCTTTTTAATTTAACTAAAAGGGACAGAAAATGCACTCACTCGGCGCTCACAAATTTAACCACCATTTGTGGTTAAGTAAATTGAAATGAAAATAGTATGTACAATCACAATAAATTAAAGTTTAGTTACACGACTATCTCATACTCTGTCTAAACCGCTCTACTTTCAGATACGCGACATCATTTCAGAATCAACTCTTCTGCTTTGAACTCTTAAAATCTGCTACTTAAACACTGTTTCCGAACTCACTTAAATTTGCTCATACGTCACTAATTATGCATTCTGACCGGAAATTGAAATCAGAAGGGAAAAGAAACTTTGCTAAATTAAAAATAGTTGGTTAGAACAAAATGAGGTCCTTTTACAATATTTCCCACCAGAATATTTATTGGAAAATAAGGTCTTTAAAGACTTAGATGAAAATATTGAATTATGACTTAAATTTGAAAAACCAGCCTTATATGTAATGTAATGCTACTATAAATTAAAATATTTTTAATACAAAATCAACTTGCAATCTTGACTAACGTAGTTTGTAAGTTGAATCTTATCTCCTTCTATTCGATCTGGAAAGAAAAATATATTAGCAACAAGTTATAGATAATACACGCATTTAGCTAGGCAATTAAATAAACCTCCTTTTACACTGCCCACAAGTTTAATTTTCCACCCCTATCTCTCCAGCTTATGAGTGTAGTGAATTTCCAACACAAGTCAAAATGGGGTGTTTTAATAACAACTTTTTCACCTGAGCGACAACCTACATGTTAATAAGCTCAGACTACTGGACTTCAACAGACTCCTTATATTCAGACTCATCCTAGTGAATTATACTATTATAATACTTATTACTTAATGAGGAGATACATTAATTTTTGTGTTCAGCCGGAGAGTTTAACTAACCTTAAAATTACCTAAGCTAGCTTTAAAATTTCCCCCCTGCTAGCGTTTTCTCTCATTATATTTTAAATTTCGATAACTTTAAACGTTCACTTCTGCACATAGTTAGAACGAGTTTTACAAAATCACAACACACTTTACATTCAGAAACACATATTTACATTAAACACGGTTGTAAATGCAATATATATATATATATATATATAATACAAGTTTGGTTTCTTATATCGAAATTAAACAAAGTTTCTATTAAGAATTTGATCTCGCCAAATTGCATAAAACAGTCTCTTGACCAAACAGCATAATTCATGAAACGAACGAAAAACTTTCATAGAAATAAAAATTTTCAACTTCTTGCTGAAACAACTAAGAAAAACCTCCCTTCAAGGCCAAATATTTAGATATAATCTTAGCAAGTAGTACGTTTAGACATAACAGCACTAAATACTTGAAAATAAAATCAAAATTTACTTATCTTTTCGAATTGGCGTAATCCGCCATGCGTTTCTCCAAAAATGGTTTCCTGGTGGGGTATGTGGTTGTTGCGGTTAATTCTGGTGTCTTTCTGCCGTTGCTCCTCAAGTTGAGGGACCCAACTTTCTTTTCATGGCAGTCTCTTTTATTTTTCTTGAATTCCTAGGGAAGGTATCGTTCGGGAGTGCTCTCTTTCTCCTCTAGGGATTCATCATCCAGTGTCTGCGCTGGGGTACCGTAAATTTCACTGCATGTTCTATATCATCCAGTCTCTGTTACTCGCCGAAGAACCCTCTTATCTCTTTCACTGGCTACAGCCGATTCCTTCCAGCTCATTGCAGGTGGTACTCTGGTCGTTCTGTGAACGGTATTAAGGACTGTTCTAGTGTTTTTTTTTCTTGGTACTAGCTGCTTTATCTGTCCCCTTCTGTGTTTTTCCGCCTCTGTTCTGCGTTGGCCTTGTACCTTTTCTGCTGCTCGGCAGAAATCTCATTTGTTTGCCTCTTAGATGCCGCTTCTGCTATCTGTGTCCCTGCTGTAGCTGGCTGTTCTTGGTTCGGAGCTTTATTTCCACCGGCATTACTAGAACTCTGCAATAAATCTTTAAGAAGTGTCATATCAGAACGATCATAATGCTTTTTAATCTGGTGAATATTAGCTTTAGACTGTTCGCCAATGGCATTTCTAGGAATTATCGTGGTTTTTCGAATAGATTATATCACATACGCTCCATAAAATTTAAGAAAAAAAACTTTTGAAATTTTCCTTCAGGGGCACAGGATAAGGTATATTTTAACTTTGACACTTTATCCCCAGCTTTAGAATCTCTTTCCTCCCCCTTTTATCATATTAGAACTTCGGTTTACTTCTTGCCATATCAGAAGATTTAATGGGCTCATCGACTAATTTTTTTAGATCTGACATGTGAAATTCCGGAGCACGCGACCCTTTCTGTAATATTAGATTGGGGTCGATAAGGGATAATTTTCAAGTCGCGTATGCCAAGTCCTGCACATAGATCTTAAAATATCTGACTAATGAACTGGGAACCGTTATCTGGTGTGATTTATAATGGTGCACCATATTTTAACATAAATTTATTTAAAATTGAATCTGAGACTATTTTGGCGAAAGTCCTTTCAGGGGAAATATTTCTACCCATTTGCTAAAATCATCAACAATTACAAGTAAATAACAGTGTTTATTCTTTTCACTCCGCGGATGTGGTCCTAAAATATCGATTCCTACGAGTTCATTTAGAAAAGTAACCTTAATACTATTTAGGTGTTCGGCCGGCAGTGATTAACATCGTTAACTATTTGGCAGATATGGAAAGACGTGACATACTCTTTAACAATTCCTTGCAATTTTGGAAAGAGTACCGCCTCTCGTGCATATTTGTTTATCTATTACTGAGATAACCGGAAATAGGTGCATCGTGTAATTCTTGTAAGACACTAAGTCTCAAGCGCGCTGAGATGACAGGCCGTAGCTGATTATTTTCGTTTGTAATTTTTGACAAAAAGAATAAGCGATTGTCGATAATTTCTGAGTGGCTCTATTTCTAATGGCTGTTAAATCTGGATCCTGTAGATACGCATAAATGTTTTTAAACTCCGGATCCATTTTTAGTTCAGAGATAATAGTATCTCGAGAATCTAAAATTTTTGAAGTCAATATCGGGCATTTAACTTGATTACCCTGTTCATCTAAATTCATGCGAGAAAGAGCATCCGTGACAACATTACCTTTAGTAAATGTTTAAATACCAAACTCTATTCTTGCAGCTTAAGTGCCCATCTTATCAATCATGGCGACAGTTTTTAGCCGAGTAAAGTCTAAGGATGGCAGCATGGTCAGTGTATACCGTTATGAGAAATTTTCTGAAATATACGCGGTAACGGAAATTTTATAATCTAAATATTTAAGTTCCTTTGACGCGAATTTACACTTGCTGGGGTTCACTTTTGAACCCGCATTTTATAAAAGTATAATAAATGTAATAAAAGTATAATAAAAGTAATAATAATATAATATAATAAAAGTAATATATAATATAATAA
>KK114316.1:505678-533927 GCA_000611955.2 Stegodyphus mimosarum
CATATCCCAATCTTGCTTCCTTGTACGATGTAAAAAGGAAAACCGTAATCGCGAAAAATTTCGCGTATCATATTTCAAAGAAAATATCCGTTTTGACCACTATCGAATGCAATTTAACGATGTTTTTGCGTGACATCTGCACGTAAGGACAGAATAAAGGACTCTTTTCTCCCCCAAAAATTATAAAACTGATTTAAAATGGATTCTGAAGATGTTTTTCCGTGGTGTTTGTGCGTACGTACGTATGTATGTATGCATGTATCTCGCATAACTCAAAAACGAGTAGCGTCAGAACGTTGAAATTTTGTATACAGGAATGCTATAATACGTAGTTATGTACCTTGCTTTTTGGTTGCAATCGGCTGAACCAAAAGTACATAAATATATGTATATATATATCCACTGCGTTACTCGGCTGCGTGAGCTCAGTATTTTTACTTCCTAATACGAAGGAAACATTGTAATCGCGAAAAATTTCGGGTATCACATTTCAACGAAAATATCCATTTTGACCGCTATCGAATGCAATATAACGATGTTTTTGCGTGATATCTAAATGTAAGAACAGAATAAAGGACTCTTTTACCCCAAAAAAATTATAAAACTGATTCAAAATGGATTCTGAAGAGATTTTTTCAAGGCGTCTGTGCGTACGTACGTATGTATGTATGTATTTCGCATAACTCAAAAACGAGTAGCTTCAGAACGTTGAAATTTTGTACATAGGACTGCTATAACATGTAAATGTGCACCTCCTATTTCGGTTGCAATCGGCCGCACCAAACGTATATAAATATATGTATTTTTATATATATATCTAGTCTGTTACTCGGCTCAGTGAGCTCAGTTTCTTTATTCTTATATGTTTGTAAACTGTGCATTTTTTGCTTTAAAAATAATTCAATTATGTTGTTCTTATCTTCCGGTTAAAAGTTTTATGCCTTTAGTTAACCTGCATGTCATAGTAGAATAATAAACAATTTAAAAACTGTTTAAATGCGATTAAGCCTAATTTTTTTGGTAATAGCTATCATATTTGTTTGCATTTTGTTCCTATCCAGAACAGAACAACTCAACATAACTCTGATTCGCCTTTTGGCTATCCAAAGAATAGTTAGTTAGTCGAACATCGGACTCGTGTAAGAATAATGCATTCGCAAGGCATCTAGAATGTTGCCCATTTTTTCATGATATTTGTTATATTACATATAATTGCTTAATGATTTTAAGTACACACTTTCCAAATATATATATTCATTACGCTCTTCACAATTTCAAACTTAAAAAAAACCAAATACAAATACAAATACAATACTTAAATAATTGATTACTTAAATCATTAAAAACACTTAAATTAAAAACACAGAATTCGCGACACAACACTACTATAATGAACTGCGTCTTGTACACTTGTCAGGAGATCTTTCCATGACATGTTAATAGCTTTAGGGAAGAATGAGAAGGCACAGTTAAAACTTTAAAACCATCATAATTGCCTCCTACTATCACGATGAATTCCTTTAAGATGTCAGTTTCTTTGGCGACAGCAGAAACTCTGTAATCGATATGTTGTTCGACGACAGAAATTCTCTCTTCGATTTGTTCTTTGACAGAAGAAATTGTTTTTTCAGTTTCTCCAACTTTGTTTTCAAGCGTGTCTATTCTGCCTTCCTTAGCTTCAAATTTGTTTTCTATTATGGCATTAATTTCTCTTTTCATTTCCTCCTGACCTGCTTCAAAATTTTCTTCAAATGATTTGACGGCGCCTTCAATCTTTTCTTGGCCAGCTTTTTATCTCTTCTTTAACGGACTCGTAGCCCGCTGTCGTCTCTTTCTTGAATGCAGCGAAGACTGCCACCAGCTGTCTTAATTGCAAATCCATCGTTCTTGTCACAGGCATTCAACTCCACCTTTGACACCAAAAATTGCTGAATGCATACGGTTTGTAATAGATTGAATGCATACAAAACTGATGATTCCTTTATAAAATTTATTTCACCAAAAGAAATACTTCGCAGTTCTGTAACTTTCCACAAAACTATTTGTACAGCTCTTCCCAGTATCACAGATTCTACCAGTAGTTACACTTCAAATTGCTTAGAACGTAAATGCAAATCGATGCGAAGCGCATCTGAAGATCGAAGCTTACACTGAATTATCTGAATACCCCGAACCACGCTGACCTTGACAGGAAGTGAGAGCAGATCCTATCTATGGTCTTAATTTTTAACCGGCCGCCGAGAAATCTCTAGTAAATTCCATTTCTGAAAATTATTGGAAACAGTATATGGTTACAGTTAAATATATAAATTAATTACACTGATTCAATTACATAACCCATCACAGTAATGCAGGGACCGGAGCAAAATGTTCCCAAATGGACGCCAAGTTTGGCAATTTATCGCCAACTTTGGCGACGAAAATTAGTCGCCTGTATTCTTACTTTTCTGGCAAAGCATCGTCTATTCAGATTTTCATGTTATACAAAAAAAAAGTACTGCAATTTCGCATTTAATTTCAATAAAATTATTTACATTTGTGCAAAATTCGTTACTATATAATATGGCAAATTGCTTTTTAGCTCAAAATCAAGGATTGCCTAAAAACACCAGACACAAATCCATACTGCATTCTGATTGTCTTCTGTTTAATTTCGTTAATGTAGACGTACGTTTTCCTGTTGTAACTCCGCACCTGCTCCAGCAATCATTTTGAGAGCTCAAGAACGAATGGTCTAAGCACAGGTCCCTGCAAAGAGAACCCCATGAAATACTGAAATCTTTTGCATAAGTTTAAAACCCAATAAAATTATACCTTACGAAAAAGAAACTTGATTGTATAAAGGGGAAAAAGATAATTTAAGCATTAAAAATAATTCTGAGTGCTAGTTTTATAAAGTTGTTTGAATTTTTCTCAGTTAAATTTTAACTTGTTTCGAATTTTCTAAAGAGGTCTGTAACAAATTGAGACTTTATTAAATATTGCTATATGCCATTTAAAAACGTTATTGCAATTTGTGCGGCCAAATCAAATCAGTATTTTATTACTTGCATACGTGTTTATAATGAATTAAATGCACACAGAACCAATGAGAGCTTGATAAAATTTATTTTCTCAAAGGAAACACTAGAACTCAAAGGAACACTAGAAGACACTAGCGCATTCAGTAGTTATTACTTCAAACTACTGAAACTAAAATTTATGAACTTGGCAGTTCCCGATGGAGTAAAAGAGTTTCAATAAAATCACGTTTTCAAAATTGAAACGGAGTAACAATAATACAATTTTATATTTCATCAACTCTGTACTATGGTTGCATTAGTTTCACTTAATTCTTACTGCTTTTTGAAACCCATTACCCCATTTAGACATTAAAATATTCTTTCATAGACATAGAAGTGTTACAAAATTACTATAATGCCCATGAAAGCAACATTTAGCCCACTAAAAAAGTAAAGAATTAGGAAATGGTTGAAATTTTGGAAAATAATTCCTGGAAAAAAAGAAGACAAAAATGAGGAAAATAAAATGCTAATCAAATCAGTCAAGTTCGTAAAATCCTCTTCTGTAAAACTGTGAACCATTGAACAACAATTGAGCAATACATTAAAAAGAATTCGGGAAATTATTGAAACATTCCTTTTAAAAATTTCTTAATGACTTAATGCCCGGAAAAAAGTTTTAGCAGGGGAAATTTTAGCAATCAACCTTCAATGTTCCTAGATTCAATAATCCTCTTGAAGAAGGAATGAAACAGAGGGAGAAAAAAACAATTAAGCAAATTTACTGCGAATAACAGATGTCATTAAATTATAATGTATGATCAATTTTACCACATCATTTCGTTGCTTTTTATAGCAGCTTGGAATATTTATATTTTCTGCTTCAAAAGATAGCTTCAAAATAACTTGAAGCATTTCAAGTGGAAGTCCACGTGAAAATTATTCTAAAAAGAGAGCTAAACATCTCCTGTTTTGAAGTAAGTAGTTTTTCTCAAGAGAAAAGAAACCGTCATTTTAAAAAACATTTGAAAAACAACTTTTAGTTTTATTTAATGTTTCCACATATTTCGTAAGCAGAGAATTAATCTTTTCTTAACTATGATATGCAACGGTCTTGTGCAACGATATTCACTCACCTTCACGCTATGGATTGTTAGAATCGCTAATTTCTCAATATTCGTTTTCTTACATTATATTTCACTGCAGTTCTTTTGTTCAGCTTAAACTAAATTATATGTCACAATTATAAGTAAAAAAAAGTTTCTTACATCCGTCAAGGTTAGGATCTTCACCTGATGCTGTTGCACGATACGGGATAATCCATTTCTGCGAAATCTGCTTTATAATAATAGATGTGAAAGTAAAAGGAGTTTAGGAGTGAAAAATCCTTGAAAAATAGCCATGTCCTGGCCAGAAATAGAGAACCCCTGACATCTTCGAATTATTGGACAGTTATTCTGAGAATTAGAGCACAAGCGAGCATGTGAGCGAATGCCTTTAAATCTCGAACTTGGCCACTCATTTGAATATCGTTCGCCTTCTATTCTAAAACGAATCTTTTTCTCATATAAACATGACGAAAACGGAGCGTATCTTAAAACCGTTAGTCATTTGAAGACGCAGTTGTTTTTTTCCTGGAGTACTAATTATTTCGAATTAATTCATTCTTTCCAGTTTAATCTGATGTACTATTTTCGTTAGTAAATTTAAAGCAATTATTAAAAATATGTACTGAATACATTTGAATGCTTTATTTCTTGTATATTATTTTAGAATCAATAGTTTTTATGATAATGAAATAAAAAGCGCATTTTAAAATTAAGTGCGTCTTAAAATTGATGAAACAGTTCATTTGTTACAGGCAAAGTATAAAATCTGGCATTCTATAGAATAACTAAACATTTTATAGAATGCCGAAGCTTGGCCAGCAATGTGTGAAACGACTAAACATTTCACATATTGAAAAGGCATTGCATAGAATGCCATATAACAAACCGGCCCAGAATGAAATACTTCTCCGATTCGTTTCGAATAGTAGAAACTAATTACCAGAAAATAATAAATGATGTAAAAAAATCAAAAAGTGGCTACTAAAGAAGAAATCATGGGATTGTGCTGAATCGTTCATGGGTTGGGTGCTGAATCGCTATGGTGTGATGCTTGTGAAAGACAAAGGTGAACTCATTTATCATGCTAAAGAAGGCGTCAGTAGTATATAGTATTTCGTCATGGGCACTTAGTTATTTCACGTACTTCATGAAACTCATTTGGCAATTGTGCACGGTCGGTGGACGTGATAAAATGTTGAAAGCATTTACAACCAAATGCAAAAACGTTACGCGTTCCCCGTGGTCAGGTTAATCTTTTCCAGTCTCCGCCATATTAGAGAACACAAATTTATTATGGTGTAGAAAGATTATCTCATTAATGTCTTTTACGTATTTTGAGTAAAAGTGTTTTGATGGCAGTTTTCATCATTTTTTTCAAAATAACGTTTGTATTTTTGAGGAATGAATGGCTTCTAAATAATAGTCTTGTAAAGTCATTATGTCTTTTTTTTAAAAAAAAGAGGCAGGAGACGTAAAAAAAAGTACAGTGCCCTTTGCAGGACTCGAACCCTGGACCTCTCGAATACGCGTCGAGTATGCTTCCAATTACCCCACGAAGGTATGCGGAAATGAAGGAGAAAATATACAGCTTTCTCATGGCCATTGCTTCGTACTTTTCTTAAAGAGCGTTTGTCATTCTATAGAATTCCTGGGTATTCTGTACAATGCATAGTACAGTAGGTAATAATTCTCATATTTCATACTATACCTAAAAAGCCAGGCATTGTACGAAATGGGTAGGCATTCCATAGGATGCCTACGCTTTATACTACATAACCGGAAACAGATACAATTTTCTTTTTAAGTTTATAAATTATGCAAAATCATTTCTCATCCTTACAGTAATGATATTGGAAATATTCCATTCCCACATCGTCAGGACTGTAGCAAAGAAGAAAAGTAACCCTGAGAATAGAGGCAATATTAAACTCTTAAAATTACTCAATTAAAGTTCGTAATAATTTTGTAAAAAACAGTATTTCTAACAAAGAGAATTTGGCATTGAGCAGAGACTCGATTGTCCAAGATAAGTGGGATCGCAACCACCTTGGATAATCGAAATATTGGTTATTAAATTTTTAAATCATGCCAGTTGTCCTCTCCAGGTTTTTGAAATTGTCTGTTTGATATTCTAAAAAAAAGTGTGTAAGTAGTATGATTAATATTTTAATAAAATCGCAAATGAAATTTGTTGTTTTCTAACAAATAATTCACACAATATTTTATATTCGCAAACATATTCACTGCAGTTTTGTTCTCCGCATCCATAGCGCAAATGATGTTTCGTTACTGAAAACTAGAATAAACTTAGTCCTCTAATGTTTAGGTTTAATCCATTCCGAAACGTCGTCTTAAAGGCGAAATCTCTGCATTCTTACCATCTGAAGCATACTCGTATCCGTGATTTCATAATCAGGTGGCGTCGGACACTAAGTATTGCTTTCTTAATACATGTAAATCTATTTTTTTTTTATTTTTAATAATGCACAATAGAACGCTAAATTAACTATGACTGAACAAAAAAGCTAAAACATCAATCATTGATAAGAGAATTTGCCATTTCTTTCCACATTTTGTAATATACTATTGAGTTGGCAAAAAAGGAATTTCCGTTTATATAAATAGATAGCGTTTTGGTATTCTTCTATCAATATGACGCTTTTAGTTTGCTATAGAGACGAATTTCGTGTATTTTTGTTTGCAACTGTTAGTTTACGGTCATGGGGTACAAAAATAAGCATTTCTGACATATCCCAATTCTTGCTTCCTTGTACGATGTAAAAAGGAAAACCGTAATCGCGAAAAATTTCGCGTATCATATTTCAAAGAAAATATCCGTTTTGACCACTATCGAATGCAATTTAACGATGTTTTTGCGTGACATCTGCACGTAAGGACAGAATAAAGGACTCGTTTCCCCAAAAAATTATAAAACTGATGTAAAATGGATTCTGAAGAGATTTTTTCGTGAGGTCTGCGCGTACATACGTGTGTATGTATCTATCTCGCATACCTCAAAAGCGAGTAGTCTCAGAACGTTGAAAGATTTTATTTAGGACTGTAGGTGTGCACCTCCCTTTTTGGTTGCAATCGGCCGCACAAAAGTATATAAATATACGTAGATATATATCCACTCAGCTCAATGAGCTCAGTTTCTTTAATCTTATATGATTGAAAATTGTGCATTTTTTTGCTTTACAAATGATTGAATTATGTTGTTCTTATCTTCCGCTTAAGGTTTTTATGCCTTTATTAAATCTGTGTGCAATATTTGTAGAATTATCAACAATTTAAAATTTGCTGAAGTGCGGCTAAGCCTAATTCTGTTTACGAAAGCAGCCATATTTGTTTACATTTGAAACTTAGCAGAGTAGTCGATTTGTTGCCAATCTAGAGAAAGTAAGCTTCGAAACACCACAGATAATGCCTTCTTTTATTATAGAAAATTAAATCATGCTTAACCCATTGTGGAATTTATTCGAATAAATAGATTTTAAGATTTATTTCGTAATTTTTTATATTATGAGTTTTTAGGTATGTTTGCCTTGTCGCGAACATGAGAAGTGAATTAATTGAATGAGAAATACTAAATCATCTGTGAAAAACTGTTTCTTCTTCTTCTTCTTTTTTTTTTTTTGGTTTGTTTAATTTCTTTTATACATCGTTTTAGATTTAAAATGTGCACCTCCTATTTCGGTTGCAATCGGCCGCACCAAACGTATATAAATATATGTATTTTTATATATATATCTAGTCTGTTACTCGGCTCAGTGAGCTCAGTTTCTTTATTCTTATATGTTTGTAAACTGTGCATTTTTTGCTTTAAAAATAATTCAATTATGTTGTTCTTATCTTCCGGTTAAAAGTTTTATGCCTTTAGTTAACCTGCATGTCATAGTAGAATAATAAACAATTTAAAAACTGTTTAAATGCGATTAAGCCTAATTTTTTTGGTAATAGCTATCATATTTGTTTGCATTTTGTTCCTATCCAGAACAGAACAACTCAACATAACTCTGATTCGCCTTTTGGCTATCCAAAGAATAGTTAGTTAGTCGAACATCGGACTCGTGTAAGAATAATGCATTCGCAAGGCATCTAGAATGTTGCCCATTTTTTCATGATATTTGTTATATTACATCCACAAATCTCATAATATCATTTACTTGTATATATATTGTGTATAACTACGTAAAAGATGTTTTTGTGTTTAAAAAGGAGGATATATTTCACATAATTCACATTACATTCACAACATGGAAATTCTGGAGGTACCGACGAGATTAAAGGAATATTTCTTTCGTTTTTAAGCACGTTTAGAATGCTGCATTTGGTACAGTATTGAATACTTTCAGCATCGCACCTCATTCAAGGATCAAGCAAGATAAGTAATTTTTTTTCTTTTTTTACAAGTTTGGTTTTCCTCATTGCACCATTACGTCGTAATGGAAGACAAGGATAAGATCGCAAGAAATAATAGAGGTAGAGCGAAAGCTGCTCTTACTGGAATTTCAAATTTCATTAATGATGATAAAGAATTATTCGAAAAACAAGATTTGATGAATAAACTTCAAAAAATTGAAAGCATTTATTTTGATTTTGACAAGGCAGACGCAGAACTTCAGTTCTGAAATGGAAGAATTTGAGAAAAAATATCATGAAACCAAAGCCAAACAACAACAAGAACTTGAAAAATTAAATGTTACTGTTAATATGCAAACTACTACTCATGTTAACGAACATCAAATACCAGTTTCTAGTACTACAAGCATTACTAATAATTTTAAATTAGCGAGAATAAATATGCAATCTTTCAATAGTAATTACAGAAACTGGACATCCTTCAAGGACTCATATATATCATTAGTACATAACAATGAAAATTTAAGCAATATTCAAAAATTTCAATACCTAAAAGTTTATTAACTGATGAACCGGCTTCTATTATTAAACATATTCCCATTTCAAAAAATCATTATATAGAGGGAAAATTATTATGGGGTATTATTTTCTAGGTATGATAAGAAAAAACAAATTGTTTTATCACTATCAAAACTTTCATGGACCAATCTTGGGTAATTAATGTAAACGCAATTAATTTGCGAAAAATTGCCGATACATCTGATGAGATCATCAGAGGTTTAAAATCTATTCATCCAATAGCTAATGAAAGGGATGTCTGGCTAATTTATATTTTATTACAGAAGTTTGACAATGAAACATGTAAACAATGGTCTGAGTTTTCAGCAAAAGTGGAATTTCCTACTTTTGAAATGTTTATTCAATTTATAAATGATAGATGTTCCTCTTTAGAAATTTTCAACGAAAACGAAAAGGAAAAAACTCAATCTAGTGTTAAAAGGTTTTCTGCTAACAAAAGTATCAAGTTAGTGGCATGCGGTCCATATGTGCTAGGTGCGCTCTGCACGCCCTGGCAAAATTATGAGGGACAATAATTTTCTGCACCTATGTCTACTTATCTTTATATGGTATATAATAAATATTATTTATAATATAATCAAATATTATGTTGATTTGCTTCCTTGTATTCCCGCAGTGCTGTGCGGTACTAGGTGCTGCACCACGCAGCGCGTTGAAAAGCAAACGAACATAGGAAGTTTTGATGTGTACGCACTGCGCACTAATAGAAAATCACGCTTTATATGTATGGGCTACTGGAGAAGCACAGCATACTATACTACTGAGGCAAGTGCAGCTATTTTTTCTGTACTTGGCATTCAGAATCATCCGAAGGTACGTTTTATTAAGCGTTGTATTAGAGCGGGGATTTAAGTGCTGAAGCGCTTTTGGTTTTTTAACTGATTAACTGGCCATACGATTTTGCAGATGGTTAATGTTTAAATTTATATATTGTAAGGTTTTGTTTTTATGGAAATATAAAATAAATATTTCATCAATATAAAGGGAAATGTTTTAGTGTGGTATATTAATTTCGGTGATGTATTATATTTATAGAAATAATTCGCTGAAAAACAAGTTTGTTTTGTTAGACGAAAAAGAAACGAATTTTAACAGAACAGTCCGAATTTTACCATTCATTTTGTCTTACAGACAATATATAAGTTATATCTGTAACACCATATCCCAGGTTTCGTTTTAAAAAATTGTCAAGATGTTTTTCGCTGAATATATGATTTCCAAATGTTAAAAACAATTAATAAATATAATTTAATCCACTGACCGAACAAGAAACAGTTCGTCCTATTGTGCCAGCGTGCAGTGAAATCCTCCGTACGTGGTTCAGTTTGTCGGCACGAATGAGCATCCTGATGACTCAACCGGATGTCATGAGGTTAACAATGAGGCACCACAACGGCGGGCGCCGTGTGGTGCCGAAAAAAACCATACAACACAAGACATGATTTTTGCTTCAGTGCTAGTAGAATTCTTATAAGTTTAGCTGTTTTTATAGTTATACCTCACTACTCGTAGGTAAATATTTTATTTTCTGTATTCTTTAAATTTATATTCATAATAAATAACCCATTTCAGAATAGAGAACTCAGATGTCTCAATAATTAAAGATTTATTATAAAATCCATTTTCGAGACGAGACGTTACTACAAAAAACGAAATAGTTAAATTAAGTAGACCGATGCCGGATATTATTCTATCGCGAAACGTTAAGAACAACAGTGTGTACGACATTTTCAAAAATCTATGTATGAAAAATTTAAATGGTTAACCGGTTGTAGTGAATTGAATAAGTTGTATTGTTGGCCATATTTACGTTTTGTTGTAATTGAAAAGGATAAGAATATTTGGACAAAACAAGGTTACAGTGATTTAAATCATGTCCACGAAGCTGCAAAGAAACATGAAAAAACACAATCTCATATAAATGCCTTAATACTATTAAAAACATTTGGTACCGCCAGGATAGATTTAATGTTAGATCAACAAAAGGCTTCATTGATTGTTCAACACAATAAAAAAGTAACAAGAAATAGAAAAATTCTCAAGAGATTAATAGATGTAGTTTGTTACTTAGCAAAACAAGAAGATGCATTTCGTGGACACAATGAGAATATAAATTCCCTTAACCGAGGAAATTATATAGAATTAATAACTTTAAATTAGTAAATATGATGACCTTTTAGCAACCTACCTAAGAACTGCAACTGTATTTTCTGGAACCTCTAATAGAATACAAAATGATTTTATTGCAGCGATAAAAAATATTGTAATTTCAGAAATTAGAAATGAGGTAAAAGAAACGCCATTCGTTGCTATTATGCTGGATGAAACATCTGACATATCTCACAAATCGCAATTATCGGTTGTGCTACAATATGTTAATAATTGTAGTGCACCAGTGGAAAGATTTTTGTTTTTTAAAGATGTTAGTGGTGATCGTTCAGCAAAAGCTTTGTGTAATGTTGTGCAAGAAACGATTTTGAGTTGGGGGTGTGAAAATAAACTGATTGCTCAAACGTACGATGGGGCGCCAGTCATGGCAGGAGCGTTGAATAGGACGCAGAAAAAAGTAAAAGACATTTTTCCAGAAGCTGTGTTTGTGCATTGTTGCGCACATGTACTTAATTTAGTTCTGTCGCAATCTGTATTGTTTATAAAAGATTGTAAATTATTTTTTGCAACAATTTCTGGCATAGCCTCATTTTTTTCGGTGTCTACAACATTTTTTAAATGAAATTATTAAAAGAAACTTTCCAAAATTAGCTACAACACGTTGGAATTATTCATCTCGTTTGGTAAATACCATAAAAAGCGAAAGACAAGGCCTATCTGATTTATTTGAAAATATTATTGAGAATCCAGAAGGCTGGGATAACGATACAATTAATATTACAAAGAGTTATAACATGTTTTTTGAAGAATTTAACGGTAATTTTCTCCTAAATATTTTTGCCAAAGTGTTTAGTTATACTGATGTTCTTTTTGACATTTTACAAAAAACTAACTTAGATATAACATATTCTAGTCAAAACGTAGAGAAAGTAAAAGATGCAATTCAAAATATACGAACTTCTTTTGCATTTGATGAAGTTTATGAAGACACTATTTCTGTAGTGGGCCCCGCAAAAAAAAAAAAAAACGTCGTGTAAATTTACAAAACTCCAAAACTCAAGTGTAGACCAAGATCAGCATTTTAAATAAATTAACATAATTTATATTATGAAATAATGGACACTATTTATTGTCAGTTAGATGTCCGTTTTAAAAAATTAAATTCGCTCAGATTTTTTGAACTATTGAATTTCAGTTTTTTAAGAAATATCAAAGTAAATTTCCGGATGAACGCCTTAATTCGTTAAAGAACGCTTATGCAAAACATTTCGATTTTGTAAAGCTAACCAATGAATTATGCGTTCTTTATCGTAGTGAGTCATACCACGAAATGAATTTATCGAAAATGCTGAATGATTTGACAGATGCCCTAAGCGAAGTAAATAAATTGGCACATTTAATTTGTACAATTCCATTTTCAACTGCTTCGGTGAAGAGATCATTTTCAGCATTGAAAAAAGTAAAAAATTATGCACACAATACAATGAGCCAGGATAGATTAAGCAATTTATCTTTAATAACAATAGAAAAAGAAATGTTACACTTATTACAGTCAAAACCAGAGTTTTATGATCATGTAATTGATGATTTTGTTAGTAATACGGATAGACGTATGGATTTTGTGTACAAATGAATAATAAAAAGTTAAAGAAGTGTTTAATGTACATTTTTATGGTTTTATTATTATTATTGTTGTTGTTCTCTGCACACCCTGCATGAAAACTTACCGCACGCCACTGTATCAAGTGTATTGTGTGTAAATTACTAAATAGATCATTTTCTTTTCAAATGCCCCAAATTTAAAACATTAACTGTCAAGGAAAGAAAACAATTTGTTAGGAAAAATAATCTTTGAATTGTTTTTCTAGTCAGCACAAAAATTCTGAATGTATATCTTCACATCGTTGTCATTATTACCAGTTATTGCATCATAGTACTCTTTGTGAAAATCAATTCAACAGTTACTCCACATCTGGGTCTCATTCCAAAAGCAGTTTTCAGTCACAACAACAAAGAAAAAAATCTAACGGCGATTGAGATACCAGACATTGAGTCTACGAATACAGCCATAAATCAAAATAATAACGTACAAACAACTTTTGGCTTATTGCCAACTGCTTATGTAAATATAATTGATTCGATGGGTCAAAAACGTAATATTAGAATACTTTGTGATAGTCGTTCTGAATCAACATTATTCTCTGAGTCTTGCATTAAATGTATTGGGATTTAAAAGAAAGAATGCGGCGCGTTTTCTTGTCAGAGGTTTAGCTGAGTCAGAAGTCGCAGTTACAAAAGGTTGCGTTTGAAATTGAGTTGATGTCAATCCATGATACATCAGTGAGAATGCCAATTAAGGCATTTGTATTAGATAAACTAACTGCTGTTCTTCCAAGTCAAAAATGAAATGAGAAAGATTTTTCGCATTTCAAAAATGCAAAGTTAGCTGACTCAAATTTTCACATTCCGGATAAGATAGATATTATTCTAGGATCTGACTACTTTTTTTTCTATTTTACTTCCCAGACAAATAACTTGTTCCCAAAGTGATTTAATTGCTCAGAACTCAATTTTTGGTTTCCTCATATCCGGAAAACTACCGGAATCTCAAACGAAATAAAATTCATTTTCGAACTTGCATATTTATGAAATAAATATTGATAGCGAATTGAAACGGTTTTGGGAGTTAGAAGAAGTACCAAATTCAACTGGCACGTTATTCTCACCTGAAGAGCAATTTATTGAAACGCATTTTCAAGAAAATTATTCGATTAATTCAGATGGTCGTTTTGTGGTAAAATTGCAATTTTTAAAATCTAAATCTGAATTAGGTAATTCAAAACCAGCTGCGATTATATGCTATGGAGCGTAAATTTAAGGAAAACTCGGAATTTGAAAACCAGTACAAAGATTTTATGCACGAATATGAAAATTTAGGTCATATGGAATTAGTCACACAAAACTGTTTGAATAGATTTCAAAATGAGCAATATATCCTTCCCCATCCAAGCCGTCTAGTACAATTACCAAATTAAGAGTCGTTTTCGACGCTTCATGTAAAACTTCCAGCGGTAAATCATTGAATTCAATCTTGGGTGTTGGTTCTAAATTGCAACAAGACATTTTCGAAATTTTACTTAATTTTCGATTTCCAGAAATAGTCTTTTCAGCAAACATAGAGAAAATGTACCGTCAAGTTTTAGTGTCCAATGAGGAACGGAACTACCAACAATTTCTTTAGATATTTAATCCTAACGAAGAAATACGCACACACAAGTTAAACACCGTAACATATGGTTTAGCTCCAGCTTCTTACCTAGCTACTAGGTGCATTAAGCAAATTGCACTTGATTATTCACAAAATATTGCTGTTTCTCATACTTTACTACACGATGTATACATGGATGATTTGCTATCGGGTTCAAGCACCGATAGTGATGCAATATCACTTTGCAAGGAAATTACGAATATTTTACAAACGCGCGGTTTCCACCTACGAAAGTGGAATTCTAATTCAAATGCATTTCTTACAGAATTTCAAGAACATTGTTCAACAGACGCTAATTTAGAAATAATTCCTAACGATAAGGAAAGCACGAAGGTCGTAGGATTATTTTAGAACTCCTCAACGGACACATTCATTTTCAAAACCGCACTTGCACTCATCTCATCATTGACAAAAAGACATATTTTTCCACTCTGCACGCATTTTTGATGTTTTAGGATTAATTTCACCATGTACTGTAGTATTGAAAATTTTTTATCAAAAACTCTGGCTTACACAAGGGGACTGGGACTCTCCTATTCCACAAAGTCTTGCTGAGGATTTGTTTAAATTTCAGAAATCTTTCAATGAAGTTGAACATTTTTCCGTTCCTAGAGGTGTCACGCTTATTTCCTGTGACAGATTTGAATTGCACGTTTTTACGACGCTTCAACACTTGCAATTTATTTCAAACAAACGCATGAAAATAAAACAAATGTTTCTAAACTAGAATATAACTTAGTTTCTAAACTAAACTTAGTTTCTGAAACTAAAATGGCACCAATCAAACAAGTATCGGTTCCTAAATTGGAATTATGCAGTGCTCATTTGCATTCAAAGTTATGTCGTGCAGTCATGAACATACTCAAAAAATACAAATTTTGATGTTTACGCTTGAACGGATTCTAGTCGTACTTGCCTGGCTATCGGCGCATCCCCGTAAATGAAAAACTTTTGTAGCAAACTGAACTTTTCAAATAATCGAAGTACTTCCAACAAATTACTGGAGGCATGTCCCTTCCAAAGATAACCCTGCAGATATCGCTTCGCGTGGTATTGATCCCAAATGTCTTCCTGATTGCAACTTGTGGTGGAAAGGCTCCAGTTGGCTTCTTTTCGATTCGTCTCACTGGCCGAAGGAGGAATCCGGTTCCAAAGAAATCAATCATCTAATTAAAGTTGAACAAATATCTGATCCCATATTTTCATTTCATAGTGCTACATCAAATGAATTATATAGTGATTTATTTGAAAAATATTCATAATTTTCTAAGATAATACGCATTTTAGCATATTGCTTAAGATTCATCAATAAGTGCAAAACTAATAACAAAAGTCAAACACATATAACTTATTCCTTTCTCCACTCACTTACACGGATACTAAAAATGCAGAAATAATCATAATTCGATGGTTTCAGAAAGATTACTTTAATGAGGACCTAAAGTGCATTAAAAATCAAAGACTTTTGCCTAAGAAAAGTCAGTTACACTCCCTCCATCCGTTAATAGATGAAAATGGTCTTTTACGGGTGGGAGGGCGTTTACAAAATTCAGAGTTATCTTTTAATCAAAAACACCCAGTGATTCTGCCTGCTAAACGCAAGATGAGTGAGCTCATCGTAAAAGAAGAGCATGTGACTTATTTGCATGCTGGTCCTTTCTTACTGTCCCACATTATCAAACAATCATATTGTATCATATGTGGAAAAAAGCTCATTAATAAGTGCGTTCACAAATGCTTCAAATTTAAAGCATCCACCACATCCCAGCTT
The DNA here is from genome assembly GCA_000611955.2 of Stegodyphus mimosarum. Classification (NCBI taxonomy): domain Eukaryota; kingdom Metazoa; phylum Arthropoda; class Arachnida; order Araneae; family Eresidae; genus Stegodyphus; species Stegodyphus mimosarum. The sequence goes on from KK114316.1 coordinate 521,879, forward strand.
ATGGGTAACTTTCCTAAGCATCGAGTAACACTCGAAAAGCCTTTCTTCAACTGCGGAGTGGACTATGCCGGTCCTATTTCAATCAAATTCAATAAGGGTTGTGGAGCGAAATCAACTAAGGGTTACATTGCTCTATTCATTTGTCTCGCTACTAAGGCGCTACACATCGAGGCAGTCAGCGATTTAGCCGCTGATGCATTTTTAAGTGCTTTGCGTCGTTTCAGTGATAGACGAGAAGCTCCACGTGATATTTACAGTGACAATGCAACAAACTTCGTTGGGGCTAATCGAAAGCTTAACGAAATACAACGATTATCATTTAACTCAAGCATCAATAGAATGGCACTTTATACCACCAGCATCTCCTCATTTTGGAGGAATTTGGGAGGCCGCAATCAAATCAACTAAATATCACTGTAAAAGAGTAATCGGTGAAACTCTACTTACTTTCGAAGAACTGATAACTCTATTGGCTCAGATCGAAGCCATTTTAAATTCTTGTCCTTTATGTAGTGTAAACAATACTGATATTGATTGCATTAATATTCTCACTTCTTCATGCTTTCTTACAGGAGACGCGATTCTATCTCCTCCTGAACAACCGCTTACTAGTCCTGCCAACATACGGAATAGGTGGGATCTCCTTCAAAAGATGCGTAAGGAATACTGCAAGTCATGAAACAAAGCCTATCTATCATCCCTCTAAACCAGAAAGAACTGGAAGGACAGTCAGCCAAATCTGAAAATTGGAGACATCGTCCTGCAACTAGATGACGGTCATCTTCCAGACTCTTGGCCAGTAGGACAAGTGGTTGAACTTCATCATGGTACAGACGGACTAGTTCGAGTAGCCACGATTAAATCAAGGAATTCCCTCTATAAAAGAAACATTCACAAATTAGCTCCTTTGCCCATGTATCAGGACTAATGCCTGATAGGGTGGATGTTATGTTCCTATCCGGAACAGAACAACTCAACATAACTCTGATTCGCCGTTTGGCTTCAATCCAAAGAACGGTTAGTTAGTTGAACATCAGACTCGTAAGAATAGCACATTCGCACAGCAGCTAAAATGTTGTCCATTCTTTCATCATATTTGTTGTATTACATCCACAAATCTTATAATATCATTTACTTGTATATACGTATATTGTGTAACTACGTAATAGAAATTTTAGTGTTTAAAAAGGAGGATTTGTTTCGCATAATTCACATTACATTCGCAACACATTTGAAACTTAGCAGAATAGTGGATTTGTTGACAGTCTAGAGAAACTAAAGGAAAAATTAATTTAAAACAGGGAAAAGGAAATTTTATGGAACTTCATAATATAGTTTTCATAAGAATAAAGTAATGGGAGATTCAGTTCAGCAGTTAGTTCTTCCAAAGAGTCGAAGAGATGTTTTAAAATTAACATATGAATCTGTTATCGGAGCTCATATAGGAATAAAGAGAACAAAAGAGAGAATCAGATATAATTTCTACTGGTCCAATATGGCTAAAGGTATTACCGAATTCTGCTATCTTGCGAACTATGTCAGTTAAGAAGTACCAAAAAATAACTGATAGAATTCCTATTACCCCAGTTTTAAGACCTTATTTGCCATTCGAAGTTGTTAATATCGATATTATAGAACCTCTTTCCGCAAGGAAACATAAATATGTATTATGTGTGATGGATCAACATTCACGTTGGCCAGAAGCCATTCCATTACGTTCTTTAACGGCAAAAGCTTCTTGTGATGCTCCGTTGGAAATATTTACAAGAAATAGTGTTCCGAAAATTATAGCGAGTGATCAAGGGACTGACTTTATTTTTCAACTGACACAAGAATTTATGAAGCGTCTTGGATGTCATCCTAAATTTTCAGTTCCAGGATATCCAGCTAGAAATAGTCTTGTTAAGAGGTGTAACTGAGTTTTAAATAACGCTTTTCATCACATCATCCGCATGGACCCATCTAATTGGGATAAGTATCTGTCACAATTCTTGTTTGCTTATCGAGAGTTTCTCAATTCTACTATAGGGGATTCTCCTTTCAAGTTAATGAATAATCGAAAGATACGTGGCCGATTGAGTATTCTGAAATCTAATTGGAGTGGTGAATTACCGGTACCCTTAAATACGAAGCAACCAGTTGTTGATTATTTACAAAAAAAAAAACGAAAATAACTTAGGACGAGCAGCTGATCAAGCAACCTTTATAGCATCTGAGAAACAGGCAGATTATTCTAATTACTTTAATCGTCGAGCTGTACCTAAGGAATTTCAAGTAGGAGATAAAGTTTATTTGCTGTTTCCTGACTCATCCAATAAACTCTATGCAAGATGGACTGGTCCAGAGGAGATTATAAAGTACTGCCCAACTTATTCATATAAAGTCAAACTCTCAGACGGAAAAATAAGACATGTTCACGTGAATAAAATTAGAAAGTATATCGCTAGAGTAAATGCAGTGGGATTTATTTTCGAAAATGAAGAAGAATTTGGAGAGATTCACCCAAGTCCACCCAAGATATAAAAGTTGTTATCGAGAAATTGCAGCTTGAACATTTAACGAGTGATCAACAGCAGCAACTTTAACAACTCATACGAAAGCATAAATCGTTATTTACTGGTAAATGGAAAATTTCAATGGTGGGTTTTCACAAAATAATGTTAAAACCAAACGAAAAAGGAAAATGCCTAATATCTACCGGATTCCGGAAACTTTAAAATCCAAAGTTGACGAACAAATTGAAGAGCTGTTAGAACTTGATTTAATAGAAGAAAGCAGTGCAGAAATTGCATATCCTGCAGTCTGTGTGAACAAGAAAGACGAGGGAATTCGATTGTGTGTTGATTATCGTGCACTTGGTTCTGTAACAATTAATGATGATTTTCCTATGTAAAGTGCAACAGAACTTTTACATCCAATAGGGCAAGCTAATAAAATATCAACACTGAATTTACTACGAAGGTATGGATCCTAAAAGTCGTGATTACACTTCGTTTAAAACTCATCGACAACATCATTAAATTTATGGTTTTGGTCTGAAAAATGCTGCAGCAACATTTCAAAAGAAAAACAATAAAGCATTCCATGAATACGGAGACTTTGCCAGAGCATATATTGACGATATCGCAGTTTTTTCAAAGGACTGGAAATCTCATATGGTTCATTTGGATATGATACTCACTAAGTTGGAAGAGCTTTGCTTTATAATTAATATTAGCAAATGTAATTTTGCCAAGCCGCAAATCAAGTATTTGGGTAATGTAATCGGATCCGGAAAACATCAAGCGGAAAAACAAAAACGATTTCCAGATTATCAAAACGAAGACCAAGAAGCAACTCAGAAGTTTATTAGGCCTATGTAACTATTATAGAGACTATATTCCAAAATATCCTGAATTAGCATATCCACTTACTGAACCTTAGATAGAAGAAGGTACCTGAGGAACCTGGAGAGAAGAGCACGACATCGCTTTTGAGGAACTCAAGAATGCTTTGATTAAAGCTCCACCGCTGTATACATGAGTTTTAGGGCAACTATTTGCTATACATTGTGATGCCTCACGAATGGAAGTTGCAGCATGTTTGTCACAAAATTTCAATGAAGGCACTTATCCGATAGCCTATGCAAGTCAGAAGTTAAGTCGAGCTCAGCAATCGTGGTCTGAAGTTGAAAGAGAAGCATATGCTATTGTGTGGAGTTTGAAGAAATTTGAAACCTGGATTTTTGAATCTTAAGTTGAACTCTACACTAACTACAATCCGAAATTTGAAACCTGGGTTTTTGAATCTAAAGTTGAACTCGATACTGACCACAATCCTTTAACTTACCTGACAAAATGTGCACCGAAATCATCTAGATTACAGTGTTGGGCTTTTGCTTTACGAAAATACAATATCGACATGAAACATTTACCTGGAGTCAAAATGGGTAACGCAGGCGCTCTGTCCAGGCTGATTGCAGAATGAACATTAAAAAAACCTTTATGGACAATTCATAACGACTTTAATTTTGCTGTTTAGCTTAATTGTTAATTTTATTATTTTCTTTAAAGCTTATTGCAAAATATATCTTCACTAAGTAATATTTATAAAGTTGTCGAAATTAGTTACTTACAGGAATTCGATAATTTGAGTATAACATTCTTAACTACTTCGAAGTTTTCCTTTAAAATGTTTACTTATAAGAGTTAAATATTTTGTTATGCAAATGTTGTAATATTTTTAATATTTTCTTTTAGTTTATTAGTAGTTATAATGTTGAATTGTGAGCACCAGGCTTTGTTATCAGAATGCGTTTGGATATCCTGCCCAACCATAATCTTAGGGGGAAGGTGTAGTGCCTAGTCCTCCAAAACTGTAACCCCAAAATGGGTAGCGTCTCTAAACGAAAAAAAAGGTAAGTTGGAGACTGGTTTTCGGTGGGAGAGGCCGAATGTTCAGTATACTCAGTGTGGTAATTTTATAAATTTAACAATTCTATTAACTGATATATTTCTATTGGTACAAAGTGTGTATAGTTTACGTTGTACATTGTAAATAAATAAGAAGATCAGTCTGGGTCCATTAATTGCGTATGAGACCGCACACCGGTCACGGCTGTATGCTACAGCTACCAAAGTTAAGATATAAGTTTTTTTAAAAACGTGAAATGTGTGTATAATATTATTCTCAATAGAATTGCAATCCTGTTTACAGAATTATTTTTGCAATAGAGATGTCTTCAAGGTTTAAATATTTAAATTAAATACAGCGTAACTTATAATACAAGTGCCAAGAGAATTCCAATACTATTTATGCCATACGGCTACTGTAATCTTAAATAACCTGTTACGTCCACCATTATAAAAATATATCATTATTTTTTTATCAACTTAAAAGGGAATGGAATTCTAAAGGTACTATACATACTATTCCATTTATCATTACAGCAATTAATAAATAGAATTTTTTCGCAGGTCTTAAAATAAAACCGAAATAAATTTGAAACCTTTAAAATCAACTTAAATGTATGTAACGCTTGTAAAGCAAAGGTATTTGCTCACGCGAAGAGGTCAATTTTGCACTTCCACAAATTCGTTAAATAAAATTTATAATTACTTCAATCGGTGTGTTAATTAATCAAATTCATAAAACTTTCCCACAGGAGAAGATATCAGAATGCCAAGTCTTATTAAGAAGGTTAGATTTTATGGAAATAACTCATAGAGTGATTAAATAGCATAAAATGTTAATGGCATTTATTTAAATGTGACCTTCTTTGCCACTTGAATCCAAACTTAGATGTACTTTTCACTAATTTATTTTAAAATTTAACCAATGCAACTAAAATAATTTTTTTTTCGAAGTTTATCCTAACGGACTTCATTACAACGACGGAAAATTTGTTACAGTAATGTATTTATGAATTACGTATGCATGTCTTCTTACTCAATTTTATGTTCGCGCTATTTGTGCATCATACGTTATAGATCTATATCTATGGATATATTTGATGTTTTGATGACTCAACACATTTAGTGCTGAAAAAAACCAATCATTAGAACTACAACTAATCATTGTTTGTAAGTAAGCGACATAAAAAGATTTATAAAAATTTCGAAATGAAATGTAATTTGTTTTTAACATTCAAAGAAAAAAAATTGCGAAATTGTCAACCAAAAAAGTAAACAGTTTAGTGACAATGAATTTAACAGGGATGTATCAAGCCGATTATTATACAAACTGTCTGTAACCACATGTAATTTTTAAACTGAATGCAGATATGTTTTAATTGGAAATTAAAAAAACGGAAATACAGATTATTTTGTCATGATATTTTAACGTATGTCTAAATATTCTAGACCTTTAACATATGTGTCTGTGTGAATTGCTGTGTTGAAATATTTTAGTTAGACATTAGTCTTGTTCTAGTGATAAAAAAAGGGCAGCAATCCGGTAGAAGCAGACTATACATCAATCGACCTTACCTTGCATAGCCTTTTACTGAATTTGAAGTTCAGGTAATGCTCACTAATTTTAAAAATGTTACACACAACGCAGGAGAGGCGTGAAATATACACTGGTGTGGAAAAATTAAGGACGAGACTGTTTTTTCAACATAACTTTATACAAAAGCTTTCCAAATCAACACATTTAATACCGTAAGATCCCAAATACGTAAGGACATGAGTAATGTAAGCAACACTTAAAGAGAAATCAGAGGGATAAAAAGAAGCTTTATTGAAAAAGTAGCATGGAGCTCAATGCGACTGAAGGCCGAAACATCCCTGTGATGGGTGTCCAGCAAGAAACATCCGGTCTTTAATAGGGGATATGATCTCCCCTGACTGCTAGGCAGGTTTCACATCATTTGTGCATGCTGGATATGTGGTTGTTAATGAGCTGTTGAGACATTGCTGCTCGTTCCTCTTGTAGCACCAATCGCAGTTTCGGAATCGTTACTGGCGATAAGTTACGTGCTGCCACGGGTCTCCCTACTAAGTTCCGTACATGCTTGACGGGATTTAGATCCAGAGACCTTGCCGACCAATCCATGTGTTCAATATCTTCACTCTCCAACAGCTCTTCGACAGTAACTGTGCGATGAGGTGGAGCGTTGTCGTCCATGAAGAGGAACTGAGGACCCATAGCCCTTGTGAAAAGACGCATGTAAGGAAGAAGAACCTCGTTACAATAGCAGTCCCAGGTGACGAACCTCCTTGGGAGATATGAAGGTCGGTCCGGCTACCAAGCATTATGTCTGCTCGAACGAGAACTCCGCGACCTCCAAAACAGTCCCTTTTGATGATGTTGAAGGGGTTATTGCGTGTTCCCCGCTCTGTCCAGATGTGTATGTGTCTAGAATCGCAACTCAGACTAAATCTGCTCTCATCTGTAAAGAGTACTCGTCCCCATTCATTGTCTCTCCAATTCCGGTGTTCCCGGCACCACAGAGAACGCCTTCTCCGATGGGCAGGCGTTAGAGGTACACACCGTACAGGGCGTCGTGCAAACAGACCACCACCGTGCAGTCTTCTGGCCACGGTAAAACGCGATATCGGTCGTCCAGTCGCCTGTGTCGTGTGTCTAGCGATTTCTCCCGCTGTCTGCCGCCTGTTTCTTCTGGCCTCTAAGGCAATATAACGATCATCTTCGGGTGTGGTTCCTCGTGGACGACCACTACTAAACCCCCGGATAGCTGTTCCTGTAGTTTGCAATTGTCTCCAAACTCGTGAAACGATGCTGTGAGCAATTCCGAACTCTTCAGCCACACGTTTCACACTGTGGCCTTCCTCCAACTTCCTAATAATTCGACCTCGGGTAAAAGCATCCAGATGTCGTCTAACAGATTGATTATTCGCCATTTCTCGCTGAGGCAGCAACTCGGTGTGATTTTAACTGCTATACGGCGTGCAATCTCTTTGCCATAAATACTGATCTTACACCGACAACATGCTTTATACTACTCAGACACTCCCCCATTACGTCTACCTGCATATCTGCGCATGTGATACCGTACATCACCTTACTTAATCTCCTGATTGGTCTTTCTGTCCGCTCTGCCTCTTCGTTCAGCTGATACGCTAATTTTTCGACTTCGTCCTTAATTTTTGCATACCAGTGTATGATTATGGATAGTACTGACGTGCATATGGAGCATCTGATATTATTAAAAATACACAAGTGTATAACTGAAAAAATTGTGTAACAAAGCAAATTATTTCTGCCTAATAGAAATATGAGATAAATAAGTAAAAAATATTATTAAACTAGCTAATTTTACAAGTGATGAAATTTTTGCGAAAAATACATTTTTGTGACCTGAACCTGTATAGTGAACGCTTAGAACTTTAAGAATATTACTTAAAATTCTTTTGACTCGTTTAAAAATAATCACTATTTCTAAAAGTTTGTATTGTCGTAATGATGAAGTGATCGTATTAAGAAAAATAAAGAAGAAAGTATTCAAGTCTCAAGTTTTTTTTTATTGCAGAGGATTGATTCACCAGAAATTCATTTCTGACGGAAAATCAGTAGATGCGTAATTACATGAGCGTATTGGATCAGCTATTGAAATACATCGTCCCTGTGCGTCCGAGCTTTCATGCAAACAAAAATTGTTTCTTGCTGCACGATACGCGTCGTTCCGCAATGCTGCTGCTTTTCATGCCTTTTTTGGGGGGGGAATGCGACTGTGCTACACCACCCCGCCTATTTGTCAGACGTATCACCACCATATTACGTTTGGTTTCCAAAACTGAAATTAAAGTTGAACGGTCATCGATTCGACGATATCAAGACGATCTAACAGAACATTACGAGAAAGCTAAGAGGCATTCCAGAATGCTATTGAAGGGTTTGCGGATCGCGCCAACGGATGTATAAAGTCACAAACGATGTAACTTCACAAGAATTATACGTAGAATATAAACGGGCTTTTGGGCAGTTGGGAAGTCAGGACTGGGACTGATGAGATGTGACTTGGAGCGGAACTAGCTTCTGCTGAGGAATTCTGCTCATTCTCATCAACATCTTCCTCAGTCTTCTACTCGAATCCTCTAAGAGACCAAACAGGCTACTTTAAAAAATTTATTGTTGAATTTTGTGTGGCATAAGTGTAAAGAAAGCGATGTTTATTAATAAAGTTAAAAAGACAAAACGAATTGTTTTAGGAGTGAGTCCAAGAGCAGATTGGTAAAATGCGAGCTCAGCAGAGGGTAAAAAAGCCTTAATAAGCCATTTGGTGCAACATTACAGTCTACATGCTTTCATATTTTCTTTTACGTTCTCCTTTTTTTTAATAAATTTTTTACTCATTTACTTATTTTGAAAATCCCAATTTTTTTCAGTAGCTAAAGCAGAGAAGTTGCTTTTTCATCAAAGTAATATATACACTTGCCAATAAATTAGAAAACTTTGAGATTTTCATTTCAATGCGTGCTAAGGATGAAGTATGCAATTTTTTTTATGACGTGGGTCATACCCGGTTAGAATCCTAGTTAAGTAAGATGTAAGAGTGCTTTTTTAGATGAAAGAAGTAAAATGGAAAAAACGACAGATTTTTCACCATTTGAAAAAGGGCGCATTGTTGGTGCCCATTTAGCAGTGGCTTCGATTTCGCAGATAGCAGATCTCACTGGGGTCTCAAAAGCAGCCACATCAAAGGTTTTAAAAGTTGCAATCAGAACCCACAGTCCTTCTCTAGAAAATGCGGTTCGAGCATAGTTTTCCAAGAAAGTGATCGGCGTCAACTCCGACGAATTGTACGGCAGAACAGGGACTCTACCGTGCTTCAACTGACATAGATCGCAACGAAGGCTCTTCCCAACAGATTTCAGCTCGAACCATGCCCAGAGATTTGCAGAGGATAGGAATACATAGCCGGGTATCTGTGAGAAAAACCACTCATTTCTGTCCGACATAAAAAAATTCGTTTGCAAGGGTGTCGGGAAAGAAGACATTGGACGTCTGAGAATTGGAAACGGGTAATGTGGTCGGATGAATCACGGTACACATTATTTTGCATTGATGGAAGACGTCAAATTTGGCGAGAACCCCATGAAGCCATTAAGCCATCTTGCCGTACTTGTACTGTGTAAGGGTCTGGTGGAAGTATCATGATATGGGGCATGTTCTGTTGGCATGGAAGTGGTGCCCTGGTGTTCCTCGAGGGTAAACAAATAGCCATGAGATACCTAGATATACTGGCAGATCAAGTGCACCCTGCAATGTTGCATTTTTAGACTGATGGCGACGGATACTTCATGGACGATAATGCAGCTATACATCGTGCCAAAATTGTTCAAAATTGGGTCGCTGAATATCAGTCTGACTCCAACACCTTCCTGGCCACCGCATAGCCCGGATCGTTACTCCATAGAAAATGTGTGGAAAATGGTGGAAAGACGCATCTGACAGCATTCTCCTCTTCTATATAATTTACGAGACCTAAAAAACTGCATAGCCAATGCATGGTATTTATTCTCTGGACGTAAATGCACTCCAGAAGCACGTAGACGCGATGCCCAAACGAATCAGAGCAGTTATCTATGAAAAAGGTGGTCCATAAAATTTTGATCTTGGGTTTCTAATTCGTTGGTTAGTGTATGTATGATTTTCATTCCTTTCCGTTTTTATTTTTACCAAGATTCTCAGTATGAATATAAAAAATAATCTTTTCTTTAAGAAATGAATTTTACCACCAGTTTAGAAATGAAATGCATTTTGCCTTGTCTTTTCCATAAATGTTTTAAAGTCAATTATATATATATACTCAAAATTCTGTCAATTGTTTTGCGTTAGCATATCTTATTTTTCCCCTAACAATTTATCAAGGATGAAATAACCCTCTCAATATAATATAAAATATATACAGAAAGAACTAATGATTAATTTAAGATGAAAGATGGATTGTAACACTTGATAAAATAAAATATTTGATTAGATTTTTAAACATTTTTTCCAGAAATATTATACGCAATGGAAGCAACTGAGCTCAGTAAGAAGAACATATGAAAACTTCGTTTTTGGTTTATATTGTTGAGGTAAATATTAGGAATTACGATTAAGTGTCACCAGGAATTACCGGAAAATAATATGCAGTTTATATTCAGTAATGTCCATTTTTGTTTCCACAAATGTACTTAACCTGAATATTGGTATGATGGTATGGGTAATAAACATTCTGCCATTGCTAATAGTCAAAATTCAAGTTACGACATAAATATCGCATTCTGAAGTGGCATGATAATAATATGGTTTTTAATTGTATTATATTGTTTTTAATAATTTGCATTGTTTTTCTCTAATATCTATTGATATTATCAAAAATTAGTATTAACGACTATTTTAAATTAGTGAAAGTATCTAAAATGCTTATGAGGTATTTTCTTTCTCCTTTCTGCATGCCTTCGTGGTGTAATTGGAAGGACATTCGACGTGTATTCGGGAAGCCCGACGTTCGAATCCCGCTGAGAATACTGCACATTTTTCACGTCTTCAGCATAAAAAACGTTAGTGACTCTACAGTCTATTCTGAAGCAAATTTATAAGTTCTCGAGACCTTCTAAATACAGTTGATTCAAAATGAGTATAGCGGTTGCAAGCGGATATAACTATTTAATTAAAAAGAATCTATCAGTAACACTTACCCAGAATGTAAAAGGAAGTTCAAAATTTTATTTACGTACCATTTAACCATGTATGTGCATTTATGTGTGCAAAAGAATGTGTGTTCATGTATGTGTAAACATACCTTGTGTATGGGCTTCCGTTGCCGTAAATAATTTCAGAACTCAAAATGCGCATTTCTAATGTGCTTCAGATAAGCTTTAAGAATGTATGGCTTGAAATGGACTACGTTAGATGTTGTCCGTGTTAGCAAGAGGAGTCTCATAGAACATTTATAATGTACGTAAACAATTTTTCGAATTTCCTTTTATATTCAGTGTAAAATTCTTATCGATAAATAATTTTCAATTAAGAAGTTATAGCCGTTTGTAATCGTTATAGTCATTTTAAATCACTCTGTATCATACAACGCAAAATACAGACAAATGAAATCTAACATTATGGAAGAATGCAACTTGTTAAAGTAACTCGAACCGGATATATAGTGTTGTTATTTAAAACAACTTATTTTCTACTTGTTATTTACAAATATCAGAAAATAAGCTACCTGTTACAAATAAAAAGTAGTATTATAAATAACAAGCGTTGTCGCAAATAGCTTGTTTTAAATAACAAGCGATGTTTGCTTGTTTTTATAATAAGCAGAAATACCAAGTAAGAAAACCAATTGTGATGACAAATATTGTTTTTCTTCGATGAAATATAAAACATTCATTCTTAAATTACTATACCGAAGTTTCATATTTATTTCAGTTTCTTCTGGAAATAATTGATCGATAACATAAGCTACTGTAAAACTAATTTTAATACAGTGATAATGTTGAAATGTTCTTTCTCTAAAATACTCACGACTTTATGTCTAAAATTACTTCTAAAAGAATATGAAAACGTTGGCTATAAAGAATGAAACAAGCCGCTATATCATGTGTGCTTGAGAATG
>KK114316.1:536597-621025 GCA_000611955.2 Stegodyphus mimosarum
TTTTAACTATCTCCTAAAATAGCAAGGATTCAGTTATTTTCAAAATTGTTTCAATTTAAATGTTTGCTTTAAAGGGTTTGAGATGTTGAGGAATTTAAATTTTAGTATCTTTTGATGATCTTACTGACTTTGCTGAGGTTAAAGTAAAATTGGTAACTGTTTCCAATTTTAATACTCTAAGTTTTCTTAAAAGTGTGGCATTGGTATAGCTCAGTTAGTGGAACATGAAAGTAGTTTTCCCTTTATTTATTTATTTTTTTTGTACAATACGATAAATATTTAACTCTGTTCTGAATTTATAGAAATTTTGTATTTTCTTGGATTAATAAGGTGTAAGAACCTTAAAATTGTTAAGGGTAATAGTTGTTATGAATTTTATATTTTTAACTCATGAAATAGTTATGATTAACTAATAGCTTTTGAATTTTTAAGTTGTTATTTTAAAATTGCTGAATTGTGAAACCTAATATTAATGTTGAAATAGTGGTCATGAATTTTATAAATTCCAACTCAATGAAATAATTATTTCTTAATTAATTGTTATAGAAGTTTCACGTGGTTTAATTAGAACAATAGAAATTTGTTGGAAACACATGTGTATGTTTACCTCCGGAGGCAGGGAAAGGTTTAGTACTAAAAATTTGGGTATGTTTAAAGAAAAATTTTAATAAACTATAGTTTTTTAGTATTACTGATTTATGTGTTTCCTTTAAAATATGTTAACCCTACATTGTTTCACTAGTATCAAGGTTCATCGGGTTGTATGCACTAACTTTTTTTTTAAATAACACAACGCAATGGTTAAATTTGTTTAGGTTAGTCAACTCCACCCAGTGGGCACCTAACAAAATAGAGTATTTCACTCCCATGAAACGGACTCAAGTTCTCTCTCAAAGGCCATGCAATATTTCGCATCGCACTTCTGATTCGACCCATTGATGTCACCACGAGCAGAGACCCTCTGTTAAAATACCAAAACGTTGAACAACTTGGAACAACTACGAGCTATAAATCGCCTCAGCCCCACGTCCGTCATAGGTAAATATGAGCCAGTTTCCATAGAAACTCCTTTGTAATAATATGAGACTCTAGGCCTATAGCTTTCGTATATTTTACCTCTTTCCAAGACTAAACAACCATTTATCTGTGATGCAAAATCGGAAAAGAATGAAACTACCAATCTAACCAGCTCAAGATCTAGATGCCTGTCTACCTAGCAGCAATTCGGTGGCCTGGCTCAAAATCCAAAATGCACCTTTTGAAACACATTTTAAGTAATTCAAAGGTGGACTTCATCTTTGTTCTTCAAGATAGAAATCTTGTTTATTTTTTAAATTGATTATAGCAAAGCATTCGATTGGCTAGCATAAGGAATAAAACACCTTTGCAAAAAAATTGTAATGAAAAATGGTTTATGTTCATGATATATAGCCTGAAAATCATGAAAATATCCATCTAAGCAGACCGGGATTCAGATCCGCATCAGCCTACCAGCATTCGGTGACCCTTAGGGAAGGAGTTAGAGAAGTGTTATTAGCATATCCTTACACGCTAGATACTTCATACCTCAATAGGGAAAAGTATGCCTGTGGGACCAAATATAGCGAATCTCTCTCTACTCTCATTTTGAATTTACATACCTGTGTGAAAGTTAACGAAAACTAAGCATATTTCCTTCCTCGGTGATTCTCATACTGATTCCATTCATGATTTTGCCATAAAATGAATAAGAGAATATATAAAATGTTGACTTTTTGATGCGAAATATATTTTTTCAAATCAGAAGAATGTAAATACGTACGGTTCGATATGATTGTAAATGAAAAAATAATTCGCAAATACTTCTGTAAGTATACATATTTATTTAACGTTACTTATCAATAAATATCTACCGCGGAAAGGAGTTTTACAAAGTTAAAATTAATAAAAAATTATTAGAGATCAGCAGCGTCAGAAGAACGTCTTGCTCATTCATCCGCTATATCAGAAAATGTCTTTGTAAACTTCAGATATAAAAAGATTTGATTAAATATTTTCCAGTAGCTAAAATTTGAAGAATAAAAGTGTAGTGAATGGCATATCATGTGAACTACTCCAAAGTGTTTCATAAATATTTTAGAAATTGTTGAGAAAATTTGGCTATTTAGATGATTTACTTTTATTGATATGTTGAATGCTGCCGTACTGGAGGCAACAATAGGTATTGTAGAGTATTCTAGTATGTTTTGGAATCATAAACTGGTAGACCCTACTGAAAGATGAAGTAGTGAATTCTCGCTAGGTCTTGGAAGAACAGATGACTGCAGAAGAAGGTTTTAATAGCCTTTTTATTTGAAATTAATGCACTCACTCAATGCTCACAATTTACCAACCTTTGTGGCTAAGTAACTTAACAGAAAAATAAAATTTACACGATTTAAAAGTAAAGATTATCTACACGATTGGCTCTTTCTTTCTCTAAACGGTTAAATCGGCTGCACACAGCAAAGCCGAGCCTAGAATATCAATATAATGTAAACAGAGTGATTAAGTACCAACTGTTTACGTACAAGGCTACTTGAAACAAGCGGCACAAATTCGGAACTAACTCTCTTCCTCGAACTCTTAAAACCCCTGCTTAGATACTGATTCCGAATTTACTTAGATTTCCATACACGTCATTCAAATTTACGTTCTGGGCAAGAAACCGGAATCAGAAGCGAAAAGAAGGTTTCTAAAACTAAAAATAATTGGTTAGAATAAAATAAAATCTTTACAATCAGAGGTTCCCAACCTTGTGCCCTCTGGCGTCATGGCGCGTGTGCCCGCCGCTGTGCGATCACGATAAAAAGGTTTTAGTTTTCAATAAAATTCTATGTGAAAGTTTTCTCATTTCAGTGAAATAGAAAATGCGTCCAATACAGATACCGACACAAAGAGAAATGAGACCGATCTCTTTTTAATAATGTATTATTAAATCTATCCAACTGTAAATTCACCTTGAAAAAATAAATGGTGCCCGCCGTTCAACAAATATTCTAGAATGTGCTCTTAGGGACGAAAAGGTTGGGGACCCCTGGTCTAGAGGCTTTGCCAGATTTTTGCATGATGAAGTAGACACAGTATTCAAAACAGACTAGCAGTAGATTCCTTTTAAATAATAAGACCTTTAATTTTAACAGAACTGTTAAGTATTAAATTAACATAGATGATAATTCGTCGGAGGGCAAAAACCGACCCATTGCGGCGACGGCACACAGACAAAGTACACAGATGTGTTGTTTTGCACCCGCTAAGTCTTTTTGCCCTCAGTGAGATATCAAGTTTAGGTGGGAAGGAAAGGCAATTAGAAAGGAGGCAATTTTGTTTCAGAGAAAAATAATTTCGTAGCATTTGATACGAAACTTCTTTAAGGCCAGATAAAAGAGTGGGCTGAAAAAGGGAGGAAAAAAAATAAAGCCCAGACTATATATATTAAAAAATATTAATGGGCCTAAGTAAGACAGAAAAGATGAAAGAGAAGCGTAAAGTAATCATGAATGTATTCTAATGTTAAATTCCATCTGACCATGTGTCCGGTCACCTTATAATGAAGGCCCTAATATGCTGCTATAAATGCATGTAGTATGTTGAGTGGGGTGTTGAAAAATCTAACGAAGCGTGAAATGTTTGGTGTCCCCTTGCGGCTAGAGATACGGGAATGCAGTGTCGCTATACATATAATTTATAGCATATAATTAACACATGTAATTAAACGCTAAATTTCTAGAATTTGAAGTACTACTGAAGCTCTGTGAACGGCAGTCAGGGAAAATGAACAAAAGTAAATGCATCAAATAACTAATAATTAATAATTGAAATCCAAATTGAATAAAATATCAAGAGATAAATAAAAATTTAAAAAATTATTAAATCATTTATACGTAGTTGAAAAATAAAATACTGGACTTAATCTTCTTTTTCGGACTCCGACTAGAATTACAATTTCACTCAAAAGAACGGCACTCAGAAACACTTTTAATTTTGTATTTATGTTGATATATTCGAAATAATTTATTTTTCGGTGGGAGTAAGGTCATTGCACCTAGGTACTCCGGTGATGCATCATTCTAGCACATGGAAAATAATGAACTTTATGAAACGACTCAGTGAGACTAATTTTAGACCTCAATATATAATATAATGCGCTTTTTTAAGGGACGAAGAGAAAGAAATATCATTCTTTTTCCTGCACACTAATAAAAAAAAGTTAAAAAGCCTAAAGCGCCACCAAGAAAAATAGAGAGAATGCTAGATACAGTACGACAGTATGGAAGGAAATTTTAAAGGGAAGTAGGCATGAAAACAAAGAAAGAAGAGTACAATACTTTTGGACCACAATCCCTTACCGACATCGAGTGAAACAAGCTGAGGGAAGAGCACCGATTTTTAAAGTTAGCTTGTTATAAAAAAATTTCCGAAATCAAAATTAATTTCTGGTGAAATCATAGTTCAGTTTCATAAAAGAAGTGCCGGGGTAATATTATTTAGGGCTCCAATGTTCTCCGGTTAGAATTACGATTCATCTCAAAAACTGAGAAGTACCGAAGCACAGCTCCGGTGCATTTTAACCTCTGTATGTAGGTATAACTCGTATTTAATACGCTGCATTTATCAAATTTAATTGCATTTTCAAATTACTGTAGTTTAAAAGGTGCTAAAATGCAACCTCGCACAAGGGAACTTCATATCCACTGTGCAGCCCTGGTAGTAACACTGATATTTTTGTTCCTTTTTTAGAAATATTTACATGAAATAAAATATAATGACATATAGATTAGCTAAATTTCATTAATTTATAGTTTGCAAAAATTAAAACAGAAGATATGTAAAACAAAGTTTTGAACTTTATACATATCATTTGTTTAACTAATCATTTAATAGATGGCGCCACTTAACGAAAATGATATCGTTAGAGGAGCGGAAATTCTGCTCTCATTCCATTAAACAAACATACGCATACTTATAAATAAATAAATAAAAAATTTGAAAGCTTTCAGATTTTATATTACCCTCAAAGGGGTGTTTTTTTTACGTTTTGTGTGTTACCTTTATTTATTAAATATCATGCTCCTCGCACTTAAACAATAAAATTCAACGGCATTATCGCAAAATAATTTAAAAAGGGCATATCTTCAGAATTTCCAATATTCCCCCCCTTCCTACAGTGTTCCTATTGCTCGCTTTGAAATCGTTGAGTTTCTTAATCAAAAACTCATAAATGTTTTACAAAATATGAGATAAATAATAAAACTAATTCCAAATTTCGGCTTCCATATGCTCAGATTCGGGTGGAGACGTACGTTATTCAAAATTGGATTGCGCTAGGTACCATTGTTTTAGCAAAATGCGAGAAACATACATACATTTATGCAGATTCTTCATTATTTAATTTCTTTAAATATAATACAGGGCGATAATATTTAGTGGCAACAGTCTGAAAAGTGATTCGGAATTTTAAAGTTTTCTACGCAAAATGTCAAAGTGAAATTAATAACGCTTCCGGGCTAACGCGCTTTGGGTTAAAAATTGACTGATGAGTCACATACTATAAATTCACTCAAGAATATATTAACTCACTTACTACAAAAGTTATTAGCCCAAAGGGAGTTAACCCAGAAGGGCTATTAATTTCGTTTTGGCATTTAGATTAACATGGTTACGTATAAATATCAATTAATACATTTTATATCTACTGTTTTGTGTTCAGAAAATTTAAGCCCCGAGAAAATAAAAATTTGTAACACTTGTGCTGAGCAACTGAGGATTTTTTCTTCAGGTACAGAAATCGAATATTTTCGTCTGATTTCCTTTATAGCTCTCCGTTTATTGTTGTTTTATTTTAGTAGAAGTAAAAGAAATCGGGGCATATTCATTGGTCTACAATTACAAAAAAAAAAAAGTTATTTGAGTAAATTATGAGCACTCTTTCAGAAGGTGTAAATTAAATGATACGCGTTAACGTGCACTGTATAGAAACTTTTATTCCTGAAAGAAAAAATGTTTATTTAAAAATAAGCTGTTAACTTGTTTAGGCTTTTGCTTAAAAATTAATTTTGGTTCTCCACGCAATTAACATAAGGACCAAAATACTGAGATCATTCGAATTTTTGGAACCTGACCTAAGAAATTGTTAAATAATTTTTTTCTCAAAACAGAATAACTACTTTTACTGATACCCAGTATAGAAGAATTCATCCCAAAAGTACATGGCTACAATTTCAGTGGTATTTGAATAGTCAGTATCTCTCATGACGGCCCTAACTGATACAGTATTTCAGCTCGGCATCCAACGGAATCTGCCAGAATTTTTTAGTAACTTGTAAAGTGAGCATCATTGAAAATTCTCGAAACTATCTCCCAAATCGTCCTGATAATTGTAGACATATTACAAAGTTCATGCGCTTCAATGAAAATTCTTGAAACTATTTCTCGAGTTGTCTTTATAATTTTGAAATAGATAACAAAATTCATGCTCATCGCTGAAAATCCTCGAAATCATCTCTTGAATCGTTATGATAATTTTGAGCATACATAACCTTGCTAATAAATCTAGTAGTTCATGCCGGGCTATATGAACACTTCGTTGAGCTCGTATTCCATCTGTCTACTAGCCGAACTCTTCAACCTAGCTTAATTTTTAATTTTTAGCTGTTTTTTCAAATACACAGCAAATCAGAATTAATGTTATAGAAAGAAAACATATTTGTCACTACTATAATGAATTTATTTCACAAGTGTAGATATAATATGAACGTTTAACTCGTCATATTTCTATGGACATGCACAGATGTTCGAAGTGGAGGCCTTTTGCAACACGGCAGACGTCTGCACAATAGTTTAGTTCCAAAGCTTTTGCCGAATAAGTATACGGATCCATCATATTCTAAGTGTTGGACTCATAAAACCGGTCAAATGACTTAACGTCTCACCTTGAAATTCTGAGTTAAATAAATCAAAGAAGAAAGATAAAGAAAGTTTAAAGTAAATTATTGTCAGCCAAACTTCCTCGAAGGAAAAGGATCCGATTGCGATCGATGTAATAAATCCATATCACACCATGACCAACACCCGGAGGCGATGATAGAAAAGTGACAAAATAATTAAGGGACTGATTCCCTCTCTCCCTACAGCTCTTTTCATACACGATTCTGATGCGGCGTCACTGACATTTTGCTGCCCAGCGCCATATGTTGGCCTTTTCCCCCCATTTTCTTATTTCAGTAAAATCTCATGTAATTTCTTCAAGCATGTGTGTCACTTTTTACCTCTCTACCTACATTATTACGTGGAATATTGAATTTCCAAACGTTAACGAACCTTTGAGTCTCCCGGTAATATTGATATTATCTGATTGCTCCTTTTACACCACCTAACGCCAACCCTTCTGCAGATGCATGCATAAAGCTGAACGTTACTGAACGGGATTTATTTGGGCAAATTGTCACGCTATTCAGACAGGAAGGAACAAATAAAGCAAACTGACAGATTTTACCACATTCTTATTGACATTAACAGCAAATTTTAAATCTTCATAATATATCAAAACTGAGCTGTGTTTAATGAAATAAATGCCTGAGACATGTTTGTCCCAACCCCCAAGAAAAGGATGAAGTAATTTCCCTCTCTCATTGGAGAACAACACGTGTTGTGCATCCATATCGCAACAATATGAACGAGGCTTTAGAAGTACTATGTTTTCTCTTTGCCTTCTTTTCTATTACGATGTAACAGATGTTTCTATTATGGTGTTTGCTCGTGCTTTATTTTACATGCGATGTTTTGTCCGCGAAGGATTTGCCATGATGCTTTGGACTCACACTTTGATAAAGAACGCCTGACAGAAGCATACCTTTTATTATCACTTGTGGTGAAATTTTCAAAGTCCTTTTTGAAACATAAAATTTCAGTTCAAAATTTTCAATGACACTTTAAGAAGCACATATGATTCTGCTCATTTAAGAATACATATTTAATAAAAGCCTAGCTGTGTAATTCTGTAGGTACTCAGTTTAGGAATTAAAACATAAAAATTAATGGTATTTCCAGTAAAGCGGTATTTCGTGAATTTGTAAAAAACATTTTTTTAAACAATACGCTGTTTCAAAACTTTAAAATGATCTGTTCTTCTAAAAGATAATACGAAATAATTATTAACTTGAATGGTGTTATTCCTATTCTTAATGTATATTGACTTATATAATATTAAAAAATTAATATTTCAATATTTCGAGCAGAATGCAGGATTTCTAAAAACCAACTAATTTCAGTAAGGTACCTCGTATTGCAGGCATAGACGCACAGTGCATTTAAAAAAAAGTGTACGATACACTAAATACATTCACTGAATTTATCAGGACTGCTGTAGATTCTAGTTGATTTTGCAAACATAACTGTAGTCCTGAGTAGGAATAGGGAGCTTACTAAAAGCTATGTTCGTGCGTGTGTAGAAGATACAACAAAAATAAAGAATGTCCAAATTACCCTTTATTTGCTTATTGATTTTACATACGTTCCCGAACTTCGGGATACAAAGACCAGCCACTTGGTCTGAAAGTAAAAGAATATAAGATTACTAACTAACTAAAATTTAAATAAGAGCTACTTTTAATATTTACACAGATTACTAGCACTAAGACTGGCCTTTTAAATTATTACGTTTGTAGCACGCAAACTGCGGAACACTACAATACGTCTTTAACTTTCAAGAGGGTTAACCTGTTACCTTAAAGGCGGACAGTAACTGATGGCAAGCTCCCGTAAAGACTCGTAGCAAGAGGGCTCTGCTGCCTCCTTCTTTCTCTACTCTGCTCTTAAATACTTAAGCGTTAGCAAGTACAATTTGCATAAACATATTCACGCGTTAATGCTGTCCGGAAGTGGAAAATAAGAGATGATAGTAAAGTTTTAAAATAAAATAAACGTTAGTTAAACTTAAGATCCTTACAAATTGAAGTACAAATTGTATTTGCAATTGATGTTGTCATCTGCACCTTGATTGCACCATGTAGAAGTTACAGTTGTAATTTGTGTACTAAAACCAATGTGACAATGGTTTTCTTCTTTGTGTAAACATGTATAGTTAGCTAATATTCAGACTAAAACAAGAAAAGTATAAAAGGTTTAATACCTTTAATACTAAAGAATGAAACTGACTTTGGCCGGGAGCAGCCGGGTTTAATACCTGGACTTAACGCCATAGGTAAGAAATTTCGTCATAGACTGAATAAATGTTTTTTGGTAAGTAAATGAATAAACCCTACTCAAAAAAGCACTAAATCTTGTCAAAATGTTATCTTTTGCGATTAAAACTAACTTTTATTTATTATACATTATGTTGGAATCCAACAGCTAATTTTGATTCATTGCATTATTTTCAAACGTACTGAGTCATCTTGTTGATTAATTAACATTAAAATTGCTAATTAATCTACTTTAATGTAAAGTTTATCAGGACTGAGTATTCTGTGTGTGTTCTTTGAGAACATTGTGAAATATTTACCAGGGTGTTTCTTCTCAGGTCCTGAACTGGAACAGTGAGCTGATGAAATGTAAGCTTTGTTCTGATGTAACTGCTGGGCTGGATAATAACTGCACGTGAAGGGATTTGAAATCCTCTTTTATTAAATCACTATTATTTACAAACTTCCCAACTCGGGAGGGATACAGAAAGTAAAAGACCGCACTTGGGTCGAACTTAACAATCAAATAAATTTAAATAGATACCTAAATAGAAATTAAATTAAACTTTGCTTCGCAGAGCTAATCGCGGAAGTTGGCCTCTACCTGAAAGGGTGCGTAGCAAGATATACTAATACTAGCGCACTTCAAATTGTATTACAATGCAATCACGTAGTAAGCACTATGGCTTATAAATTTAAACTGCTAGCTGGTCAGACGAACGTCGAGCAGAGTGACCGTGGTCTGAGACTAAGCTCTCTCACGCTAAGAGATTTCTACCTCTGGCTTAAATAGTACTTGGCTGTACTTCAAAATTAGCATAAGCTGAAAACGCGCGCTTCTTCTGACGGGAAGTTGAAACAGAGAGGAGATAGAAAGTTTTAAATTAAAATAAAACTTGGTTAGTTTAACTAAAACCTTACAAGTTCTGGGTACAAATTTTCCTAGCCTAATTTCTTTCTATAAAATTACGCACAAGATAAGATTTAAACAAAAATAATTTAACCTTCTGGATACAAATTTTCCTTAACAAACTTCTTTTTGCAAATTTATGTAAATAACGAGATTTATGCACAAATACTTCTAGACCTTGACACTCATCATCGCTGTTGAGATTGAAGTCATTTTGCAATGCACAAGACAGGAATTTATCTGTTGCATTGGTATCATCCCTGCGACATCTGGAACAAAGAGTGTAACTGCAGAAATGAAACTTAACGATTTCCCTTTCAGAAAATCTTGTCATTTTATTACACCTTTCATCATTAACTTTTCAAGCTCAAGAAAAGCTAGGTACATTTAAATGGAATATATAGGAAAAAACTAACGTTTAAATATAAACTATTAAAATTATAGTATGATTTAAATTTATATTCCTTAAAAGTGTTTTTTTAGCACTAATAAGATATTTTTAGCACTAATTTTTTAGCACTAATAAGATATACTAATAAGATATTTTTAAAGTCAAAATGCATCTGATACTGAAAGAACCGTCTAATATTCCCAAAAGTTTCCTCTTCCTTGATAATGACGTACAAAAAACAAATTAAAAAAGAAATATTAAGTGAAATCTGCATTTAAAATGAAACGATAATAAGCTAATTCTTTCGAATTTTACTATAAAGGATGATTTAGGAAAAGCAGAAAATTTTAGTAAAGATTTTTGATGAAAATTTCAAATGGTATTTATACCACTGTTACATTGTTGGCCATTAAAATTGCTATACCATGAAGAACGCGTACAGCAAATTTGGAATTTGCACGAAAGGTAGAATATATCAGTAATTGCAAATGATTAGGTTTCACTACATGAACACATTACAGGTAAAAGTAAAAACACATCTAAAGAGTACATGGAAAAGATCGCGCTTACCCATTCCTTTTTACATTGGAGGTCCTTTTATTTTTCTTGTAAGAAGATAATGAAACTCATACTATCAAGTTTCAGAATTAGATCAAATAAGAACCGAATCCTACTGGATCTGAGGAACATCATACCAAACTGTTATAAGGATTTGCACACGATGGGTATAGAATGGCCACATCCAGTGACGTACGGGATCGCAACGATCCCCGAGACTACAAGCATCTTGTTTTGCATGACATCTTCTATAGTTCTATGGATTGCCAGCAAGGCAACGGTATCTTTGGCTTTCCTTGAAGCAACAGAACAAGGTAACTGAGGTTCAGAATAGATAGAGGCTGACTGGTTGGAGATCTAATGTACTAAAAAACTCTTTTTGGAAGAAGATTTGATCAACAACTGTTAGCCAGATAGCTTTTTCCTTTTTGTGTGTGTGGGTTTGCTAACATAGACTAAAACTGTAAGAATATGCTTTTTGTTAAATCATGGTATTTTAAATGCTATGTGATTTAATTGTAAGTGAATGTATTCACGAAACGAGAGGAAGCTTCGTGCTTGTTATAAATATCATATTCAGAATTCAATACAGAATTTCGATTAGCTGTCTAACTTGCTTTTACACCCAATAAAATAACTATCCAATTATGTTTACTACATAATATTTTTGCCAAATATGAATCAGTGGCTGAATAGTTTTCTTGAATGTCATCGAAAATCAATGATGAAACTGCAAATGTCACGATATAATCGAAGAGCGTATGAAGCAAAAGTTTCCATGACCTTCCGTTTCATACGAAATTGAACACGCAATGTGCGAAAATTAAAAAAATGCAATCGTTTTCCTAAGAGTACTCTAAAACTGAAAGAGCTCATTTTTTATGCAATAATAATATGAGCTGTGCTATTGGTGCTATCAGATGCCTCTAGCGCTCCCTAGTTCTGTAATGTAGCGTTACAATAACCTAATTTCATTATTAAAAATATTTTACTTCCAGACTTTTCTATGCATAATAAACTGTTTGAGGGAAGCTGAACAAATGTAGCGTTGCTTAATTTATATTCCTATTTGTATTTTAAGCCTTGGTGAAGGTTCAGCCAATGAAATTGCCTTTGGAGATATGCTAGGATAGTGGAGCATTTAAACGCAAATTGTATTTACCTTGTATTAGTTTTTAATGTTTCATGTCATGTCAGATATAAGTGATAAAAGTTACGTTAAATATTTACTTGACTGTTGTTTTTGTTAAGCGAAACATGTTTGTGTGAAAAACGGTTTCTCAGAATGTAAATAATTTCAGTTCTTATTTTTTATTCTTAAATACCGTGCCGACTACATTCTAAAGAAAAGCTCGAATTTAGAAAGCAGCTATCGTCTTTGATAGGATCAAAAGTGAGAAGTACAAATTCTTATAACATGCGCTTTTACGCTTGGCGCAAACGTATATTAACTCGAAAGCAAACTTCTTCCATCCGCAGAAGAAGGGAATACGTTCAGCCAATGTTTAAAAACGTAAAGGATATTTCAAATAGACATATAAAATTATTGCTATCTCTGTGCTTTTTAGCAGGTCTGCCATTGACTCCTTGGAATTTCGAGAAGAGTAAAAGAGGCTATGGGTATATTACATTTATGAGTCATGTTTTAACAGCAATCAAAACAATTTTGCTTGCATTCGCTTTAAGTTACTGTCATTATTTCTTGGGTTCTACTTCATTGCTCGTTACGTTTTATGCGTACAATATCTTTGCTCATGTTTCACTATGGATCATCGTTTTCAGAAAGAAAATCATAATTTCTTCTCTAAAGAAGATTGCTTACTTAATGGATCACTTTCACATAAAACCTATATCAAATACTTACATTCTGCTTTTAATTACTTTTGAAATCATAACAGTGCTGACTTTATTTACTCTGCTTGCAATCATAATTTTTTGTGACACTGAAGAAGGAAATATACCAACAACTCTTAACATAATCGGATACACGTTGACTTATGAACAAAGAAAGCTATTTATAACAATTCTAAAATTTTCTATTCTTTTTTCACATAGTGTTAGTACGTCCACAAGCGGGGTTGTATTAGTTTTAAGTGCTATGTCATATACCTTCGTCAGCAATCTCATACAGTACTTTGGATTAAAGCTGAAGAAACGTTTACAGTTCCACACCTTGGATGAAAAATCAATTTCCGAAAATATTTCCGTATTTGAAATGATTTTGTGCGTTGCAAACGAAACAGATCGAGCCGTTTCTGGAAGTGTTCTCTTCTTGTATGCATCTACGGTGGCCTGTTTTTTCACTGCTTTGTGTTCTATTATAGACAGAGGATTTTACTATCTCTCAGTTAACATATTCGTATCAGTTACATTTGGTACAGCTTTGGGAATATTTTACGTTTTAACTCGTGCTGGTGGTAGCGTCATCAGCAAATTCAACGACGTGAAAAGAATACTCACTGGGTGCTCCAAACATATTACAATGAGTAATGTTAAGGTGAGGGAACTAGTGAATTTTTCCATCATGACGCAAGATATTAAGATGGCAAATATATACTTTACGGGTGGAAATATGTTTGTCATCAATGATCAAATGATTTTGACAGTCACGGGAGTGCTGATAACTTATGGAGTACTGATATTTCAACTGAATAGTATAAGCAACGACTAATTTCCCGCATGTGTGTATTCTTTCTTCATTTTTATGCTTACCATTTTTATTTAGAACACGTGCTTTCTTTCATGATGCGATAGATATCTAGCCCGGATTTTCTCCCTTCTAGAAATAATCTATTTACCACTATATTATCCGGAAAATGAGTTTTCTTTTTTCGAATACTATTGTTTTTATGCAATGCAGTCTTCAAAGATTTTACAGAAGAAGGGCCATTTTACCTCGCAAACTGCTGAAATAATTTCCATATTCAATATTATTAAATCAAATCTATGAGTAATTTTAGATTTTACAATTAATTTGCTTAATAAATTTCTGCAGGCAAGATATTTTTAATACATGTTATTTGAGAGAAGCTCCAAATAGCAGTTTTTTTGCACCATCATGTTATGTTACTAAAATATCAGGTAAGTGTTTTAAACTAATGATTTCGTTTTAAATTATGTCCCAGTTAATTTAAATTGTCCATTTCCATGGAATTATGCCAATGCAAGCTTTTGAACCATTATATTACACTGAAGATACGAAAGTATTGAGTATGCTAAACTGTTGGTCTTTATGCTTTCCTGTTCTACTACTGCTAATTTTCATGTGGTTTTGTTTGCCCCAGAGAAACATCAGCCCACGTACATTAAGGATTAAATGGAAGAATAAAAATCTGTTTTTTCTTTTTTTGCTGCACGATAAGCTAAATGCTAGCATAATTTAATAATTTTGCTCTAGAAAGCTTTAGTATTCTCCTTTAGACATTTGATCAATGCGTGACATATTCAGAATTTTAACTTAATTGCTGGGAAACATTAACAACCAGCCCAAAAGAAAGCGAAAATGTTCGGAGTAACGCAATTTATATCTATTATTTAAAATAAAATAAGGTGAGAACAATCTAGTTGTTATCTTTTAAGATGTTAATTCTAACGGTTATTATTTTGCAGGCTTTATGTAAGGGTGATATTTAACCGTCTTCAAAGTATACCTACTTTGAAGACGGTTACTTAGCTTTAAGTTGTGTAACTGCGATTTGCAATAACTTCTCAATAATCGGAATGATCTGGCGAAGCTTGAAGTAAAATCAGGTATTAAGAAATAAGTCATGTAATTATATTATACAATTATAATAAAAATATATCTCTAAGAAAATTCGAGGAAATAAATTTAAACGAAGTGCAGAAAAAAATGTGTATAATTTAATAGGCCGTACAAGGAAGTCATGTGACATGTACATCAGTTATATTTTGGTAAAATGAATTGATCAAGCTATCATAGGCTCTGTGTGTATTCAATTTACTACGAATCTGAAAGCACGTAGTAGTATTATTGTACTTGCCATCATATTAGAGGTTCCTAATCTCGATACTGATTATATCATGCTCGCTGAATTTAGGTAATAGTATAAGTTATGACAGAATCCTGATAGTCATACAAAAACACATAAAATGTTCTCTTGAGTTCATCATCATCAGCATAGAAATCAAACTCTCAAAATGGCACCAAAACGATTCCAGTATTGTCTCATGTCAATACAAAATATCCTATCCAGCGAATATTAATAACTGAAGCTTTTAGCCAAACATAGGTACTTAGAAAAAAATCTGTTTGAAAAAAATACATAGCAGTGATATATTTGCAATGTTATGTATCACTCAATGTAGTTCATAGCCATGAAAAATAAATGATAACTCTCTTATAGTTGCAGAATTCTCTGCTCCTGATGAAGAGAGAAACCTGTACTTGTGTGCTTTCAGTATCGAGTGAGTTACTGACTTAGGTCTAAGCCCAACACAAGGTTGTTGCTTTGCAAATTTTATTTATAACTTTTCTACATTTTGTCTAAGCCATAGTTTTTTAAGTTTTTTTTTATTCACTGTCTTCAGTTCCGTCTTTTTTTTTTTTTTTTTTGGAAAGAATTTTTATTGTAAATGTAGTTGTGGCTTTAATTTGTGAAACTTGGAGTTATATTGAAAATGAAGAAAATAAACTAATTAGAAATTAAAATTTTTAAGTTATTTATTAGCAGCAGAGATGGATCTCAAAAAATAAAATTAAAATGTCCGACTCATGTACTCAGTTACCCATTTATGGCTGATGATTTATATTCATTTGGCTCTATTTTTATCAGCATTAATTTTAAATCATCGTACTCAATGAACAGCAGTCCATTTCTTTCTTTTTTTTTTTGCCAAAATATTTATGATTGATTTAGCCTCACATTCAGCAAAATTAGAGTCAGAAAATGCAAATATATTTTGCACAAATACAGTAACACAAGAAAAACTTACAGTATTTTCTCTTGAAAACCGGAAATCTAAATCGTCACTTTTTAAGAATTTTAATTTTAATTTTAATTTTTTTGTTTCTTTATAATTTGATTATTCCTTCTAATAACGATAATTCTGATCCATAAGTGTTTAAAAATAAATATCCATTAATCCTCATGTTAAGGATTTTTTAAATCGGTTGTATGACGAAATACCTAATATCGGATAAATGTAAAAATGCTTTCGTCACGGTTTTTCCACTGAGTGAAGATTCAGAAAACCAATAAAACACACTATACACCAAATTATGTTTACACAAGGTTATTTTAAACATCAAAACATAAACAACAGCGTTCATTTCCATCAATTTTAGTTAATTTGTTTGCAGATCGAAAATAATGGCGCCAAACAAGATATGAATTTATCAAGACACTTATGTCATTTTTAAACTTCAGAATATTTTTTGTAATGACGCAATAGCGTTATTAAAAGCTATACAACTGGATCAAAGAGTTAGGATGGTAGAATTTACGTATAGTGAACATACTTTATAAAAATCATTTAAACAAAGAATAAAAATTAGATTGAATTGCACACATTATTGCCAGGTGCCTTATAATATATTCTAGTTAAAAAGGCCATATAAATGTAAGGAAATAATTAAAAGTATTTATAGTAAAATAATTAAACCCAAACAACAGATTAGAAGTGAGGTTTATGACGGCAATGAAACAATGTATAAAAAATCAACTCTATATGTTTAAAAGCTGGGTACTTACGCATGAGTTCAACAACCTTGGAGCAATTTGGCGATTTTTTAGTGACGAAAAGTTACTTATAGGCGCAAGTTCGTGCTCTTTTTACTTCCTTGTACGAAGTAAAGGAAGTATTGTAATCACGAAAATTCCGGGTAACATATTTCAACGAAAATATCCATTGTGACCGCTATCGAATGCAATTTAACGATGTTTTAGAGTGACATCTGTACATGGGGACAGGATAAAGGACTCTTTTTCCCCAAACGAATTATAAAACTGATTTAAAATGGATTCAGAAGCGATTTTCTTCGTGGCGTCTGTACGTACGTATGTATGCATGTATCTCGCATAATTCAAAAGCGAGTAGACGCAGAACGTTGAAATTTTGTATATAGGACTGCTATAATATGTAGCTGTGTACCTTCCTTTCTGGTTGCAATCGGCCGCTCCAAAAGAATATATATTTTTATGTAATACATACTTATCTTAATTGCAATGCTTATCTTAATTCAGTTATCAATAATTGAAGTTACACTTATCTTAATTGTAATTCTTATCATAATTCAGTTATCAGTAATGGAAGTTATTAATTTGATTTTAATTTGCTGAGTTGAAAAGTAATTGTTGTTAATTTTTTAAATGGCAGTTTTGGTTAACTCTGAATTTAAGTTGCTTGTGTTAATTTTCCTTTTATGCTTAAGGTTGTTTGATTAACCATTTAATTTTGTTCTTAAACTGCTAATCTTAACTTGGTTTTTATACTGTTTGTTTAATTTCTGGTTAGGTTGACCCTTAAGATCATTTCCACTTTGAATTTTTAAAGTTATTTGTTTATTGCACAAGTTGGTGTATAAAGTTTAATAAGTCGTTTATGCTGTTGTAGAAACATTCTTAAGAGACCTGAATTTAGCTTTGTAATTATTATATTTCAACTATGGAAACATTCTTAAGAAACATAAATTTAGCTGTAATTATTATATTTCAATTGCAGAAACATTCCTAAGAAACAAGAATTTCGCTGTGTAATTATTATCTTTCAACGGTAGAAACATTCTTCGGTGTTTAATTTAATTTAGTTAATTAAATGATAGTTTTTGAAAATTCACTTTTGTAAATTATTACTTTGTGATGGAAACACCGAATTATGTTTGTTTGTTGCCTGATGTTGTTTATGTTGCCTTGTTTTCGAAATTTCCCTGGAGAAAAAAAAAAAACCTTCCGTTCCTCCGAATGCTTATCTCTGCCAGACAGTTGTCTGGGAATTCCTTAACCAAAATACTAAAATCTGCACCCTGCTTCTAAAGGTTTTTTGTATGCATTAAGCTGCTTAGGGGTTTTGTCATGAGGGTAACTGAGAGTTCGTTAGGCCTCCACCATGTAAAAGTGACACCCTGAGCAAGCCTAGCTTAAAAAATGTGTTTATTTCATTTGTAGCAAATAGTTGAATAACCCCATGTGCCGATTATAATTCTTTCAGCTTAGCGTTGTCCGGCAACTGCTGGTGACCTCAAAAGACCCTTTTACCTTCTGGATACTCCACATAGGGTTGCCTTACAACTGGTGACTTTTGTTACTTCAAGCATCGCCAAGCGGGGGGCTGACGAAAAGAAGAAAAAGAGCTTGCAGCGGGTTTTTTCGGGGGGCGAATCGTTTTTTCGGCGTATTCGGAAGGCAGAGCGAAGCCCCGACTGCGATCTTGACAGATAAGAAGGTTGAAAACGTTAGCGAAGAGGAAACCAACGAGGGTTGGAAACGCATGGAGGACCAAGTCTAAATTGAAAGGGCGGAAGGCCCAATTTTTACTCCCCAGCATATACTAACATGTATTCTTTTCTCTTTATAGATATCAGTGTAATCAAGGATGTCACTATTCAGCTCCTTATAGTAACCAAATGGAAGGAGCAGTTTTGTACTTGAGAAAAAAAGAATTCTAATTTTTAGAGGGCCCCCCCCTTTTGTATAAAGGTATATTTTCTACCAGTTTCTCTGTAAAACTCTGGTAACTCATATCTGTAACTACCACCACTTATCTAAGTTATTGTAGCAAATTTTGCTTACTTCCATTAAATGTTAAGCTTAAATTTACCTAAACTTGTTTGTTTTACTCATAATTTAGAACACTGGACCCAATAAATTTAATTAAAACTTGAACGAGTTATTTCATTTTTCACAACACATAATTATGAAATATTACACTTGTTGTATTATCGATATGGTTTTGATAACTAGACTTGTTTGATACACGTTTATCTTACTAATATTTTGTTTCAATGTATGTCACACCTTTCACCTTTTCAGTGTATTAGTTAGCGTTGATGTGATTACTCTAACTATTTTAGTATTATTTTTTTACTATCATGGCACCCATGAGTAAATTAATAATGTTAAATTTTAATAGTAATACAACAATATATATATATATATATATAAGAAAAATAAAGAATATGTCTAAGATTAAATTAACAACGTAAATTTCTCTTCTCAATTCTAAAAATAATAACCTCTCTACGCACTGCGTCATTTCTAGATTGATCCATGCCATATGGCACTTACATAATTCTGATGATGTAAATGGAACTAAAAGTCAAGTAACCAATAATAATTTTACAGAAGTATTAACTATCCAATCAAAATACATTGTAAACCAAAACTAACTCAGTCTGAATTGGGATTTCACCTTGAACGTAACGCACTTGCTCTTTACGCTTCTGTCTAGTTGGACTGCTGTCTGCTGCTTTCTTCTTTCTTACTGAAAATTGATCTAAAATGTGAGCTATTTTGGAATAGGCACATTTCATGTGCCAAGTTGATTGTGGCCACAACAAGCTGAAAAAAAAATGAAGATTTAATATGCCTTCGCCTCCAATTTCCTATTCGTTATGGATCAACACTGCTACGACGTTAAATTTCCTGCTGGTCATTACTTCAGACTTTTTTTTTATTACATATATATATAATTTTTGTACATTCTGAGTTATAAAATGACTGAGCTGTAACGCTGTTAATTGAACCTAGCGCCAGAGTGTCGCTATGGTAAATAAATACACTGAATTTTAATGAGTGCATTTATTCTATTGTGATTTGTGTACTATCGACGAAGTAGATTTAATTCAATTCAATAAGTTTAAATAAAATGCAGGAAAAAATGCGTATAATTTAATATTCCGTACAAGGATGTCATGTGATGTACTCAGAATTTGTTTAGAAATATTCCCAAGCTATCGATATTTACGTTAAATCGGTATACATTATCAACATAAAAAGAAAACACATTTTAGCAATTGAAAATACATATTTTTATTATTAAATGAGGATTACGTGATACATTAAAAATATTTACAATCTTCTTCAAATCTTTCTATAATTTTTTCCGCTGTTCTTCTCCCGAAGTACACCAGGGCCTATTTTTGCTTAAACGAACATCAGAGAATTGCAGAGACTCGGCTTCGTTCAATTCCCGGTAACAACGGTTATCGAGGAATATCGAGAAAATAGATTTCCTCGTTGTTCTATTTAGAAAAGTTTCCAAAAAAGTTCAGTATTCTTGCAGAAATTTTACTGTAGTGTCTTCTTTTGCTGGTAAGTTCCATAAGCTCATATTAAAAAAATAAATTTGTTTATAAAAAGTGTTGGAACTCGGAATACAACAAAAAGGAGCGCATACGAAAATGGCAGTGTTGCGTGTCTGAAGGACTGTTATAAGCATGGTTGCCAAAGTTTGGCACATTCTGAAAATTTGGCGACTTCTACTAACGTGGTTGTGTTAAATACGTAAATACCGAATAATCTATATAAAACCTATAAACAGGTAAAACGATTGAAATTCAGGATAAAAAAAACAACGAGGCTGTAAGCAGGTAAGATTTAATAATATAGTGCGATTAAACTCAAGTTAAACTCCTACAATGCTAAAACACAAGCTGTCCTATTTAGAGTTAGGTAAATAAAGCAGCATAAAACATTATGTCATTATTAAATAATAGTTCATTTTGTAACTGAAAAAAAAAATAAAATGAGGATTTTTTTCCTAATTAACTTTGTAAGAGTCATCAGAGTTGTCGAAACAGGAAATATGAAAACTTAAAACTGAAACAATCAAAACCTGCATCACCCGTAAGAGAATGTTACAATTAATGAAAATCGGCGCAATCTTCCCTTTAATAGATGCGGGTATGAAAACCTTTATGTAACGGATCCGACAGTAAGCTAAAAGAACTTCTTTCTGATTTCTGCTCATAACACAATTCTTGATCCTAAATTTCATGAACCTTAGTTTGTTAATTTAATATCTATTTTCATTTGCTGAGATAACTTTAGAACCTGAATATGAAGTACACATCTGCTACATATTTACAAGAAATTTATTCTTGAAGTAATTTTGGATGGTTATATAGGCGATATCTTCTAATATCAATATGAGTCGACATTAAGGGAATTTATATAAAGAAGGAAATTTATTTCAATGAATAAAATTATATACCAGGTAATAATTTTTGCAGAGAAAAGAGGCATGGTTTAGTTCAGTAATCTGCCTTCGAATTTTTATTACACTATTATTTATCTGATCTCTGATTATGAACCTTCAAACCATCAGTATACGATAGAGGAAATAGTTTTGCAATATCCCTATCTGTTATCACTTTGCAGAATATAGCTTTATTGGAATTACACTGGTGTGCAAAAATTAAGGACGAGACGGTTTTTTCAATATAATTTTGTACAAAAGCTTTCCAAATCAACACATTTAATACCGTAAGATCCCCAATACGTAAGGAAATGAGTAATGTAAGCAACACTTACTAAACGAGAAATCAGAGGGATAAAAAGAAGCTTTATTGAAAAAGTAGCATGGAGCGCAATGCGACTGAAGGCCGAAACATCCCTGTGTCCAGCAAGAAACATCCGGTCTTTAATAGGGGATATGATCTCCCCTGACTGCTAGGCAGGTTTCACATCATTTGTGCATGCTGGATATGTGGTTGTTAATGAGCTGTTGAGACATTGCTGCTCGTTCCTCTTGTAGCACCAATCGCAGTTTCGGAATCGTTACTGACAATAAGTTATGTGCTGCCACGAGTCTCCCTACTAAGTTCCGTACATGCTTGACGGGATTTAGATCCAGAGACCTTGCCGACCAATCCATGTGTTCAATATCTTCACTCTCCAACAGCTCTTCGACAGTAACTGTGCGATGAGGTGGAGCGTTATCGTCCATGAAGAGGAACTGAGGACCCATAGCCCTTGTGAAAAGACGCATGTAAGGAAGAAGAACCTCGTTACAATAGCAGTCCCAGGTGACGAACCTCCTTGGGAGATATGAAGGTCGGTCCGGCTACCAAGCATTATGTCTGCTCGAACGAGAACTCCGCGACCTCCAAAACAGTCCCTTTTGATGATGTTGAAGGGGTTATTGCGTGTTCCCCGCTCTGTCCAGATGTGTATGTGTCTAGAATCGCAACTCAGACTAAATCTGCTCTCATCTGTAAAGAGTACTCGTCCCCATTCATTGTCTCTTCAATTCCGGTGTTCCCGGCACCACAGAGAACGCCTTCTCCGATGGGCAGGCATTAGAGGTACACACCGTACAGGGCGTCGTGCAAACAGACCACCACCGTGCAGTCTTCTGGCCACGGTAAAGCGCGATATCGGTCGTCCAGTCGCCTGTGTCGTGTGTCTAGCGATTTCTCCCGCTGTCTGCCGTCTGTTTCTTCTGGCCTGTAAGGCAATATACCGGACATCTGCGGGTGTGTTTCCTCGTGGACGACCACTACTAAACCCCGCATAGCTGTTCCTGTAGTTTGAAATTGTCTCCAAAGTCGTGAAACGATGCTGTGAGCAATTCAAACTCCGCAGCCACACTTGTCACACTGCGGCCTTCCTCCAACTTCCCAATGATTCGACCTCGGGTAAAAGCATCCAGATGTCGTCTAACAGATTGATTATTCGCCATTTCTCGCTGAGGCAGCAACTCGGTGTGATTTTAACTGCTATACGGCGTGCAATCTCTTTGCCAGAAATACTGATCTTACACCGACAACATGCTTTATACTACTCAGACACTCCCCCACTACGTCTACCTGCATATCTGCGCATGTGCTACCGTACATCCCCTTACTTAATCTCCTGATTGGTCTTTCTGTCCGCTCTGCCTCTTCGTTCAGCTGATATGCTAATTTTTCGACTTCGTCCTTAATTTTTGCACACCAGTGTACTCTTGATCGAAACGGGCAAAATATTAATATATCGATTTATGAAAGAGCCTTATTTTTAACAAAATGTATGTTACAGGAAAGATCTACATTCCTAAAAATACTTTTTTAATTAGTACTTTCCTTTTAGGAAACCTTTTTCTAACGTTTCGGAAGTTCTTCATTCTGTTCTCGTAGAATGAAGATGGGCCTGTATCTAACCAGTTGCATATGAATGTTTCCATTTGATTGTCAGTCTCAAATCACTCACCTCAAAGCGCTTCTTTGAGGAGTCCAGAATATAAAAATCCAATCTAACAACACAGTTTCCAATACTTTGCTGCCTAGACAATTCAGTTTTAGCTATCTCCAATTTTTCCTTCGCTTTTTCTCTTCAACACCTTTCTTGTATACTTTGATTCTGAGGTGTACTGATGCTCCCATGTTATGTCACAAGTGACGATTTTTTTTAGCTAACAAGTTATAAATGAATCTGATTGACTGCTTAGACACAGAAGACATTTTATTGAATTGCTCGATTGGGAAATAATTAGTATCCTGAAATAAACACTTTATTCATAGTATTAACGATTTTTCTGATCAACGGAGTTGATACTATTGATTTAAATGACACGTTTTGATAGTCATCGTACTTTTATGAAAAGAAACAGGTAGTAAGTGTTCGCCTTTTTTATGCAATTTTCTCGAAGTAAGAGCATTGCTTTTGATCTTATGAATGCTGCGTTTAAATACTCGCTTGGCCAATGCAGGCAATCAGTGAGATTATTTGTAATAAAATATAGTCGGTGAATAAGAAAATACATAGAAAATACTTATAGTCAGAACTTTTACAAATATAAAACAATCTGCGACATCACCTTATCATTGTTTGAGCAACACCTATAGCAACAGTTCTGATAAGGCTGAATGAAACGCCCGTTTCTCTAAGGAAATTTTGTAGTGTAAAAGTACAGATTCTGCCCTTTGACTCTTAGCAATGTTTTTAGTGAATAATATTTAGTGAAGAAATTTTCATTGTTTTGTAATTCTAACATATAATAAAATTAAATCTCCATTCTCCGATAAAGAAGATTCATCGAGTTGCAAAGAAATTGGGTTGTTTTAGGAGAATCACATAATAAATTTTTCACATCTCGATCCTCGTAATGATAGACTGTCTGAAGATAACATTGAAATTTTCATCATCCATTCATATTGCATTCAATTACCAATTCAGAAACTGGTAATGATGAAAGGCTTTGCTCCTGTTTATAATTGCAGTAATGAAACTCACTGTGGGCAAATTCCTCCACTGCATAAGTTCTGAACTCGTGAAAATAAGAGTAAACTGAAAGAGCTCGAGACTTGTGTGTACCGAACGTTATCGCACCTGCAGGTCTGTTGCCGTTTTCCTTAAAATTTCAATCTGATATCTGTAACTTACATTTCAACTTTTTAGATAAAAAAAAGAACTTCATACGGAAGACATGTATGAAAGTTTTATTGATGTGATTTGGCATGAATTTTGTCAAGATGAATCACTGATCGATTTGTAAAATCAAAAGAGTCTTTAAAAATGTTCATGCGACTGATCGATTTTTTCATGCGCATTATTAATTCCCATTTAATTCTCAGGGATCCCACTGTATTTATAGATCTCTTTATTTCACATTAACATCCTAAAAGGATGTTAATGTGAAAAAAGGATCTAAACTAAAATATCTGTTTATCTAATCATTCGTTTATTACATTTATTTGTCAAGATCAACAGGCCAATAAAGTCAGTTCAGAATTCAAGCTGGGTTCGAGTTTTGATTGTATTAATAAGATTCTAACTGTGCTCTGAATTTTGATTTTATTCTTTATAGCCAAAATATTTTGGGACTGAACATTTACCGTACTGCAAATTCTTTATTTGGGCTAAGACTAGTTTCAGGCGAAACTGAAAAAATATTGAAAGAAGATGCATAAAACTTTTCTGTGGTTTTCATGCAATAATTGTATTTTGGAAAATAGAAAAATAGTCAGAAAAAAGTCATTAAAACCAGATGAATTCTTTGGTATCAGTCAAACTGGAAAAAATGTCAAATTTTTATATTTTGTAAAAAAAAAACTGTCAAGTTTGTAAAATGTTGTGAACCTTTTTAAAAATTGGTTTAAAATACCGTAATTGTTTCAAGAGTGGCTGAGGCTTATTTCATCGTTTGTGTATTGCAAATATTCGATGCAAAATTTCCATTCTCAATATGCTTTTAACCTCGTCAAAATAAATAAATACTTTCTCTTTCTCATTATCTATCTTTCTGAAATATTTTCATTAAATAGCAGTATATTGTCACTGTAACGATCTTTGCGCATATCATCGTTAATCGATGGAGTGAAAAATTAAATGCCTCGTCTCGTGAGGAATAATAAATTACCAAACACATGTTTCATTCTCTTTCGTCCCAGTGTTTATTACCTGATCACGCAAAGATTATAATTTTAAAAGAGTTGTATTGCAAATTTCTTTCAGGAAAATGTACCAAAAAGGAAAGAATTTATATCTGCGATTATTGTTCAAGGAGCTATTGACAATGATCTTCTAAATGTGTCAGAGGATAGAAGCGCCAGAATAACACTTTGTATCTGGAATATACCCTCGAGCTTTGATCCGATCTCTTCAGAGCATATGGAGACCAAAAAACTATTCTCATGCCTAAAACGTAATGTTGTTTACTGTCTTACATTAATAAGAATCTCCATGCCTTTTGTAACTATCTACCTCTACAACAAAGATGCATTTTAAAATATATTTGATGCTCTAGATTTGTTAACTTCTAATTTTCAAAAAGGCTTTTATATAGCATCAGCTATCAGAAAATGTTTATGCCTTAGTTTTCACTTCCGAGAAACGAGATTATAAAAATGGATTTTTACACTCCGGCGCCGAAAAAAAATGATCAAGCACTTTTCTTTCACAGAGGAAGGAAGTTATTGCATTCAGCACGTAAAACATTAATACCTACTGCAACACAGCATGTAAAGTTACTACTAACATTATGTGTATGTATCGGATTACCATTTTCTCCCTCTGATTTAGATATCAGTGAAAACTGCTGTGGATGTGTTGTTTTCATAAGCTACGTTTTCACTATTCTAAAAACAATTCTAATGCTCTTTGTATTTAGTTACTCCCATTATTACCTAGATACCACCTCCTTGCTTCTCACATTTTATGGGTTCAACATTTGCGCTTATATTTCCCTTTGGATAATTTCCCTTCGAAGAAAAACGGTAATTTCATCTCTAAAAATGACAACAAATCTTGTGATTCAAATGGGTGTGAAAAGTACGTCTAAAATGTACAATATTAATCTCTTGGTGACTTTTCAAGTCATAGCTACGGCTGCCATTGCTGCTTCTTTAGCGATTTTATTCTTCTACGATTCTGATGTTAGAGATATTTCATATGAGATAATTATACTTGGATACACACTGAAGAAAGAATACATACATCTCTTTGTATTGACTCTTAGAATTTCAGTTATCGTGACATACACTTTAAGTGGTGCTGTATGTGGAGCTGTATTTTTATTGAGCACTACTTCCTATGTCCAAATCAGTGACGTCCTTGATAATTTTGGGTACAAGCTGAAGAAACGTTTTCAGTTTGGGCTAATGGACCAAGAATCGATTTCTAAGAACATTTTGATATTTAAAAATATATTGCACGTTGTACAAGAAGTAGATCATGCCTTTTCTGGAAGTGTTCTCTTCCTGTATGGGTCTATAGTCTCCTGCTTCTTTAACGCTTTGAGTGCAGCATTAGGAAACGAAGTGAATATTATCACAATCAATATTTTTGTATCACTTACTTTTGCTACATCTTTGGGAATGTTCTTCATCATAACTCTTGCCGGTAATCGTGTCGTCAGCAAATTCATCGAGCTGAAAGGAATACTTACAGACTGCTCTCGATTAATCACGATGCATAATGTTAATGTGAAAGAATTAACCAGTTTCTTGATTATGACACAAGATATCAGATTGTCAGATATACATTTTACTGGTGGAAATATGTTTGTTCTCAACAACCAAATGATTCTGACACTCACGGGTGTTATGATAACTTACGGAGTTTTAATCTTTCAAATGGATAACGTTACCGAAAAATAATAATGTTACTTACACGTATTTCTTTTCTATGTCTTAAACATTTTCTATTTCTTTAGTATAGAATCTTATACAGAAGGAGCCTTTGAAGATTTTTCTCGTAGAAGTTATCGATGTAAGAATATTTTTGTTTCGATATCAGTGTGTTTTTCTTTGAATATCAATAAACGTTTTAAAGACATCATATATTAAACATAATTTCAAACAGTAAAGTTCAAATTCAGTTATAGATATAATACAAATAACTTAGAAGTTCCTCAAGTCAAAAGCCGAATGTTTGCCGGTTTTCATGTTTTGCATTTATGTTACTTCAGCAAAGTCTTCTGACTGCATTAAGTTCTGTAATGTAGAATCTGCACCAGAAATTTGCTTCAACATCTAATTACGTTACATTAAAAATCAAAAACATAAGTACTTTATACGGGTGATTTATATAATTAAAATTCTTTCTTTCAAACTGCGCACTTCTAAAGAATATAATGCGATATAAGTATCTAAGGAATTATAATACATCTAATGTGTAAATATTATCTTCAATATCAGTTGTCTTTAAGAGATTGTAGTCAACCTATTTATTAAATTTTTGCATATTGAGAATTTCATCTATTAAATAAATATTAATTTACAAGAATTTTCTTCTGATAATATACATTTAGTACGAGATAACGCTTTTAGAAAACATTTGTATAAATCAAACAGGTAAGAGTGCATAAATAACATGAAAACCGAGTAAATTCCTTAATTCATCACCTTAAGAAATGCAAAGCATTTCCAGAAACATTAAAACTTGGTATAAAATATATCTTTTACAAATTATATATTATTATGTAATATATCTTGTTCAAAATTTATCCTTTTATGTAAAGAGATTTATTTAGTTGAATGCACAAAGATTCTAATGAAAAAATGGAAATGTTTCTGCTGCAAAACTGCAGAATGTATTTAAACTTTTCTATGTTGCATTGTGGAGAAAGTTCCATACTAAAATAAATATTGCTTAATTATTTACTGCATATGTTTCTATTATTTTCAACAAGAAACTGTGTGTTTTATGAAATATAATTCGCAGTTTTAATGGATAAAATGAAGTGAAAATAGTGAATAGACACTGAAAAAATCATATAAAACCATATCATTTGGTTGAAAAGATAAAAAATAATTTTAAAAGCTCGCATAATGAATATGACCTTACAAAAATTATAAACCATCTTCACAGTGCATCGCTGTTTATTCTTTAACATTATGTCTTACAATTTATTATGGAATATAGCCATTTTTAAAAAAAACTAGTTCCTTGTTTAATTGTTGATACAATGCTAATAATAATTTGCATTTTTGTAATTGGCTGAGAGAAATTATGAATATACTTTGGTGACACTTTCTGTATTATAATGGCCGAGCTTTTATCAGCTTAAATTATTGTAATATTTACTTGCATTTGCA
This sequence comes from Stegodyphus mimosarum, assembly GCA_000611955.2. Taxonomy (NCBI): domain Eukaryota; kingdom Metazoa; phylum Arthropoda; class Arachnida; order Araneae; family Eresidae; genus Stegodyphus; species Stegodyphus mimosarum. The sequence goes on from KK114316.1 coordinate 565,133, forward strand.
TAATATATGTGTTGCATTTTTTTATTATGTTTATTGAATGATTCGCATTACCTTTTATCTATTTTATAGGTAACGAGTAACAGTTTAGGAAAATAATTTAGAAATTTTTTCTTATATAATTATGTCTCTCAATTTGAATTACAAATAACTTCTTTACGGCTGAAGAAGAATAAGGTGAAGAACACTATCCCAAAATATTACTGTAAATAATACCTCTATGGTCGCTGTTATGAGTTATTAATAAAGGTTACTAAACGAGTGTTGAGAATGGATGTACAACAGAACTCCCGAAATGCAGATAAATTGAGAAATTAGCTCCATGTAGCCCATAGCTCTTACGGATATTGGAAGTGTCTCAGTAATTAAATTAGTATGCCAAATTACTAGATACCTATAGTAATATAAGCGAAAAATTTCATTTTTTCCTTTCTTGCACTTTATTTCATTAAAGATTATACATTTAAAATATTTTTATTTTTTCAAACAAAGTACAATATAATTTCTTTTGACAAAATTAAAGAATGAAATTATTTTTATTTACCTTAACACACAGCGCATTTCTACTTCAGTTAAAATAAAATATTGAAACTAATTATTTCTTATGAAGACCCTAAAACTCAATATTTTATCTTTATTTTTTGTCCTAAAATGATAACAACAGATAATTTTTGTATATATATAAAATTGCGTTATCTATTTCCATCTAATACTATTTAAATTGAGTTTTTTTTTAATTGGCGCAAAATAATAAATTTATAACAATATTATACATACATTCTTGAACTAATACGTACTCTACTATTTATATATTTTTAAATCAAGGAAAAAATTTAAAATTCCATAATAAATTAAGAAACTGCTTCATTTGTTTCATCGCTAGGAAGAAGAATAAACTACCAATCTAACTGGCGTTCCATGTAATCTAGAATCTAGGTAATTACTGCAGTGAAGCAGGCGGATTGGGATAAATGGAGCTGTATATATGTACTTAATATTTATATAGTTTGCACATATGCTTCAATATTTTTTGAATTTACCGGACAATACTTAAGACTAGGCTGTTATTTTTTAATTATATAGACTGTTATTCACTGTTGCTTACAATCTATATATATATATAAAGAAGAAAGTCTGTTTGTTTGTTTGCTAATAACTCAGTCACTACTATAGCTATCACCAAACTTTCTACAATTCTTTTCTGGGTTCTGGAAAAGGTCGACGTCCTTTTTTTTCCCAAAAAAATTAGCTAAAATGAGAGAAGTTAATTAAAAACGGTAATGTTCGCTTTCATTTTTGAAAGTGGCAACAGTCTCGTAAGCTGGAGGTGAAAATCTGCTTTATTTCGAAAGTTGTTGCCACAGCTCACTTTCAAATCCTAGTTTTGTTAATAAAAACTTTCAAAGTTTTACGATGGAATAAAGGTTGCATTGCTAAATATTAAATACATTATTCCCAATTCCAAAAATTCGTGGGAAACCATTTCGACTATTTCCATCTTCGTACGACTTTAATCAGCCTAAATATTAATTAAAATCTCTGAAAGCGCTAATTTTCGCACTTATTTTTTTCCGAGTGGCAACAGTCTCGGGCGTTGAAGATAAAAATGCTTCATTTCGAAAATGTTGCTACTGCTCACTTTCAAATCGTAGAGTTTGTTAATCAAAAATATGTAAGTCTTACGAAATCTATCGATATAACGAAGAATCTCTGTTTGTGTGTTTGTTTGCGTTATTGATTTCTGATCAATTATGATAAATGTTTTGCCACACTTAATAGACTAAAATTAAATATAGGTGAAATATTGGATGGAACTTGAGCTTTTGCGACCATTCGATTAGAAAGACGAAAATCATAAAAAATTGCGTGCCATTGTTGCTGATATAATGAGAAAAAATTAACTTATTTTTTTATCGAAAATTTTTTGTGGGTTCCATACCGCATCAGATTGAAAAATATATGACTATGAATAGTATTTTTTGCATCGTTATTAGAGAAGGATTAGAGCGGTATCGTTCTCTCTGTTGTTAGATGCTTTATTCTCAATCTAACTTAACTGGCATCGGATACTTCCGCTACTAATGATATAATGATGAAACATTTTATTCTTTGCATTTAGTTTTAAAGCGCATTATATATTCTTTTGCGACAACAAATAATGTTTCAGTTTTAATATTGTTAACAAACTCATATATTTTCAACATGCAAGTTTTGTATGTTTCTAATTCATTAACAGATAATTTAATTAAATTCTATTTGTTTGCATTTATTTTAACACTTAAGTAAAAAGCATAGATGATTTGCTAAACAATCCAATTCACCAAGCAACTAAGATAGAAACATGATAAGTAGCTGCGAAACAAATGTTTTTTTTTTTTTTGGTGGTTCAGTCAGTTAGCTATGAGAAAAATGTCAATTCCGCTGAGCATAAATGTTTTATATGTTTTAATAAATGAAAATTGGTTAACTTCTTTCCATGAGTCTCCAATCCGTAGTAAGTCGGCAATATTTTCCCTCTAAAATATTCTCATGAAAATCATATGTATCTTCCATGCGTAATCTGGCCTTTAAAATGAATTTAAAATACATAAGATAATTTATCACTTATAATCAAAGAAAAACATTAAAAAACAATATATTTTCTTATTGCCCCAAGGTACGATATTTGTTATAGATAAATTAATTTTTTTGTAAACCACCCTCATTAGTTTAACGTATGAGGTCGTCTTATACGTAAGCCATATTTTTCCATACTATAAAAAGTTATGTATTATATTATCTATTAAATCGTATTAGATTCCGGGTAAAATGGCCATTTCAAATTCTGCTGAGTCAAAAGAATGAATTTGAAATTAACACTCTCTTGAATGCAAAAATACTATCTAACGTAATGAGTGGAGTACGCGATTAAACATTTATACACTTTATTAAAGAGTTACTAAAAGCAATACTAAGATTTTATTATTTACAATAAGGCAGACAATAAGAACAACAAGATTAATTATGGCTTTGCTTTGAAAGATCATGTAAAGAGTACGTAAAATGTACTTTTCTCAACACAACCATTTAGATCTTAGAATTTAAAAATTTCTATAGCAGTCGAAAGTATTAATAATCGAAATTGCCCTCTATACGCCAAGAAGTATCGTATGATTAGGGTCTTGTAATTGGGAGTCTGGTATTTTGAACTATGCTCAGATACCCAAAAAAGAGATAATGGAACAGCTGTTGCATGTTTTTATAAGAAACGTAAGAAACATTTATTAATATGACGCTAAATTCAAGCTTTTATATAAGGAAATGTGTTGAAACAAGTAAAACTTTGTATGTGTGCGTAAAAGAAGGCTTTGCTGTTTATAGTTGGTTTTGTGAAAAGATGATGAAATTTTTACCGATTCAAAAGCGCAAAACCTATAATATATACATGGAATGGTAAGTTGCTTCACAGAGTTGCATATACGTAATAAATTAAAAACGTGTTTTGATTATTACCGATATTGTATTACATTATTGAATTAGTATTATTGAATTAAAGAAGGGTTGAATTAAAGAGTTTACGAAGCGATTTAATGTAAACTAGCATTTGCCGTTTCTCTGTAAGATCTGGTCATAGCTGGAAAGAGTATTTCAACTCCTATAATAGTAATAATAAGGCCAAATATAAGGCATTGAAAGAATAACTATAACTTACATATATATGAAGTTTTTAATGTAATTTGGGTTTTTACACATTTTTCACACACATAAATTGTACTACAGTATAATAGGTAACACTATATTGCAAAAGTATAAGCAAACATGAAATTATCTGTTTAAAGTTCATAGAAATCTCGTAAGTTTACCCGTATTTAACTATGTGTATTTTATTCTTTTGTGATGCTATTATTTAGAAGAACAAGGTAAAATTTAGTACAACAATAGTACTAAAATTTAAATTTTATTTGTTCCCTTTCAGCACGATTTCGACTCACCAAAGACTGCCTGTTTCTCATCTATAACATGTTTATTATTGAGGATGTCTCTGGATTCGAAAGCTGTATCTTTTCATTTCTGCCTGAAATAAGATTGACAGATAAGCATAGTTTAATAAGAAGAAAAATCATCATGAAATAAAACATAAAGGAAATAAAATGAAAGATAAGTTAGAAAAAATTAAAAATGTTTTTTTTTTTTTTAAATGGAAAAGCAATCTAATGCAGAAGTCTAAAAAATACAAATTCATTTTGCTTTTATTTATTTATTTTTGCAGATAGGAAGGCAGTTTTAACTAATATGATATTTGATGCATTTCTGCATTGGAAACTTAAAAATTATTCTTAAGATTTCCGATTTTGCGATCTACGACTATACTTTTTTATAGAAAAACTTTAAAGAAAGTTTACTCTTTCATATCTACAAAATTTTAACTATCATTAATACGTAAAATTTCTTCTGCAGTAAATAATAATAAAAGATACAATGCAGCTCTTTAAGAAGTACTTACTGTTAAATATTAAAATATTCCATTATTCCTTGAAATCCTAATAAGGCTTTGGAGATCATTCAAAGCTCAAAGGCTTCATCATTCAATATTTTGTGTGGAATAAAGAGTGAGAATAAGTGCTCTTAAACTTATTTTATTCAATGTTCAAAAAACAAAAATTTGTCCCATTACATGGAAATGAAGAAAATTTGGTTGAGTAGTTGATTTGGTTGACTATAAAACCATATTTGGTTGACTAGTCAATCAAAGCATCAAGAACATATTTTTTCTTATTCGCCAAGGTTACTGATATAAAATCTACATTCCTAATGTTTTTATTTTTGAACTAATCGATTCTACTTATATACATTTTCGAAACTCCTAACGATACACAAATCTTTAATCGTTTAACCCTTTGACAACTAACGGGACATATATGTCCCACTAAAAGTTTAAAAATTACTGCTGGATTAAAAAGTACTTAAGAATCTTCTAAATGTTGGGGATCATCTTCCAATAGTTGGAAAATCAAGATGCCGCTGTGCTAGTTGTACACAAATAAACGTAAAGAAAAGAACAAATATGAATTGTCCAATATGTAATGCTGAGTTATGCAAAAAATGCTTCACCCTGTACCATAGGATGTAAAATCTACACTCATGTCCATAAATTAAGGATAATGCAAAATCAGGAAAAGGAAGAGTTAGAAGCAAAACAAATTTGACTTATTTGTGAAGATTATTTATTAAACAAAAGGTAAAGAGTAAAAAAAGATGCTATATGTTTGATATTATTAAAAAAATTAGCGATGTTTTCTCCCTGGAGCAAACTACAAAAAAAACCTATTTACAAAAAACCAATATTACATGGTTGGTATGATTGTTAATACATTGTATGTCTCCCAGACGATGCAATACAGTCCGTACAACGCCTAGGCATGCTGAGTATCAAATCTTGGGGGATATTACACCACTCAAAAAGCAATGCTCTCCGAAGTTCCGGTAGACATGTAGGAGGAGGTTGACGGGCTGCAACTCGTCGGCCAAGCATGTCCCACACGTGCTCTACTGGATACAAGTTCGGTGAGAATGCTGGCCAGTCCATACGGGTGATATCCTCCGATTGAAGGCATTCGCTTACGATGTTTGCACCGTGAGGACGGGCGTTGTCATCCATAAACGCAAATTGTGCGCCCATGGCGCCCCGAAACAAACGTACATGTTGTTCCAGAATGACGTCCCGATAGATTTGGCTTGTCATGGTTCCAATTTGAACATGCAGGTCAGTTCTGGAACCCAGAATAATTCCACCCCAAACGAGCACTCCTGCACCACCGTAATGGTGTCGTTCAGTGATGTTTTCTTGGTGGTAACGGGTACCTGGAGCTCTCCATATGAACGTCCGGCGAGAATCAGACTGGAAGTTAAACCTGGACTCGTCGGAAAACATCACACAAGCCCACTGTTGCGGTGTCCACAATGCATACTCTCTACTCCAGGCTAACCGCAGGCGACAGTGAGTTGCAGTAAGTGGAACGCATCTGACAGGTCTACGAACATCTGCCCTAAGCGTCTGTACATGGTCTGCCTTGAAATTGTCGTACCAGTGGCTGAAGAGAGCTGACGAGACAGGTCCGAGGCTGTGCTCTGCCTGTTTCTTTTGGCAGTAACTGCCAAATACCGGTCCTCATTCGGCGTTGTAACTCTGGGGCGGCCTGTACTGTAACGTCTACTCACATTACTATCATCTTGGAATCGTTGCCAAAGCCTGGAGATGACACTCTGGGCAATTCCAAGTTCGTCTGATACTTCCAGTTATGTACGCCCACATTCGGGACGGCTGATAATTCTACCAAATGCGTCCTTTGTGTCATAACTATTCGGTTATTGCACTGAAATGCTTATAAAGCGCCTGCGAACAATTTTACTACTTTGCCTGTATTCCTTATATATCACTCTCTTACACTCTCGTCATTGTGACGTACCATCGGTGTCATCTGGTTACTTCCTGAAATTTGCATATGATTCTTGAAGATGTGTGTAGTGATTTTACAGGTGATATATTTATTTTAGAGTTCGATTTCCGCGTGACTCCGAATTATCCTTAATTTATGGACATGAGTGTATTTAATATAACAACATTTTCCAGAATAATAGGTGTGCTTAAAATAAGTCGATCTTTAAGTGTGGGACATATGTATCCTACCATTAACTACGGCTGTGACATATGTGTCCCAGCCTTTGGCTTGAAACCCGTTCGTCAAAAAAATCCCAGATGCTAAATTTACCTTATTTATGACATTTCGTTCACTTTGATAGAAAACGGGGTAAAAATATTTTTTTAATTCGTAGTCAAAGGGTTAAAATTAATCCTAAGAATTTAAAAATTGTACTGGTGAAGACATTTTTATTAGCCAAAAAATATCATACACCCCGAGACGTAACCCTTAAGACTGTGTTGTTAGTATTCACGGTATAACAGTACACGATGATCATTGATTCATGGATTAATCGCCCTTTTCTAAGGGGCCATAGAAGTATCACTGTTAAGCCTAAATTTCATACCTTTTGATCTGTAGGTTAACTTAAGATCCTGACTATATACAGAAAAGATACTGATCTTTATTATTTGGAGAAATGACCCTATGCATTTGTCTTCGGTTAGATTATTCTATGTCTTCGAACATGTGTATTAAAAGTGGCGCATCCCATTCTGTATTTGCTTATTTTAAACACTAAAAATAATGTTATTTTGAGCCGATTATAGCCCGCTTCTTTAAAATATTGACTTCAAGACTTGCTATTCTCCCAATTTGTTATTTTAACGAGTAGTGTTACCAAAGCACAACGCTTATTTTATGCACCTAATTGGAGAGAATAGTTCTAGTCAGTCTTCATTCATGTGCTTTTAATGAAGTAGAACACCTGCCTCAGCTCTTCTTTTTATGATTATGAGACAAGTCAGGCGGCAAAAACACCCATGAAGTTCCTGTTGTTTTAAAAAAATATACTACAGTTCTGTACAGTTTTGAATTCACTGGACATCTGGCAAAAAACTTCTAACTCTAATAAAACTGATCTAAAAATTTCTTACCATTATCGTGAATTAGAGGTGGCCATTCTTCGCTTGCCTGTAGCTCTTGTTGCAATTTCTCAAACTTCTGACCCGGTCCTCTTAAACGGGCAATGAATGGTACTATGTTATTAGTTACCACGCGCTGAATGATATATTTCTAAAAATATTTAAATATCAGAACTTTTCAGAAAACATATATTAAAAACATAGAAAGAATAATACTAAATATCATTTATAATCATAGTTGTCAAACAATGTTGAATCTCTAAGTAAATTGCTCATAGTTGTTAGAATTTCATTAAACGAACAAATAGAATACTTGAAATGTTTCATCTTTATCGCGAAATTATAACTAGGTTTGAATCTAAAATTAAGTGAACACATATTTGTAAATATGATGAAGGTCAAAACAAGGAAATCACGAATGGCATCTAGCGATATTTTGCTCAAAGTTCGTGCCATGAAATTTAGCCAGACACCATTGGTCCAAACTCATAGATAAAAAAAATTCTCCAAGAAATATTTCGCAATGTTTTGAACATTAATTCAGACTAAATGATTTAAAAAAATAAAGAAGTTCTTAGATAAGAAACGAGAGGGTAGAATGAAACTTGAATATTGTAATAAATTTATGTAAATAGTTAGATTTATTTATTTTTAATTTATGTACCTTCTGCGCACAAATTTTTATCCACTTTCTGTCACTGCAAATTCGTTTATTTATTTATTTATTATTATTTGATTTAAATTATTTCCCGTAAATCTGTGAATATTTTATGCATATGTTGGTCTATTTTTTGGTTTGTATTTGCTAACTTTGTTTTTATGTGTCTAATTACTTTGTTATGTATGCAGCTCTTTGTAAATGCGCATTGGAATTCTATAAACAAATCAAGCAGAATTAGATATATTGGTCATTTAATTTTACGAACCTTAATTATAATTTCTTAACTACTTAACTATGGATAACTTGCCAACATTTAGCAAGACATCGCTTAACATCGCCATTCCTACACACACATTCCATCATAGATCTGCTTATTTTCCAGATATTTTTTAATTGACATTCATATTAAATTTATGAATTGGCAATTATCCAGGCTTTAATTAATAGCCATACGAATAACCAAAAATTGCGTCTTTTGAATAAGAGAGTTTGGGTCAGGAGCCGATAGTCTGAATAATTACCAATTAATGTTACTTACTTGGAACTTCAGTAAATATGTACGTAACAGAAAATCTAACGTATTGATGAAACGCAAGTAGCTGAAAATTTCACGCACAAGAGTTTTCTTAATAATAATGTTTTTTAGCCGACACATTATCGCCATTTTCCAATCGAGATATTTGTGAAGCAAGCTCAAAAGACCTAATATGTTTTAATAAAGATTAAATGAAAGCAATGTTTTAAACTAGCAAGTAAATATAGTGCGTTTATTTGCAATTTAATTTCGCAAACAATACTGAACATGCATTGCAAAATAATTCCTTGTTTCATTTAAAAGATGGTTTCATATCTGAAGTAGAAAATTAATAACGGATTAGGTAATAATACTTAAATAACAAATTATTATATCCAGCAGAAGTAGAAATGCATTTAAATTTACGCAGATATTTTTAAATTGCTAAAAAACGTATTAAGGATGCTAAGGCAAGAAAGAGAACAAATTATAGAAAATATAATAAACAGTATTTTCCCGTCTGTTTCGATAGTCTTCGAACTATCGTTAACTTTTGCTAGTTTTTAATTACATAAAAGACTAAAATATGTTAGTAAGAATCTGGTTGCAGCCGGTTCGCCTAGCGAATTTAAATTCCCTTGATAACCGAAAACAGGCTGCACCCGAGAAAGCATTAAAGAGGGAGGGAAAAATATGTATTTCATTCCCACCTACAACTGCCAGTTTTTACCCTCAGGAAGTATTCCAAATCAAACTCTGTTAACGTCGAGAATGCATTCAATGGCCGAAGGTAATTAGAAAATATCCTATGAACATACAACGTAAAATATATAATTTATGAATTACGTAGTGTTCAAGAACAGAAAAAACAAACAAACACATATGGGGGGGGGAAAGATGCAGATGCTAGCTTTTTTCGCATTCCCGAATCACCGAGTTCCCTGTGAGAAACTGCAGCATCTTTTAAATATTCAAATCCTCTTTGCAAGTATTCTGAAAGCATAATGAGGACATTGACAAATGAATCCCAACCTGTATGCGTAATGTGTTCCCCCGTCCTCTGCGACGGTAGTTACGTTGCTTCTGCTATTGGTGGTGGCTCGAATTTAAAGCATATATTGTAACAAACTTTAGAGGTAGCAGTAGCAGCAGCAGTAGTAGGCACAGCCCAACTCGCCTAACCAAACAAGTTGGTCACATGGTCATGACAGGACACGTCCATTTCAACAAAGGAAAAATTGAAACACAAAACTTTAGAGGCATATAATTTTTTCATATTGTCTTTGTAATAATTATGGCAATAAAAACTTTCTATATTGACCTGAAATTTGGTAATTTATCACACGGCCAATGGAAAATAAAAATTCACTTAAGAATTCTACAGAGTGTAATCCTAAGCTTACAAGGTGTAGAGACATTAAGCGCTTTCTGAAAGCAGGAGAGATGAAAAATGAGCAATGCCTTCACCGAGACTCGAACCACGGACCTCTCGAGTACGCGTTGAATATGCTGACCACTACACCACGAAGGTATGCCAAGAAGGCGGGAGAAATACCTTATAAAGGCAATAGATAGTTTAGTCTCCACATCCATTTGTCTCGTAACTTCAAAACTTTGCGTTTCCCGCTATATGCTTATAGGTTATTTTTTGCATAGTATCGGCCACATAATGCATTGCTGGCCTCGGATGACTTTGTTCTGGGTCATCCTGTATATTAAGCTAACATTCGTATCTTATTGACGTTATGTTCACGGTCTTCTAACTCTGCATTTCCTGCTGTACTCTCCTGAAATAGGATGTGTGTTTCGAGGATATTTTAAATTTATTTTCTACCACAAAATGCATTGCTGGCATTTGACGACTTTATTTTAGCAAACTTATGGAATAATTTCCTTCTTATTAAACTATACACATAACTTCACATAACTTCCTTCTTATTAAACTATACACAGTTTTTGCTGCACTTCATTTAAATTTATTTCCTCGAATTTCATTAACGATAAATTTCTAATTTAATCAATTCAGTTCACACTTCGTAATGAGGCAAAAATAATTAAAAACTCAAAAGCTCTTCATTAAAAATTGTAAAATATAGAAAAACCCAAAACACCAAATAACTTAAAATAAATTTTTGCAATTGAAATTACAGTTTTTTCGACAAATTAAACAATGCGGCCAACGGGCAGGAAGAGAAAATTTTTGTTGCCCCAAACCGAAAGTTAACTTCTGATCCCACTGTGCGAAAAGCTACTGAAGTTGGTGCACCAACTGACTTAATTCGCTATTCTGCTAGTTTCAAACTTAAAAAAATTTCGGCCTCGTTAGACCTACCGCCACTTTTAAATTGTTGATAATTATAGAACTGTTGCAAGCAGATAAGCTGAAGATATAAAATCCTTAACCGGAACACAAGAAAGAGAATAATTCAAGCACCTTTAAAGTAAGAAATGCAAAATTTATCAATATATAAGAACCAGATATCACCGAGACAGGCAACAGTGTGGGAATATATATATATGTTTAGTGCGGCTAATGGCAACGAAAAAAAGAAGATGCACAACTAGATGTTATATCAGTTAATTATACAAAATTTCAACTTTCTGAGGCTACTCGTTTTTGAGTTATGCGAGATACGTGCATAGTACGTACGTACAGATGTCACGGAAAAAAATCTCTTCTGGATCCATTTTAAATCCATTTTTCAATCCGTTTTGGGAAAAAGAGTCCTTTAGTCTGCCATACGTACAGATATCACGCAAAAACATGGTTTAAATGAATTCGAGATCGGTCAAAATGTATATTTTTGTTGAAATATGACACCTGAAATTTAAGATTAGAATATTTCCTTTACTTGTTACGAGGAAGTAAAAAGCAATGGTAAAATGCAATAGAATGCTGCTGTTGATTATAAAACATTGAAATCCACTGAGAAACGTGTAACAAAACAAGTGACATATGTATTTCGCAATTTACATGAATTATCCAGACATTTCAGAAAGAATTCATTTAAATAAAATGTCCATTAAATTACTTCAAAATGTAAAAAAAGCTCTCATTTAAATTCAATCGCCGCATATGTTCTCTTTTCTTTCGCATTAAGTTTCTACTGCTCGAGCCACACCAGCGGGTTTTGAAGGCCATGCCTGTCCTAGAATATTAATATGTGCTATGCATTACAACGAGTAGTATGTCAGGTATACAATACGAAAAAGTAATTTGTTTTCTTGCAAACTTTGCTTCTACTTTGACAGAAATTGGTTTCGCGTTAGAGGTGACTGTGTAAGATCTTAAGAAACATTATGCGAATATTTCAGATGAGTGTTCGCGGCTGATGGTAATATGCGTGACTCTTGTGCATAAATTACCAAAAAGTCTCACGTAATTGCGCTTTCATGAAATTGAATTTGCACGAAGTTTAGTTAAAAAAATCTGATGTGTACACCTCATGACTTTCTTGTACGGAATAATTATACGCATTTTTTCTTTCCTTTTATTTAAACGTATTTCCTCGAATTTCATTATATATATATATATATATAAATCTCATTCAATTAATTCAGTCAGTTCACACTTCGCGACAAGGCAAAAATACATAAAAATTCAAAATATCAAAAATTGAAAGATATAGAAAAACATATACACCAAATACAATTAAAATTTAAAATGTTTTTTTTTTTACAATTAAAATTACAGTTTCTACACAAAAACAAGCAATTCGGCCAGTGGGAAAGAAAGCAGATTTTTCGGTGCACAGAACTGAAAGTTTACTTTTGGTCTCACTCGGCAAAAAGACACTAAAGACATAGAAACTGACTTAATTTGTTGTTGAGATTATGCTGAGTCAATGTATGGGGCAATTTAGTAATTCAAATGATAATTCCAGAATAGATTAAGCATAATTTAATTCGCAATAATAAAAGAAGACCTTTTTTGTTGCGAAACTTACTTTCTCTACCTTGGCAACAAATCCACTATTCTGCTAAGTTGCAAATGTAAACAAATATGGCTGCTATGGTAAAAAAATTAGGCTTAGCCGCACTTAAACAACTTTTAAATTGTTGATAATTCTACAATTCTAACATGCAGGTTAACTAAAGACATAAAAACATTAATCGGAAGATAAAACAACATAATTCAATCATTTTTAAAACAAAAAATACACAATTTACAAACATATAAACACATCTACATGTTATAGCAGTTCAATGTACAAAATTTCAACATTCTGAGGTTACTCATTTTTGAGCCATGTGAGATTCATACATACGTACTTATTTACAGACGCCACGAAAAAAATCACTTCTGAATACATTTTATATCAGTTTTATATTTCGTTTGGGGAAAAAGAGTCCATTATTCTGTCCTTAGGTACAGATGTCACGCAAAAGTATCGTCATACTGCATTCGATAGCAGTCAAAATGGATATTTTCGTTGAAATATGGCACCCGAAAATTTTCGCGATTACAACACTTCCATTTTACTTCGTATAAGGAAGTAAAACGTAGTCATTTTGTAATTTATATCTCATTCATTAATGGTATGGTTTATTGGAAAATCTTCCATATTCAACAACTGCTGCTTATATTAGTGAAACATTTAAGCTCTTAGAAAAATCACAGTTCCGCGACTTAGTCATTATTATTTTAGCTTTTAGGTGTGCATTTCAACAGAGCATAGAGCACAATGGCAACTTAACAGTTTCAACATTAATGAAAGCATGTAAAAGATGAAATATTTTTACGACACGAAATATGAGTTCGCCTTTAAATAAAACAGAAAAATAATATTGTTTGGGCAAATTTCTATGGAAAAGCGGACAAGTTATTTTATTAGATTATTTGTTCAGGTTATGTCCAGAATTTAATTTTAGCGCTCTAGTAATTATATGCGCTACATTTATCTTCAATGGCAATAATAGTGTGGTTTATTTTTGTTCACATCATTTCGAATTCGTTCTAACCTGAGAAATTTTATTACACCATTTTATAAAACTTTACAGTATAAGGACATTTGAAGATGACTACATATGATTATTTGAAAATAAAAGCTTACCTCCCATATGAATGATATTCCTAGATTACCCAAGGAAATAGCGTAGAGTATTCGGGGAAAATTCGCATCAGGAGCAGTTTTGAACTGAAAGGAGAAAATGTTCTGTGAAAAGATATCGTTTACTCAGCAAGGGCAATTGTTAAGTTCTAATGAAATGAAATACATCTGGGAGTCCATCTGCCATTTATTAAGCGCTTAACATTGGCAGGTAACATTTTTAGGTTAGGTTTTTTTTTAAGATTTTAAACATGCTAAAACACACCAGAACTATCTGCTTAACGGGCAGGATGCCTCTGTGGAGAATTTTCTAAGAGAAATTGACTCGTATTTGCGTGACATACGGGAAAAACCATGAAATTCAGTCACTTAATTGCCTTGGTTTAAAGCTGGATCTAGTATTTAGTAGTCTTAACCACTTGCCCCCTGGATGGGTGGTTCTAATTAATTTTCTACATTATTGTAAATAATTTTCTTAAATACACTATGTAATTACGAACGACGCTTTTTTGTGGATTTTCGAAGAAAATGAGGAATCAATATTTCAATGTTTTGAGGATTTTTACAAATTTCTAAAAGTCTACGTATGAGTTATTTACGTAAAAAGTATGTTTGTAATATTTTTGAAGCGTGTACTGATGTCCGTATATGCGATGTAGCACGTATCATCTTACATCTAATTCTAAAGCCTGGGGTCACATAGATCCCAAATAATTTTTTTTTAAATTTGCCAAATTTTCTATTTGCAGTTCCATTGGAAGAGCATTCAGGCAAATCCATCAGATACATTCATTTAATAAAGCCTTAGAACGTTATTTTAATGCAAGAAAATGTCAAGTCTTTATTTTAAGTCTGCAGAGGCACAATTAAAACAGGTAAATCATTTTTAAACATAGCTGCTGATAAATTTGTGTGAAAGCCTATTAAACCTAACTCTTTTATACTTTCTTTAGGTTTTCTATTTAAGACAAATGATAGAAGAAATGCTTTTCACCGGGAGTAATATTAAATAAATTCGTATAAATTTAATTTATCAAATACGTGCTAAGTTACTATATATATAAAGAGTGGGATTCAGAACACGCCATACTATAAATTTAGAAATAAAAAATTAGGTAACTTACATTTAGGTAATTAGAAACAGCTTCAGGAGCATCCAGGTTAAAATATGACACCAGGCCAAATATAGCACTAACAGTGCAAACATAAAGTTCTGTAAAACAAAACAACATATTTGTAGTAATTCAGCATATGTTATTATTTTTAGGACTAAATACGCAAGTTGTTGTTCAAAAGTTTTAGCACTGATGAGTTAATTATTAAAGTTTCCCATATATAATGTATTGAAAAGTTGTTGACAGAATCTTATATTTTTTCACAGATACGTACTCCAAGTTATAAATTTGTCGCAGTAAGCTACAGAATTTTATAGTACTTCTATAAATATTAGAGATAGCCTTTTTTTAAGTTTCCGCATAGCAAAAATGATATGTCAGAAAAATAAAGAATATGTAAAAGATTAAATTAGCAACGTAAATTTCTCCTCCGAATTCTAAAAATACTAACCTCTCTATGCAATGCATTATTTCTAGATTAATCCATGTCATGCGACCTGTTACATAATTCTGATGATGAAAATGGAACTAAGGCTCGAACAGTCAATAGTAATTTTATAGCCGTGTGTTGAGTGTTCATCGGTAGCTGATGTTCGTGTGCTGGGATCTGCGTTTCTTTTTTTTTTCTGTTTCAAAGCCGTAGTGTGACGACATCTCTATACTTCTAATGTTGTGCTGTGCTTTTCTCGAGAATTCAGTGTGTGCTTGAAAAAAAAAATCTTCCAAGTGTCTCAATCTTCAAATAGGTGTTTTTTCAAATGTGAAAAAATTTAGTGAAATGGGAATGATTTTTCTTGCACGATTGCAAAGACTCATTTCTAAGTCTGTGATATGGATTTTTTTAAAGGTTTTATTTAGTGCAACTGACAATATTATATTGAAATTATTAATCATTAATTATATTGAAAATCTGAATACATATTGCTGATTTTTAAAAGTATAGTATTGTTTTATGAAAAATGGTATTAAAAATTCGAATTCTAATAATTTAGTGAAGTAAGTAAAGAAGATTTTTAATTATTTTTCGGGAAGGTTGTTAAAATATATAATTATATTTTGAAATTTTGTGTTGAAAATTTTGAATAAGAATTTTATAATTATTCTAAAAATGAAGTGGATATAAAAAATAAGTGAAATTAGTGCAGATAAGTAATATCAAATTATGGTAAATGCATGTTAAAATTTATGGGTGACTGTAAAGTATAGCGTATGTTGAGGGAATACTGGTTCCAAAATAGAGGCCTATTATTACCTCTGCACAGGTGCTCCTTTTACCCTCTTCATATAAGATAATGTTGAAGGCTCTCATTTTATGATTGAGTGTAATTTTTTTATATTCTTATTATTATAGATTTTTATTATGGAATGCATTAGTGCAGTTCTCAAAGGCCAGTTACCTTACGTAAGGAACGCAGGCCTTTTCAAGTAGCTGCCTAGGCACCCTGAGCCACCACTGCAGAACACACTGGTTAACTCAAGAGGTTAGCCTTAATGATGGATATGTTTGTTTAGAAGTATTGCGAGGCCTTTCAGTTTGTTAAATTCAGAGACTGCAAATGAAAGACAATATTGCTGAAACCATAATTTTAGTAATACTATTATAAAATTTATGATGTTAAAATATAATCATGAAAATTAGTTGTTTTAAAAATTTTGAAATTTCTTGTGATTATTCAAAATAAGTAATATGTGTGCAAAAGTTTTTCAACTGCGATATTGTCTTCAAATGTTTGCAAAGATTCAAATCTAATCATGTGGACTGCAAAATACAAAAACTTTAAACTGAAAATTTTTTAAAGAGTTCTAAAATACTGTTTAAAAAATTCTAAAAAAATTATATAAGTTCATATTTTGCAATTATATAAGTAATTACTTTGGTCAAAATTTTAGGATTTGTATTTTTCAAATTATTTCTCTTCATTTGCTTTAACACTTTTCCTTTAAAAAGGCTTCTCTGTTGCTACGCCTTTTTCTGCTTGAAGGGGGGATATGTAAGAAAAATAAAGAACATGTAAAAGATTAAATTAGCAACTTAAATTTGCCCTCTGAATTCTAAACCTCTCTATGCAATGAGTCATTTCTAGATTAATCCATGTCATATGACACTTACATAATTCTGATGATGTAAATGGAACTCGAAAAGTCAATAGTAATTTTATAGCAATATTAACTATCCAATAAAAATGCATAGGGAACCAAAACTAACTCCGTCTGATATTAAGATTTCATCCTGAACGTAATGCACTTGCTCCCTACTCTTTGGCATAGTTGGTCTGCTGTCTCCTGCTTTCTTCTTGCTGTAAAGTTATCAAAAATGTAAACCTCTTGAAATAGGCACAAATAATGTGCCAAGTTGTTTGCGGCCGCAGTATGTTTACAGAAAATAAAAGATTTACTCTCCATCGACTGCCAAATTTCTTATTCAGTGTGGATCGGCATCTCAGCATTCTATGACATCAAAATTCTTGCTGGTCATGACTTTTAAATTTGTTTTTATTATTTCATATATATAAAGAAGAAACTTTATATATATGAAACTGTGTTTGGTTGTCCTTTAATAACTCAGCTACAATTCTTTTCTGGCTCCTGGAAAAAGTCGACGTCCATTGTTTTCCAAAAAAGTAGCTAAAATCAGAGATATTAATTAAAAACTCGAAGAAACGATCATTTTCGTCCTCATTTTTCCAAGTGGCAACAGTTTCGCAACTGGAGATGAAAATCTGCTTTATTTCGAAAGTTTTTACCACTGTTCGCTCTCAATTCCTAGAGTTTGTTAATAAAACAAAACAGTTAATAAATGATAATAATAATAGCTCTTACCTGGTTCTTCTGATCTTTGAGCTTCTGTGAGAGTAATTGAAAATAATTAGATTTAATCCTTTATTTGACACATTTTAGTATGGGACAATTTACACTTGACGAGTCACGTACTACATCTAACTACCTAATTAACACGCACACACCCTGTCTCTCAAGTCCTAAAAATAACAGAATGTCAATATAAGTTCAAGCAGCGCCATCTATCGGCTGAGTTCGTAATATCCTCCGGGGCCAACAGTTCGTCAGGAGACGAAAGTTCTCATTAAGTGTTGACTGAGAGTTCCAGAGGACATAACAGTTGTACAGGTCTCCTAATGAAAGTTCCATTCGAAAGTCTCACGGTACATGCACGGACACGACCATCACGTCCAGAATGTAATTCTGTCACAATACCCATTCGCCATAAAAGTCTAGGCGCGTTGTCATCTTTTATCAAAACCACAGTGTTTTCTCGTACTTCTGTAGGCCGGTTTACTGATCGTGACTGGTGAGCTGATCTAAGCTCCAGAAGATATGATGCCTTCCACCTTTTCCAAATTCGATTAAGTAAATCTTCTTGGTATCGTCTCATCTTAAAAAGTTGGGATTCGGAGGAAGGAATTCCTTTGATTCCTTTAGTCGCTTGAGGAAGGGTCAATAATCGTCGTCCAATCAAGAAATGTCCAGGCGTTAACGGTTCTGGTTCATTCGGATCACTGAAAACATAAGTGAGAGGCCTAGAGTTGATAATTGCCTCTGTCTCTATCAAAATAACTTCCAGTTCTTGAAATGTAACTGATGTTCTTCCTAAGATTCTCCTCAGAGTCATCTTAACTGACCTCACTAAGCGTTCCCAAAAACCACCCCACCAGGCGGCTCTTTCGACGATAAATTTCCATTTGATAAATAACTTCCCAAATAAATTTTGCACTTCTTCCCCTTTTATGATTTTCCACAGCAGATTTAGTTCTCGTTTTGCCTTGTGGAATGTCTTTGCATTATCACTATAGATTACACTGCAAATGCCTCTTCTTCCGACAAATTTTCGAAAAGCTTGCAGAAATGTCTCAGTGGTTAAGTCAAGTGTCAACTCCAAATGTATCGCTCTGGTTACGGCGCAAGTGAAGAGCAGTACATAAGTTTTCCTCGTGGTATCTCTATCTTTAATGTATAATGGTCCTAAGTAATCCAATCCAGTCGTTTGAAAAGGATATGCTTCTGATATTCTCTCAGCTGGCAGTGGTGCAGGAATCTGGGTCATTGGCTTCGTTCGAAATTTCTGGCATAAAGCGCATTTATGTATAATACTCTTAATTCTTTGCCTAGCCCTTAAAATCCACGTTTTCTCCCTAAGATCAGTTAGTGTTTCTGCTATACCTCCATGTTTTACTCTTTCATGGCAGTCCTTAATGATAAGATCAGACAAGTGACAAGCACTTGGCAACAAAACTGGATGTGCTTCTTGGTGAGAAATGTTAGCATACTGAAGACGTCCTCCGATTAAAATTATTCTTCTTTCATCTAGAATCGGGTTAAATTGCCTAATGATTGAATTTGTTGGCAACGGTCTTCCTTTAGTTAAAGCTAAATATTCTTGCGGAAAGTACTCCATATGAGTCCTTTTGATCCAATACTGTTCAGCCAGTTGAAGTTCTTCTGCTGTTAAACAACCATTTTTCTTATTGTGTGAATTCTTCACATTGTAAATAAATCTCTGAATCCAAGTTGTGATTCGTAATACGTTGCTAAGTCTGCTGAACTTCTGTATGTCAAAAAGAGTTTCTGACTCAGTTCCTACAAAAAGGGTAATAGAATTTTCTATTTCAGGTTCAGCTTCAAACGAATCAAAAAGTTCAGTACTCGATTGCGGCCGGTGGTCTTCATCTTTCCTTATCCAAAGTGGTCCATTCCACTAAAGTTCCTTGTCCTTCAGAGCAACTAAATTGTCTCCTCTAGATAGTAAATCCGCGGGATTTTCTTTTCCGGAACAGTGATTGCACCAATTTGAATTAGAAAGAGTTCTTATTTCTTCAACTCTGTTTTTTACAAATACTTTCAATTTTCGAGAATTGCCCTTGATCCAATGAAGAATAATCATTGAGTCGGACCAGAAATAAAATTTAGTATCTTTCGGAAGTTCCAAGTTGTTTCGAATATACTGAAATAATCTAGCTCCTACAAGCGCTGCAAGAAGTTCCAGCCTAGGTAACGTAATTTCATGCACTGGTGCAACTCTTGATTTTGAGGCTACTAAAACCGAACGAGATTTTCCAACTAAGTCGCTGTAACGTAAATAAATCACTGCTCCATAGGCTCTTTTGCTCGCATCTACAAAACAATGAAGTTGCCAATTAGTTAATTCGTCATTCTCTTTCAGTTCAAATAAATGCCGTGGTAACATCACTTCGTTCAAGTACTGCAATTCTTCACACCAATCTTGATATGCTTTCGCCAAATCTGGTGGTAAGGGGTCATCCCATTTCAGTCTTCTTTTCCATATTTCTTGAAGTATCATCTTCGCTCTAATTGTGAACGGAGAAATAAGTCCAATTGGATCAAACAGCCTTCCAACAGTTCTTATTACACCTCTTTTCGATGATTTGAATTCACATACATTCTTCGGATTCATCAGTTTTTCGTCGTCAATGCTTAAACAGTCTTTCTCAGAATTCCAGCAATAACCAAGTATCTTACAGGGCGAAACTTCAGAAACAGTTTTCTCATTGAATCGATCTTGAAGTGGCTGTATATTTGTTGGCCATTTCCTCATGTTAAATCCAGCTTCTCCTAAAACGAACTTCACTTGCTGATGTACTTCAAAGGCAGTTTCTTCATCTTGCAAACTATGGATAAGATCATCAACATATAATTTGTTACTTAGGATTTGGAACGCAACTGGATAGTCCTTTTCGTACTTCCTTACGTGGTGTTTCAATGTTGCATTTAGCAAGAATGGACTTGACCTTAGTCCAAAAGTAACCCGCGTCATTCTGAGTACTTCTGATTCCATGTTCGTATCATCTTTAACCCACAGAAATCTGACACACCGTCTCTATCTTCTGGTGCTAATGCTATCTGCAAGAATGCACCTTCAATATCAGCTGTCAAGGCGACTCTATTCAATCTAAACTGCATAAGTAAGGCCAACAAATCTGGTGTTAAATTCGGACCCGGTTTCAGACAGTCGTTAAGAGAAACAGAGTTTATTGCACTAGAAGATGCATCAAACACAATTCTCATTTTTGTAGTTAATTTATCTTCACGAATAACTGCTTGATGAGGCATATAATAAACCTTAGTTTTATTTTCAGACATACTGGAATCAACCCTTTCAGCTATTCCTTCTGCAACATGCTTCGAAATGATTTCCTTATACTGGTTAAGAAAGGAAGTATTTCTCTTAAATTTATTAACTAATTTTTGAAAACGTTCTTTAGCAATAGCATAGTTATCAGATAAGCGTTCAATATTTTCATTCCACGGAAGATTGACTTCATAGCGACCATTAACCATTTTTATAGAGTTTTCGAATTCCCTTTAAACCTCATCGTCTTTAAAAGTATCATTGCATGAAATTCCCAAACTTTCTAAATCAAATATTTTCTTCAAAATCTCCGTTTCTTCTATGTTTTCATTTCGAACAATAGTTTTCATTACTTTAATTTCCCTACGGCTCGATCTGATTGAGGTGTCAGATCCGTTGAACACATATCCAAGTTTTCTTTCCCTTCCCACTAAAGATCCTGGCATTCGTTTTATTTTCCCAGTAACCATAGTCCAAAAATAATCTCAACCAATTAACAATGATATTCTTAAGTTTTCAGAATCTGATTCATCTGCCATTTGTATTTTCATCCGTTTACAATAATCACTAATGTCTCTACCAGGAGCTTTTACAATAGCTTCGGAAATACACGGAGTTTCGATAGCTTCTAAAGTTATTACTTCTTTCGAATTATAAACGCTTCTCAAGTTAACCTTCACACGATTACTCATTACTGTTTTTTCTGCTTTCGAACCAAAAACAAAAATACTTAAACGTTCCTGACCTACCACTTCTAACTTTAATTTACGAGATATCTGTTTATCCACAAAAGTTCTTTCACTCCCTGTGTCTAATAAACATTTAATTTTCACTTCACTTTTCGCCTGAGTCAGCATACCGACAGCTGTCTGTAAATATATGTTGTAATCCTCTCGACTTGAAACGGAATAATTTGATGTATGATTTATGTCACTGTCATCTATCTTTATTTTGTTTATTTCATTTCCCGATAAGACTTTCGTCGCCGATCCCTCCTCGCATATATAATGGCTATGTTTTTTACTGCACTTTTTGCATCGTATTCGATCGCGGCGAAATCTAGACACATGAGACTTTTTTAAGCAATTAAAACAATATCCAAGTCGTAGTAAACTAGCTTTTCGTTCACTTACAGATAAGGGACATTTATCCATCGTATGTTCATCAGTAGAACAAAATATACATGCACTTTTAATTGTATTAGCATTTAACGCCGCTGCCGTCGATAGACGTTTAGAATTCTCATATTTCTTAAACGGCGAATTTCTCATTTTATCGGCTTCGTCTGTCTTGCGAAATAAAAATGTTTTCTCACTTGTTTCTATTTCCCTTTTAAGAAACTGGAGCAATTTTGAACAATTCCATGAGTCTTCGTCGTTAACAGAACGATTATATTCTAATACGATATCTTCTGGAATTAATTTTACTAAAACGGCAAAAAGAATTCCACCGTAATTATTTAATTCTACTCCAGCTGTTTCGAGACTTCGAATTTCAATAGTAATTGTGTCATGCAATTGTCTCAGTTCCTTTAAGTTCGAACATGATTTCACAGGAGTTAAGCCTAAAAGTTTGTTTACATGTGAACGCACGATAATTTCGGTTTTACCAAATCGTTCTTTTAATAGTTCAACAGCTAAATCGTAATTGTTTTGCGTTAATGTCAATCCTTGTATACATTTTAATGCAGAATAATTTAAGAAAGATTTTAAATAGTTGAATTTATCAATTTTTGATAACTGTTTATTCTCACGAATTGCACCTTCGAATTGTCCCCAAAATCCCTGCCAGTTTTCATATTTGCCGTCGAAAGGTTCTATTTTTAATTTCGGCAATTTGACATTAGGATAATTGATAATTACCCCTTCTTCAGAAATTCTAGAGGATACACTATGTGCGTCAGTTTTACTTCCGTTTTCAAGTTTACGTTTAAAGTACCTATCTAGTTTCGATTTGGAACTCGTAATCTTTTCTCGATATTCTTGGCTGATCAGAACATCAGCTTCAAGCATTTCTAAATCACTTATAAGGCTTTCTATAGTAGAATCTAGCTGATAGATCTGATTAGCTTTTTCTTCTAACTGATTTTTTAACTCATCCAAATCGTCATAATCAATATTGTCCCCTTTTAATGTGTCATTTATTTTATTCACAATTTTAGTTAAAGAAGCTCGAATAGTTTTTCTTTTACTCTTTAACTTCTCTAATTCGGTTGGTTGTGCCATTTTCAATTACTATAGCTCCCGGTAGTTCGGCACCATAAAACAAAACAGGTAATAAATGATAATAATAATAGCTCTTACCTGGTTCTTCTGATCTTTGAGCTTCTGTGAGAGTAATTGAAAATAATTAGATTTAATCCTTTATTTGACACATTTTAATATGGGACAATTTACACTTGACGAGTCACGTACTACATCTAACTACCTAATTAACACGCACACACCCTGTCTCTCAAGTCCTAAAAATAACAGAATGTCAATATAAGTTCAAGCAGCGCCATCTATCGGCTGAGTTCGTAACAGTTAATAAAGCATTTCTGAGTTTTACGATGAATAAAAATAGCATTGCCAAACATTAAATACATTACTCCCGATTCCAAAAATTGGTGGGAAGCCATTTCGACTATTCCCATCTTCGTACGACTTTTAATCAGCCGAAATACTAATTAAAAACTTTGAAGGCGCTAATTTTCGCACTAATTTTCCCAGTGGCAACGATAACGCGCATTGAGGATAAAAATACTTTATTTCGAAAAGTGTTGCAGCTGCTCTCTTTCAAATCGTAGAGTTTGTTAATCAAAAATTTGTAAGTTTAACAAAATCTATAGATATAAAGACGAATGTCTGTTTGTGTGTGTGTGCTTGTTCGCGTTATTGATTTCTGATCAATTCTGACAAATTTCTTGCCACATTTAATCGACTAAAATTGAATACAGGTGAAATTTTGGATGGATAATTGAGCTTTTACGACATTTGATTAGAAAGACGAAAATCATTAAAAACTGCGTGCCATTGTTACTGATATAATGAGAGAAAATTAACTTATTTTTATATCAAAATGTTTTATGCGGGTTATATATCGCATCGTACTAAAAAACGCATGATTATGAATCGTATTTTTCATCGTTATCAGAGAAGGATTACAGCGGTATCGTTCTCTCTATTGTTAGATGCATAACTCTCATTCTAGCTTGACTGGCATCGGGTACTTCCCTTAATAGTCCAATAAAATACGCTAAACGCAAAATGTTCCATACTGTTTATATAAATGTTTATTGACACATTCCATAACGAATTCACAGATTAAAGTTATAGGATATTTTTCCTTGCGAATGTCTTCATGTTGAAAGTGGTAGCACGTCTGGCATCCAGTAAGAAGATCCAGAATTCGAATCCTGGCGAGAGTATAGTCGACTTTTCTCGCGTTTCTGACCCCAAAAATATCCTCTAAATTTGGCGAGTGAATGTCCTTTCTTCTCAATAGCCCTTTATATGAGGGAGAATAAAAGGAATTTTCTCCTTCCTCAAGGCGAACGAACTTTCGTTCTCTATGGTATCACATTCGACTAGAAATCGTAAAAATCAGATACCGACTCCCGGAGAGGATGTAGCTTATGTTTCCCGTTTCTGGACTCCGAAATAATTTTAATAGTCATTTAGGAAATTTTAAAGGAAATTTAGCCCCGATCCTTTTGAGATTAATGGATTCGTATTAGGTATAAGAGCATTCGTTTTAAATTTGTAGCTGAATGTATGAAAACATTAAT
Source organism: Stegodyphus mimosarum (assembly GCA_000611955.2). Lineage (NCBI taxonomy): Eukaryota > Metazoa > Arthropoda > Arachnida > Araneae > Eresidae > Stegodyphus > Stegodyphus mimosarum. The sequence goes on from KK114316.1 coordinate 589,886, forward strand.
TGTGCCATATCTCTGTTAATACTAAGATATGGAACCTTTTCCCGTTAACTAATTAATGAATGGTCGTTAACTAAATAGATTCGACGAATACCACGCGAAAGGTTAAATATGGATTTGGAGAACGCGAATAAGTACAACATATTTTATCTTATGAACTAAAATATACGAGTCCTTTCATAAAAAAGAAATATTTTTGAAAGTAGAGATGTACTTTTTTATTTATTTATTTGCTATTTAAATTTTAAAAAAATGCTCAAAATACAAATTTTGCAGTTAGTTGAAATGATGTGCATGAGAATGAGCCATTTGCAGTTTCATAAAAACAAGAAATTCGATTATACCCCAAAAGTAATGTCCAAAATATTTCGCGCCCAAAAAATGGTATAAACAGAGTTTGCCTTTGCGACTATAATACACATAATACTATGTGAAAGATACCGTGACTCATTAATTAAAAGCGGATGTGGAGTATACTATAAAGAGTTTCTTGGTAACATTCTTAAAAATTTTAAATTTATTTTAGATTTAATTTCTTGGTCAAATATTTTAGAAACTCTTAAGGAAGTGTACTACTTTGAGTGATTTGCTTTTTCTGTTTATAGTCAGTGCAATCTTCTTAAATTTCTAAAACAATTAGCTTTTGAAAGTTTTCTAGTCATTGTTGTAAGTACATCTTCTTAAATCACGTGTGATGTACACCGTGAGATGCTTACACGAACTAAATATCTTGTTAAATTCACACGATAAATTTTATCTAATTTTCAATTAAATAAGGTAAAATTATTTTTGAAAGATTCGCCATTTTTCTTTTTACTACTATAGTATGACTTAAACGTGCAAAATATGATTAAAAATTCGATATCTTGGCATCTTAAATTACCAAAATTATAAAAGTTCCCCAAACTCTCAGAATCATCACTTTAACAATATTTCTTCAGTTTACCATCAAGCTATCGAAGTTCCTAAAAACAATATATATATGTTTCAGTAAGGAACATCCTATGTATTTAATAATAATAGATTCAGTTTTAGCTGCTGGTACTAAATTTTAACACATTTAATACATTAGGCGTTAAAAATCAACCGGCTGACATTCCATCGACGTGAACTGTAATCTCTGCAAATGATATTTTTTTACGTAGTTTTACTTAAAGAAACAGTCTTCTGGAAAGGTTAATTTACGCAGCTGTGACAGGTTTCAAGCTATAAAGATAGAAATGTGTAAAAAAAATAACACAGTTGTCGAAAAATTTCTGATTTGAAATAATCAGCTCTAACAAGTAGCTTTTAAAGCAACAAGGTCGTTATTAATTAGTTTTGCAAGACATTCGTTGATAGAACATTAATACAAATCTTTTTAACCAAATGTTAGTACTTTGCCAGTTCTTGCAGTAGATCCGACTTTGGGCTTTTGTTCGGATTAGCAAATGCTTTCTTTAGGAGATTAAATAAAAAAATATGACTACAAGTTGGATCGCATCATGTTATGACAGTATTTTGGCTAGAAGAATAAAGACAGCGCCAATGGAAAATATTTTCAACTCGAAGAGCAATGCCAACCTCATTTACTTCACTATCGTTTCGTAAGATACTACAATCAGTACTGTTGTTGCTGTATCGGTACTGCAACGAATTTTCTTGATTTTTTTTCTTTTGTAAGCAGTTCTTTCCTCCTTGTGAAGCCTACAGCCTGACGAATATTCTGCTATGCAGTTTCTCCCATTGTAACGGCAATTTAAAGCTACACCATCTTGTTTAATTATATAAACTCATGGTGCTTATTTGAAACGAAAAAAGTAAAGTTTCAAGATTGATATACTACGCACCATTTTCTCCTACAGTATCAGACATAGTGTATTTCCAAATGCGTAACCATATTTCTAACTCAGCCTGTACGTACCTATTCCTCATGGTACTTGATAAAAGAAGTATTTAGATCTTGCATTTCTGCTTAATGTCCCATTAACAAATTCTCTATACATAATATCAGTTTTTTTAAGAGTACAATCAAACCTCGCTTAGAGAACACCTGCCGTAATGAGTGGTTCCTATCACGAGCAAAACAAACTGCCAAAAAATGACTGCCTTAATGAGCGATGTTTCGCAAAACGAATGATGTAGGTAATAGAGACATCATGACGTCACATTCTGAATCCTGCCAACAGCTAGGCTATCAGTCTGTGTTTAGCGCTCGTTTAGTATTTAGCATCTCACTGTCACTTGTAAAAGATGTATTCAGACACATTATTGTGCATTATTCTATTGAAAAATCTAAGAATGCCTACACGTTTGAGCCCAAAGGAAATGCCGGAAGAAGACAGAGCTAGGAAAAGAAAAGTCACCAATAGTAGTCAAACTCCAAATGAGAAGCAAGAGCAATGTTTGAGCGTGGCTGATTTTGAGCACACATATAATTGGTCTACATCAACGATTTCCATACTATTTAAAGAAGAGGATAAGACTAAGGAGACTGATGCCCCAAAGGGTCTCACAAGAATTTTTACGGTAAGTATTTTGTACTCACAAGAATTTATTTCTATTAGCGAAAGCATAATTTGTGAGAAGCGAAACTAATTTTTGCCGGAGTTATTAAGAAAACGCCAGGATCATCAATGGACGAAGAAGAAGTATTCAAGACAAATCATAGGTGGTTCGAAAAGTTTAAAAGAAGAGCCGGTATCCACAGTATTGTGAGGCACGGAGAAGCAGAAAGCTCAGACAAGGTACTCGAGAACTTCATTGGCGTATTCAAGAAGCTTAGGAATGCTAAGAGGTTATCTGCTGCAGCAGGTCTTCTAACTGGGATGAGATGATTCTCATCTGGAAAAAGACGTCAAAGCGAACTTACATTACAGCAAGCAACAAAAGAGAAATCATTGCCGAACCACAAGCCAATGAAAGATCATCTTACGCTCTTTTTTGTGCAAATTCAATTGGCGATTTAAAATTGAAACTGCTTCTCCTTTACCAGTCACGAGCCATCGTCCAATACACGATCCTTTAAGAAGTATAAAGTTCAGATGAACAGAGTAAATGCTATATGGAGATTCAATAAGAAGGCTTGTATAACACGTGAACTTTTTACACGCTGAATCAATGAAATATTTGTTTAGTATGTAAAGAAATATCTGCTTGGCATGAATTCGCCATTTCGTACTATGCACATTATGAATAACGCTCCTGCATATCCTCCAAGCCAGAAGATATTATATTTATCGTATATGCCTTTCTAGGGAGTTCCTATATTCTGCAGCTCATTGAATGTTGATTTTATGAATTTCGTAATGTGCGAATGCTGAATAATCATGAAGGATGAAACTTTAATGCTATGTGAGCGACTAGTAACTGCGAAGAATCCTTTGTTTTCACTATACTGCAAATAGTCGAAAAGTTACAATCTCTCTCATTTATATGTTGCTAAAAAGTATGTGTTCTGCGAATCCAACAGAAAATTTATTGGGTACTGCCTGAAATCGGCTGCTATGCCTTGACTTCAGGAGCTTCTATAAATTGAGCATCTCTTTTATTTTTTACATAATTCTAGATTGCGGTTCTGCGAATTATTTGTGTGTTTCTGAATTTTTGAACGGTACAGTTTATTTAGATTATGAAAGCATGAGCTGGTTGTAAAGCTTTTAAAAATAACTCTTCGCAATATTGAAATTGGGCTTACCTTTGTCTTTCACAAATTTTTCTTAATTTTAAGCCTAAATTATTCTTATATTTAAGAAGTTAAACAAATAAATACTTTTCTAAAATTAAACGTGCTTTTCAGTGGTTTTTTTTTTTTTTGAAAGAAATTTTTTTAAAGAGAAGTACTGGAAAATACCGTTTCAGGTTTATTCAGACATAATGTTTTAATTTGCGGATAAATATACAAACTTCTAAAAGAACTCATGACTGCAATCTAAGTTTTAAATAAACTCTTCGAATATGTGTGTGTTTTCACTGCGATAAATTTTAAATAATTTCAGTATGTTCAAGAAAGCCTATCACTATCTGTAAGCTTCAGGAGAATCTATTGCACAAATTTCTTACTTAGAAGATCAAATTGTGTAGTAGAATACTAATTAAACAAGAGCTGGGCTCAAAATCTCCTTGCTTTTCGAGATCGAGGAAGTTTCGTGAAGAACTCTTTAAAACATTAGTCACCATGATGACGCATATGAGTTTTTTTAATCGGACAAAATATTTCAAATTTCTAGTGAAGAAAATTTGTTAAATATTTCAAATTTAGTAAAAACTGATGTATTTATTCGTATGCAGCGCTCTCGTCGGGTACACCAGTGGATTTAGAAACTGGATTTAATGATTAAAATGATTTAAGCGAAGTAAGCTACATAGTTGATCTTACTATCGGCACAATCTAAAGAAAGAAGGGAACATAGGCTTAAACATTACTTCGATAGATTTATTCCTAAAAATTACCTTTGGCTTTAAAGAGACTGTAAACCTATAACTGCCAAAAAATATTAAAAAATTCTAGAATATTTCTCCTAGGCAGGACCTGTTCATTATTTCTGTCTTGTAGTATAATAGCGACTAAAATTCCATATACTATGTAAACGATATACAGATCTAAAGTGAACTTACTATTTGAAAAGACGTGCTTTTTGTAAGGTGCTCCTGATACAAATATGATAGAAGCTACAACATAAGACATCATATTCATTTTCAGTACTGTAGTACCAGAATATGACGCTTCTGAGTCAAGGGGGTTTTCTTTATCGAACTTGAAAGACTCGTACCTGTTAAAAGAAACCAGCAATAATTCAATTCGTACTTATTAAAACGAAATTTAGCTAAAAATTTGAAGTAAAATGTGTTTTATCGTATTAAATCTATATTCAAAGACATTATAAAAATATTCAGTGCACACTGTACTGTTAATTACAACAGTCTGTCTCAAGTTTCAGTTTGTTTGCAGGAATCCATTCATTTACATTTAAGATCCATAGTATCTAAAAGAGAGTTTTCACTAACAATTTAATGTTAGTCAGAAGACCCTTTGGAATTGTGGCATCATTGTTTTTCGATATTTTTTAAAAATTTTCTTATTTCGTAGCTAATGTTTTTAGAATAATAAAAGCAAAATAAATTTGAGTTTAAATTAGTCAGGCGTACACTATACGCTTACAAGCAACTATCTTTTCTGGGGCATTCGATCCGGGACCCGGATAAAGTACCAATCACTACCACTATCCTGTCTGGGCGGCCACTCAAATTACAATTACCAGCTATTGAAACCACCTAAGTATTGCGAAGGATTCTCGATGGAGGCATCTCATTGGATTTACAAAACTTACTTGGGGCATGAAATTTGACATGATTAGGCTATATACAATGTAATAAATATTTCATTGTATAAAAATTTTATTTAAAATGTTTATTAGCCCAAAGGAGCGTTAGCTCAGAAGGGCTATAATTTCGTTCTAGCATTTCGCGTCGATTCACTTTCTGCGTTGATTCACTTTTCAAACTATTGCTACGAAATATTATAGTTCTGTATTATATTTAAAGAAATTAAATAATGAAGAATCTGCACAAATGTATGTATGTTTCTCGCATTGTGCTAAAACAACGGTACCTAGAGCCATCAAATTTTGAATAACTTAAATTCTCCACTAAATATGGGATCTGGAAGTCCTAATTTGCAATTCGTTTCATTATCTATCTCATATTCTATCAGACATTAAAGAAGTTTTTTTAACGACTTCAATGCATGGAATGGCAACAGCGTACGTAAAAAAACATTTTTATCTCCAGCGTGCGAGACTGTATATCGGAAATTCTAAAGATATGCTCATTTTAAAATTATTTTGCGATATTGCTTTTGAATAGAATTTTATGGTTTAAGTGCAAAGGACATGATATTTAATAAATAAAGTAGCACACAAAGCGTTCAAAAAACGCCCCTTTGAAAATCTTAAAGTTTTCAAGTTTTTTTATTTAATATTTTAAAAATTTTTTAATTATGTTGTTTTATTATTATTAAAAATGTTTAAAAAGATATATTACAACATCACGACTAGAAAATAATATATTGAAAACTTCCAATCGCAAGGATTTTGAAAAATGTTCGAGATTCGAGACCGCGAATTTTCTCGTATAAAATGTAGATTTCAATTTTACTTTATTTAATATCTTTTAATATTGAGTAATATTTGCCATTTTTCTTAATTATTATTCTTATATGAAAAAATCGTAGAATTCGAATTCGACGTATTCGAGAATTTTACAGAATCCATAAAATTAAGAATTTGTCTTGTTTCGAATTAATACTAACTAGTGGACTGCTAATAACACCACTGTCAGTTGTATATTCTACATATTAAAATTTCATTTGCAAGAATGCATAAAGGCGAATATTAGTCATCTTAACAATGTATACGCCTTATTATTTGTCATAAAGTATGATACTTTAACGTTTAGATTGTGTTATGAGAAACTTGAGATTCCATACAACTATTATAGGGTTTCTGCAAGTCAAAATAAAAATTCGAAACACTTGTTAGTGTTTGAATATTTTGTATACCTCGAAGTTTCACATCTAAAAGAACTAACTAGATAAAGTATTTTATTTATAATATATTAATAAATTGTTATTTTATTGATTAGACAATAATTCTATATGTATACAAAATATATGTTCCGATTATTCGGTAAAAATAGTAATGATATGGCTATTTTCTTTTCGTTTGTCACAAAAAGTGAGCGCTACAATGAAATTATTTTGAATTTTTTTTTAGTTCCTTCTGCGAATTAAAGGTAATACTGTAATCATGGAAAATTTCGGGTATATTCGTTGAAATGAATATTTCCACGAAAATATTCATTTTGGCTGCTCCCGAACAATTTGAACGATTTTTCTTTTATTCTACGTAACAAAAATCTGTAGGTAGGGACTGAATAAAGGACTCTTCTTTTCGAAACTGATTGTAAAATGGATTCAGAAGGGATGTTTTTCGTGACGTTTGTACGTACGTATCTATGTATGTATGTATATATCTCGCATTAACTCAAAAACGATTAGCCGTAGAACGTAGAAATTTTGTGTATGGGATTGCTGTAACATCCAATTGTACGCCTCCTTTTTTTCTTGCAATCGAAGGCATCAAACGTATATATATATATATATATCCACTCTCTTACATTGAAAATCTTATTGGTATAGTGAATTAAGTCAATTGGCGCACCAAGTTCAGTGTCTTTTCACCCAGTGGAGCAAAAAGACAACTTTACATTTCTGTGCATTTTGTCTTTCTGCCGTTGGCCTAATTGTTTGTTTTGGCATAGAAATTCTAAACTTAATTCCAGAATTTTTTTTAAAACTGTTTTTTACTTTATGTGGTATTTTATATTTTTCTGCATTGTACTATTTTTAATGACGATGTTTTGAGCTTTTAAGCATTTTCGCTTTGCCGCGAAGTGAGAACTATATTAATTCAATGAGAAATATATCTCCAATAAAATTCGAGGAAATGTATTTAAATGAAACGCAGCAAAAAAATTCTGTATAACGTAAAAGGCTGTGAAGTTATGTGATGTCCACATCAGATTTTTAATATTTATTTTCTTCAGAATGAAAGCGATTCCACAAATCCAAAAATGATAGTTTTAAAATATAATTTTATGGTTTCTTTGACTAGATAATGTTTGAAGAACGTTGATCTATATTGTGATTGGAATAAGTTGCGCTAATACTTACCAAGGTTGGGAAAGACAGTACTTATAAGATATTAAATAGATTGCCGTTTGAAGTACAATGAATGAAAAAATTGAAAGTAATGGTAGGATGCTGACAAGACTTTTTGTTGGAGGCCTCTTCGCCAGTCTTGGAAATGCGGAAGTTGCACCAACTATAGAAATAAATAAAGATTATAATTTTCATTAAATCAAAGGATCATTGAAAAATCATCAATTATACATTGAAAACAATAACTTTGTAATTAATCTATATAAGAGGGCTGCCAAGCGATAGTAGTCAAAATCTTTTATTTGTTGATTAATGGCAGATAAAAATATCATTCACATGCTATTTTTCATTTTTCCGTTTTAACATTTTTTTTCTTTATTTTACTTGTTTAGTAATTCTGTTCAAGAAAGAAATAAAATATAAGGTTTCGTTTATAGTTTTATTTATTTATTTATTTTTGGAAAGTTAACATATAACGGTGGAATTTTTATTTAAATGTACTAGGATCGAATTTAGAAATCCTTTTGTTTTTCATATATTTGATCTAAAATCTGGAAATATGGAAAAATATATCAGAATTATTTTTATATTTCCAGAAGCTCGTTTCCTTCTTTATCAACTTCATTGTCCTACAAAAATCTAATATTTGTAATCTTTTAACTGCAAAGATAAACAAGAAACACAATTTCAGAAAATTATATGAAAAAGATATAGCTGTTGATAAATGGAAATTTATGGTAGCACTCGATGAGGCATGGGTGCAATAAAACAGAATTTTATGTTTTCTGTAAAATTTTCTGTTGCTTAACTGACGAAAATGACTGTATCAAATGGTTTCGCCAAATTGCAGAATTTCATTACAGTGGTTAATTAAAATGTATCAAAGAAAGGTTAAAATTAATTCACTGTACTGTCAGCAGAATATATCGCAGCATGAAATATGCCCTTTATGGATAAAAACTGATTATCAAAACCGTTTCCACGAATTAAGAACGTCTGTCTGTAAATAGACCACTCTGAGAATCCAAACAGGCCAAAAGGAAAAGAAGATTATTAAGATTTTATAGATGCTTGATTCGTGTTTGATAAAATTTATGCAAGGTACTACCATAATAAAAGAAACAGAAGGATAGTCATGTCCTCCGCAGATTCAATAAGATAAATTTAACACTTTTAAAACTAAGATGAAAAAGTGGAAGCTGTTTTCCTTTCATTTTGCTACAACTGTTAACATAGCAGTGTAGAGCATGATTTTTCAAATAGCCGAAGATATTTCATGCGTTTGTATTTGACGTATTTTCATTTTATTAATTGTTTTTTCAGATGACTTAAAAAGCAGCTAAAAATAATTCATGTATTTTGATTTTGTTTTGAAAATTTTAAATTACATTCCAAATTATTTTATAATGCATTCAGTATACTTATCTTTGCGCAATTAAATGGATTTTTATTTCTGCTGGCTAATTTAAAATACAGAGTGGTCATAAAAATTTTTTTCCGATGTATGAACCCTTAGTAGTTTTTCCTGTCAACTAATCGAAATAAAATTTCAGATATTATTATTTGACTAGCGGGCAAGCCCGCCCGCTTGTTCGCCGGGATTCGAAAGTTGGACAGAACTACCAGTGTTCAAGCAACAATAACAGAAATATACATACATGGCAAGTTAGACGTGCGGAAAATCGCGAAAACACCGACGCGTTCGCCGGAATTCGAACGTTGGACCTAACTACCAGCGTTCAGCGATTTTTTAGCTGGCAAGCATGCCAGCTGAGCGGGCTACGCCTGCTTTATATTATTTGAAGCTAGCGCTCGATATGTGATGATGTAAAACAACAGAGCACTCACGATTAAGCTTAGAGTGAACAAATTTCGAAATCTTTGAATGGTAACATCCGGTTTTTCATTGCGCTGATCTATTTTCTCAGGGAATGAATCAGCGCACTGAAAAACAGGTTTTTCCTGCGCAAATGGGTTAGCGCACTGAAAAACCATAAATGGCGTTAAAACGATACACGTATAAAGAAAACTGCAGGCGAAAACAATTGCAAAGAAGAACATTGTAATAGACCAGTGAAAACACAAGAAAGGAAAGGTAAACAAATTTGTCGGAATTACATATCTTCAACTTGCTCGCTTTCGCAGGCCATGCGTGCGGGAGGTTCTTTACAACAATGAAGAAGGTATCATCGCAGGAGGAATGCGTATAATTTCACGTTTTTTGGAGTTTTTCAGTTCTGATAAATGTCGTTATATCTGCATCTTAAATTTCAGATAATCCAAGATCCATTGGAGTGAGATCGGGGAATTGTGGTGGCCACGGAACTGCAAAGTTAGGGGAGATGACTATCTTCAAAATTCTGTTGCAGCACTTGCCAAACACATGTGGCGAAGTATAGAAGCGCCATTTTGCATCAATACACGTCGTTAACGACATTTCGCTTTTGCAATTCTGGAATTACGTAAATCTGCACCATTGTTGTGTACCGAGCACTTGTGATGGAATACATTTTCATACCTGTGGAGGTGACCTCTTGAAAGATGTGACACAATGTGCTTGCGATGCTGTACGACACAGTGACTTTAAATTCGTATAAAGGCACTAGTGCCACACCGTGAGCATTTCCATCAGCCTGTTTAGGTTTCCAGTTGAGCGGAAATTCGCGCAGCGGTCACCTGTTATCTTAATCATATCTGATAATGAAAAAATTCGCAAAGTCTACACTTTGCTTGTCTCCAGATTGCAATATCCAGATGCGCTGGTATGGATAAAGAATCGTCCGCAGAACAGAGCACAGTAGCTTGAGGATTGTCGATCAGGTGCATTCAAACTGGGGGCAACACTTCCTGCAGTATGCAATGAACCTGCTATAATCTGATTATGCACTTCCGAAACAATTTCAGTAAGAACACAAGATCGTCAACATCGCGATCTATCACATGTGCACCTAAGTTTTCAAATGTTTGTACCAAATCAAGTACAGTTTTTACGGAACATGGCCTCAGCTTAGGTTATGATTAAACTAAAATCAAGGTATTTACAAGCTTTCTATTTAACACTTTAATTTTAGAACTATTCTAATACTGCAAATGAATATGGCCTCGAATTGATGATAGGATCGGCTCTGCATTGCTTATTCGAAATTAATAAAGGACAGTTAATGAAAATCGTTAGAAAGCAGTCGACTTATTATTCAGGTTAATACTATGCTTAGTTTTGCGCGAAATAACTCTTATTTTTAAAACTTAAAAATTTAAGTATTTTTCTTGGTTTATGAGTTTAACAGCAATTTATAACTGTACTGTATTTTTGATGACGAATAGGAGCTATATATTTTAGGTGCTATTTCGTGAATATGCCTGTAATAACTTAACTGATGTCTGTGATTGCAATTTAAATGCACATGTGAAATTTATGAACTTCTTCATCAATCATTAAAATTAGTTTTTCAGACAAAAAGCGGTGCCAGAATAAAATATATGTCATTTCTTCTAAATTTTAGCACCACTGAAAAAGCAGCAGTATTTAATAAGAAAATATAATTAGCACATATATGCTTCATAAAATTTATCACATCTTTATTTACACCTATTTAGTGCTGCCATCATATTATTATACTAGTTACGAAAATAAAATTTGCTTACTTAAAAAAGGAGGTGCTAAATTAAGAGCAACATCAATCAAGACGAAAGCACCATCCGAACATCTTTGTCCATCCTTTTAACGAAGAAAGGTATAAGTACTTATTTCATTTTAAATTACTGATATGAACGTGTTAATGAAACAATAATAGACTTACCCAAAACAACCAAAGTACTGCAATAAGGAAGGTAAAACTATAACACACCATATATCGAAATGCGTCGAAAACGGATACTAATGCTGCTCGTCCTTCACTAAAACAAAAAAAATCTAATTTTACTATTTAATTTCTCAACTTGCTGTACACTTTGATGAATTCGTATAACAGATTGTTCACTGTTTGTACTTTTATGACATGATTGATGTGTTTTATAAACTTAACTAATGTAAACATTGTCAATAAAACATTTCATTCTAAAATGAGAATTGCAGTGAAAAACAGTTGTTCATATAACACACTTCTAAGATTTAGAATAAAAAAATGACTTAATTGTCTTCTTGCAATTGTATTATGTAAGAAAAAACTAATAAGCAGATTCTCGAACAACGAAACAGAAAAACTTATTAGAACTAAAACTAAACTAATCTCAGCGGCACAAACAGCCCTTATAGAGCCATGACCGGCAGTGCCCTGCTATCTGCTTTTTAGACGTGGGGTCCGGGGTGCTTGTGCATCTTTGCCTGGACAAGTGGTCGGCCTGTCTCAGGACCCCCAGTGTGAGAGGCTCGAATCTCATTTAATTTAGCGACCTAATTTAGTTATCGTGGAAACCTTGGTACTCATTTTATCGACACCCCAGTGAGATGAAAGGCTGAGTTAACCTTGCCCAGCCCGAGGATCGAACTTCGGACCTGTGGTGCTGCTGCACGATGCGCTAGCTACTGCGCCACCGGGCCTCTAGAAAAACTCATTAGAAATTTAAAAAATCTCATTTTAAATAAAATCTGATTAATAATTAAATCGGCACATTTCTAATTCAATACTTCTTTTATATTAGGATATATTATTTAAAAGTATATATTCCCAAAATTAAAAAGAAGAGCAATTTAGGAATAAATAGCAATAAGCAATTGGTAAATATTGTGCTCTTGTTGGATTACACAGAAAAAAAGGCAACGTAGTAGTACAGTTTTACTTCGAATAATATTATATTTAAATGTAAGCAAAATTCAATTTTAGATTATACGAGTGTTATAGAAAAATTCTCGTTATTTCGAGGGACAGAGAAATGGGTCACTCTTTCAGACTGACATACTAACCGTAGCATGAGTATATAAAAGCATACAAATGGAATATCAGTATCTTAATTCCTTAAACAATACCTTAATTCTATCTAATGTACTTAATGCGAGATGCAAGTGTGTCAGTAGTGAGACTAATGTAGTCACACAGTAGTGTGGCTTATTTTAGTGTCAAGTTACATGAGCCTCGTGGTTAACTACTCGTAGAAATCATTCAGAACTATTTACTGACTTCTGATAACTCGGTTGGTAGAGTACCTACCTGCGAATCAGAGTTTAGTGTTTAATTCCTAGCATCTGTCTTTAAAGTGACCCTCAACCAAAGCAGAACTTTTGAGAGTTAAAAGTTCCATTGCCGTTGTACTCATTCTCATACAAGAGTGGAAGGTAAATATTTATTCTAATAGCATAAATGAAATGTGAACGTAATTTTATACTGATTAAACTACCTTTATATATGAATCAACGTATTTACTTAACCCTAAGATTTATTGTCTTCCGATTTCTATGGGCAATAAAAAGATGTTAACAGTTACTTCTAACTGCTTTGTTTATTCCACATCTCTTAAATTTTCTTTCATGGGTAATGACAAAGTCTTTATTAAAGCTCTTTCCATACCAAAATTAGCTCAGAAATATTGAAGTTCTAAATTTTTCTCCATATGCTAGAATGGAGTAGAATAGGCAAGAAGCAGCTCATTTTTTACCTTTGTCTAGTTTTTATTTCTTTTGTCAGTAAGTGGCTTCGATTTTTGCAACTCATATACAATAAAATCATTAACATTCATTTGCAAGGTTTTGCTTAAAGCTATTCTGTATACTACGCTTGCGCCAGATATCTCTATTATCTAATATTTAATAGTTATAAACTGACAGAAATATTTGAAAAACTCTCACGGGATGGGAGAGCTACTTGTAGCTCACACTTTTTATTGGAACGAACATAAATTCTTGAAATTGAATAAATTTAAGCTTGAAGCACTTTATACATCATTAAGGGGACAGTGGATGATGATTTGATGATTTTAGCAAAACTCGATCCAAAATTGGAAAGTAAAAGTTTCCTATAATAATAATATATGGGTTTTAACTCTATCGTCTGCAAAAAAACCGCTTGTGAGTAAAATTATTTTTAAAGAAGTTATAAGCATTTAAATACGCTTGTTTACCTTTTTCGTGACATTTAAATGTCAGTAAAAAGTAAACAAATATTTGAGAAACGTTATTTTAATTTCCGCAACTAATATTTCTACTATTAGTAAGATATGAAGACTGCAATTTATGCAAGTTCGTTTCATTGTTCCTCTGTGGATGACTCACCCAGACGTTATAAATGCCCAATAGGTGTCGTATCATGGTGTTTTTTTTTCAAAGTAGTATTGCCAAAAATAAGAAATCTAAATCTTATTCAATGATGAAAATCAAATTAACAGTAGATGTTTTATCCAAAATACTACCAATGTATCAAAGACTGGCCAGTAATGAGCTTTCAGCAAGATGCATATCTGGAAAAATACAAAACACTAACGAGAGTTTACATAGTGCCATTTGGAAGAACTACCCCAAAAAAACATTTGTATCGGAAAACAGACTCGAAATAGCTGTTATTACAGCAGTTAGTGACTTCAATTTCAGGTGCTTAAATACTTTGGGTATGCAACATGAAGATAAAAATTCATATTCGATATCTGTTGGACAGAGGCAAGATAAGCGTCGTATAGTACAAAGCGAAAAGAGGCGTTCGACTGGATACAAGAAAAGAAAAATTATGGAAAAAACTGTGTAAAGTAGCTAAACATAATAAAATGTAAATAAGGAAGGGGAAACGTGGCGCAGGAAGTCTTAAAGTGATTCTTAGTTTTAAAAAGAAGTATTTAGATGAATTTTCTGAAAATGTTCAAGAAAATTTCTAAAATAATATTAAGTATTTCTTATCATTCTACAATTCTAATAGTAGAAAAAATATTTATGCATACGTGAAACAATGTCAAAATATTTTATATTAAATAAAATCATGTATTAAGACGTACTGAGAAGTAAATATTAAAGGTAAGCTTAAAAAAATTCTTAAAATGTGATTTTCTCATAATGAAATTTCGTGATTTCGTCTTCAAAATGCTCCATGCGCTTTAGTTTATGTTCAAATTGATTATAATTTGTAATTTAGCTTCCTGTTTATACATGTAACAAAACTTAGTATGCATGTTTGAATACAAATTCATTAAGGAGATAAAAGTCCAATTATTGTGTATTAAAGTGGGAAATTTTGTCCAAAATTTAGGTATATGAAATATGAAAATATGAAATATGAAATAGAAATATGAAAGAAATATTAATTAAAAATGAAAATTTTATGCAATTCACAATTGATACCAACTTGTGTTTGTAATGCATTTTCAATAGAAATAAAGCAAAAATAACAAGAAAGAAAAAATTAAGTCGCATGGAGCATTTTGAAAAAACTTCTAAAATTAAAATGAAATTAAAAAAAAATTAATTGCAATAAGCCAGCAGTGGTGTTTAACACCTTCGTTTTCCACAAAGAATGGGAAGGAAAGCAAACAGAAACAAATCACAATCTGCATTTGAGCCTTTTGCTGCTTTAGAGATTAAATTTAGTTCTCATGAAAATCCTTTTTTTTCTCTATTGGGAGTAAAAACAAGTTTCCGCCATTTCTTATAAAAAATTGGGTATTTATGCTGAAAGAATGGCACCTTATGTTTTATTCAAAGTATTGTCCACCAATAGACACTACCGTTTCCCATTTTTCTGGTAGCATACGGATATCGCGTCGGAAGAACGCTGCAACTTTCGAGGCTATCCACATATCAACCTAATTTTTGGTATCTTCATACGAGATGAAGCGTTGTTCAGACAGATCATACATCATCAATCGAAACGAATAGTAATCAGAAGGAGCAATGTCTGCTGAATACAGCAGGAAGGGGAAAACTCCAGCTGAGTATTTACAAGTAGGTTTTGACCGCCGTCGTAACACGTGGATGCCCGGTATCGTGCAGGAGAATAATTATGCCATGTCTGGAGTAGTAGTGGGGGCATTTTTCTTTCAGTGCTCGGCTCAGTCTCATCGGTTGTGTTCAATAGTGAGCCCCAATGATGTTTTCATTGGGTCTGAGCAATTCATAGTAAATGACACCAAGTCGATTCCACCGTATACACAACATGATATTTATCCCAAGAATATTCGACTTGGCTGTCGTTGTTGAAGCATCGCTAAGTGGTCCCCATGATTTCTTTTTTCTTTGTGTTACCATAGTGGATCCATGTTTTATCACCAGTGACTATACGATGCAAAAAACCTTTTCGTTTATGCCTGGCAAGCAGCATTTAACGTGTAAAAACGTTCTCGGTTCAACGTTTCTCGGTTTCAATTCATGTGGAACCCAATTTCCTCGATGTTGAATAATTTCCAATGATTTTAAACTTTGTGAAATTACTTGTTGAGTCACTTCTAATGAAAGTGCAAGATCTACTTGCTTTTGGCACGAATCTTCCGTCCAATAAAGCTTCCAATTTCGTATCTTCATACGCTTTCGGCTACGTTCTTTGTCTTTGAGTCAAATTCACAACCTTAAACTTTAGAAACCATTAACGAAAATTCTTTCACTTAAGGTAACCTCACTATGAGCTTTGACAAGTAATCAGTGCGTCTCAGCTGCAGATTTCTTCAAATTAATAATTAAATCAAAAGTTCCCAGAAAGGTCACTCATTCCGCTCAAAACTCGACATTTTCGCACGAAAACAATATGATTCTGATACAAAATTGCTAATATTTCAAGGTTATGTTGTTACAAAATGTCCAACCTTATGAAATGACGTTTTACTTCAAACAATTTTAATCGTAAGGTAAGGGAGGCGCCATTTTTTATCAAACGGCAGAGACTTATCTGTACTCCCAATACTTTTCTTATCTTAGTTTCAGTGATCTAAATTGCTTTTAATATTTTTCTTATTTATTTTATTATTTTAGTAAAGTACTTATTGCAAATGACATGGATATTACCCTGAATTCATTTGAATTCACAAATATATGAAGAAAGCGCAAACAATATAAATAAGAGTCATAAATTCGAGTATCAGTGAGCTAAATAAACATTTGTGAACAGATGATAATAACCTGATAATTGTAGGAATGCACTGAATATTATGCTGTGAAGAAGTGAATGGAGCAGCAACTGACGCTTCGGCTACAGACAGTGATACTCCAGTGTGGGCTGTTTTAAGGGCCCCACAGTCATTTGCTCCATCTCCGCACATGCCAACTTGATACCTTAAAATTAATGTAATCTACATTAATCACTCATTTCCTGTGCACATTTTTTATTTCACTTGTATATTTGAAAGTTCAATACGTGTAGTGTATTTTGCACTCTCGGAAGATTTTATTATGCAAACACCGATATAGTGAGATGTAAAGAATGAATGAATGAAAACAAATCACAATATTAGTTTGAAAGAAGGAGTAATGTGATTTTCTTTGGTTTTCGCTTAAAACACCTCCAAACACATAAGTATATTCATTCCTCTTGTTTCAACGTTTTTTTAAGAATTTAGTGGATAGAAAATACCTATAAAACTGACGTGATAAAGAAATTAATGAAAATGCTAAAAATTATACTTTAGTGACAGGCAATTAAGTTGTGAAAATAATTAAAAATTTTGAACACTTGATAGAAACGTACTTAACGATTAAATTTACATAGATGTGCTTAAAACCTAAATTTAAGGAGAGTTGGTTTATAACTGAATACATGTATATAAAAAGAAATTTGCTTTACCTTTGCAATTTACAATATGTTTATTCTAAATAGGAATATCTCTAAAATATTTATCCTAATTTGGATTTCTACTAAAAAGATAGTTGTTATAAGCAGTTTTATTTTAACAGAAAGCACCATCAACCATTAATTTGATAAAGTAGTTCTTTTTGATATGAAATTATTTTCTATTACTTCAAATTTTATTCTATTAAGCAGTTCTTGTTCACAATTACTGTGAATAAAAGGAAGAAAATCCAAAACAGTCCACAAGACGTTTTGAATAATTCTTACGTTCCTTAAAATTTTCACTGTTGTGTTCTTCCTATTAAATATTAAGAATAAATTAACTACAGTAGAACTCCTTTAAGAAAATCAGATGAAGCCATTATAGATAATATTTGTTTTTTGTATAATCTGTAAAGTTATTAGATGCTTTTTGAAGAATGAAATATGAAAAAAAACAGCAGTGCCTTCGTTGGGATTCTAGTTTCAGACCTCACTGTTTTCTAATTAAACCACGATTTGCATGCTGTAAAGAAGAAGGGAATTCTTTACAAATCGATAGTTAATGGTAGGAGCAGAAACCATAGATTGTAGTTACGTTGTTAATAATAACATGCATTTAAGTATATATTTGATTTAAAATAATGCGCGGTATCTTTTTGAATTTTGGTTTGACCCTTGATTGTAGAAAAAGGTGTATTACATCCTCATAGGTTAGACGGGTAGTTTAGTTAGTAAAATGGAAATAGCGTATTTTTCTACACTTTTTATAGGCCGAAACCTCATTTTAATGAATTTTACATCAAATTCAGAACTTCATTTTAGATAGAATTCAAAATTTTCATTTTAAATGTTTTTAATATGAAGTTTAATAACCGTTTAAGTTAACCGTTTTTAATAATACTGTGGGTTGGTTAACTACAAAAACAAATTCTTGACACTTAGAGCAAATATACTTTTTGTGTTTAAATTTTTAACTTTATCATACCCGATGCTGATATAATGATCTAAATTTTAGCTTAGAATTTAAATAGACTTCTATATTACCACATACTTATAAAACATACTCGTTATTGTTCGTAACACTTAATTGATACTCCTCATTACGCAATACTATAATTTTTACATTTCCATGATATAAAACTGCAAAATTTTAATTGTTTACATAATATTATAGTTCTTCAGCTGTCATATCCTTCGTATTTAAAGTATGTAAAATATAATAGCAAATAAGTTATAAACTACCTTTCATTGGACATGCAACGAAATAAACTGAATAGCAAATACTTTTTTTCAGCTTTAGGGTTAAAGCATAACTAACCAGATAACAAATAGAACACAGCTTCTAAAATAAAATTATCTAAAAATCAGAGATCATAAAGAGTTAAAAACTATCATAATTAATTCTTACACGGGACAGTGCGTGTACTAGATGAAGGCATTTAGAAAGCAAAGATCATAGCATGCTTATAGTTATCAGGAATCTTGTTCTATACTTACCCAAGATTCTGCAAAGCTTCCACAAGGTGAAGTTTCTGATCAGGTAACATTCGAGCAAATATTGTCCCTTTCAAGAGTATCTGATAAGGGTTACATTTACAAGAGTATTTACATTTTTAAACAATTCACCAGAATATGTGGTTTATAGATATCAAAAAACAAAACAAAGATACATCCTTAAATACTAATAAGCAAATAGCATTTGTTTAAAACATTAGATGAATCCATTAAATCATTAATGACATGTATAATTGATTACACTTCAACATTTACACCATTACGGTATTTGATTCTCTTTCTTCATAATACTGTAACCATAATGTCTAATTAGAGGTTTGTCAGTAAAACATGTGATAGCTGGATTTTATATGAAATACGTACTTAACAAAGCTGATATCATTTCAGTATGTTAAGATTAATTTGTTGAATTATAACTGATAATCAAATAAGATATTTCCATTACTTTGAAGAGTAAGTTTCGTCTTCAATTATAAAAATTTATCATTTGTTACAACGTATTTTTAGATACCAGTCAGCAGATATCAGTATTTTCAGATTTTAGCTTTTTAAAATGTTTATTTAATACCAAAATGAAAGGCACAGTTGTCAGCCTATTTGCAATCAATATATTTTAATATAATAAGGAACTAATACCAAATTTAAAATTGCTTACATATTTTAAAAACATTAACGGTGCATAGTTTAGTCCAATATATAGGGAGAGGACATCTGAATCCTCAAATACAGCGAATCTTGCAACGAAATCGAGGTTAAAAAACTCGGGATTTTCGCGAATTTTTTATCATTCTATCTTTTTAAACATTTATAGGCTTCAGTTTTAAATCTTAAAACTAAGGTACTTCATTTGCTTCTGCTTATTTGACATCTACCCCTAAACTCAGCGACTTACTTGCTAAATGTTCAAATAATACAGTTATCAGGTTTCATTTAAAACTAAAAATAAAAGCTCTCAGTTATAGAAGACAAAATACCAAATCTTCATATATAAAATACCTTGTTAATGTGAATTTGCATTTATAGGACCAACTTGCAGATCTTCAGATTTAAGACACGCGAGCACATACAGGGTGTTTCAGAACTCCATGTGTAAACTTGGAGGACAGATAGAAAACATCAATAGGGATCAGAATCACATAGGAAAGCAGGATCCCCGATGGCTAAGTGGTTCTGTAAGCGAGGTTAGCACGCTCGGTTTTCTGATTGTAGCCATTTGGAGTGAGGCATATTCAGTCGATTATGCATCGCTTTACTAACGACTAGTTGGCGAATATTCACTTCGTTTACGGTCTACCTGATGGATGGACGCACTGCTGTACGGCAGTATCGAGAACGATTTTCAACCAAGCGGATACCACATCACCAAATGTTCGCTCATGTGCGTCACAACCTGTTTGAACGCGGATCCTTTTAAAATTCCCATCCAAGACACCAGGTGGGTGCGATCAACACGAATAACCAACTTGCAAAAGGGTCTATTGAATGCTGTGGAGCGAAATCCTCGCATCAAAGTACGTGCGCTTAATTCTGCAACAA
Source organism: Stegodyphus mimosarum (assembly GCA_000611955.2). Lineage (NCBI taxonomy): Eukaryota > Metazoa > Arthropoda > Arachnida > Araneae > Eresidae > Stegodyphus > Stegodyphus mimosarum. The sequence goes on from KK114316.1 coordinate 610,307, forward strand.
ATGCATCCGCATCAACTGTGTGGCATCTTCTGCAAAACGAACGCTTACATCCTTTTTATTTTCAAAGAATCCAAGCACTACAGGCAGAAGATTGTCTACGACGTGTTGCATTTCCGCAATGCTTTCTACAAAAATGTGTGTTTGAAAGACATTTCCCATGTTCTGTTTTACTCACCAATGAAGCGTCCTTTACGCGTGAGGTAGAGTTCAATAACCAAAACACGTACATGTAGGCCACAGACAATCCGCACGTAACAAAACCAGGTGCCCCACAGAGACGTTTGTTAATGTGTGGGCGGTAATCATGGCTGACTGTTTGATCAGACCATACATCTTACCACCTCGAATGAAAGCTCACATGTATCTCATTTTTCTGGAACAGGTCCTTCCGAAAATACTGATGGATGCTCTTGCACAAATTACACGCTGAATACGGATTCAGCGCGATGGGCCTGCAACTGATTATAGAATTCCTCTACGTGACCATCTGGACAAGACATCCAGGCGACGTGGTCCCGTCGCATGGCTGCAAAATTACGAGATTTATCTCCTCATGATTTTTAGTTTTGGTGTGCCATGAAGGCAGTTGTCTACGAAATGGACCCTGTTGCAAGAATTGCCATCGCTGCTGCTTCAATCCGCAAAACGTTCGGTATTTTTATTTTGTTCTTAAATCCATTTAGCGTAGATGTCATTCGTGCATTAAAACCGATAGGTGGAATTTTAAACACCTCCTGTGTAATGCTTCTAACTATTTTACTATCTTTTTCTTGTCTAATAAAATGCTTAATACCGCCTTCTGAATTGTGTCCTTGCTTTGTCTTCATGTTTCCTTGCCATCTGAGGGCGGCATTTGAGACCTTGCTTTCCTATGTGATTCTTATTCCTACTGATATTTTCCTACTGGTTACCTCTCCTCCAAATTTGTACGTGGAATTCAAGAACACTTTGTATATTATGTAAAACAAAGAGAGGTAAAAATTACTTAAATAGCTTTTCATTCAAAAATTAAATTTCACTTTCAGAGGTAAAAATTATTATTCACGCTATACCGTTCCTTAGTATAGATTTATTAGAAATTCATGAAGATTTCTCGCAGAGTAGTCTCGATATCGATTCAATTTCCACTCCATTTTTATCGGAAGCGGCCAACCAACTAAATTAGTATTTCAACCTTGGTTCTAAAGTCGGTGAACAGGCTAAGTACGTAAATGTTTTCGTGGTTTTTTTCCTTGAATACTAACCAACTTTATTTAAAAGGCCCTTCCCGAAAGCATTCTGCCCTTAACCATATAACTCTTACATGCTTTGTCATAATCTACATCAAATCTAACCTTGCCTGAGGCTTAAAAAAAGCGACTCCACCTCTATTGTTTCGGTCAAATACTACAGCAACATCCGGTCAGCATCATACTTCTAGCGCATAGTAACAATGCTCTGATAAAGATGGACTAAGCTCAGAGATTGCTGTCAACGATAAAATGTTTGCTCATTTGACCAAAATATTAGGTTTAAATTCTTCATTTCTTCTAGTAAATAACTACATAATATTACTTTAGTCAAGTCGACTAAACTCAGAGGTTGCTGTCAACGATAAAATGTTTACTCATTTGAGATAAATATTAGGTTGAAATTCTTCATTTCTTCTATTAAATAACTACACAATATTACTTTAGTCATGTCGAATAGGTTATCTAATTTAAGTAATAACAGCCGGTTGTTCAAACATTTTCAAAATTGTCCATACCAGATAGCCGTGAAGAACTTTGCCTTAATTCTAAGTATCTATAATTTTTATCATTAAAACCTTTGGAGTAGAAGTAAATTGTTGAACGGAGCTTATGATCAAAGTAGAAGTAATTATAATGTTATAATTTAGATCGATAATTTACTTTTCAGTGTCTAGAAAAATTAGAATAATAAAATAAGATAAAATAAAAGTTCCAAGCATTGTGAGAGATAAGTGCGGATATTAGCTTACATATTTTTCATAAACTAAAGTACATAAATAAGTACAGGTTTCATAAACCAAATATCAGTCATCGATGTGAATATTTATAATAATTCATGGGTGAATAATTCAGTTCAATTTTGTTCACTTCGGAAGAATGACAAGTTTAGCCAGATCATATGGCATGCTACTCAAGAAATCTGTATTTCTGATTTCGTTAACATGAGAGCTTAGCAAAAATAGTTCTAATATTATCATTAAATTGTTTTGTATCAATTAGACTACCGGGAAAATGTTAATTTTTATACTTTATTAAGCAAGGCTTTATCCAAATTCCAAAGCACATCGAAAGAACTTCCCTCCATTACAAAATGATATGTTGCCTCAGAGCTTGCTAGTATATGTGTTTCCTGAAATGTAAAAATGTATTAATAACTAATACTGATTTCTATATGCTATAAAATGCTATTAGAATATATGTTATGCTTTCTATACGCTATAAAATATATGTTAAAAATTAATACTAATTTCTATATGCTGCTAGGTTCATTTTAAACGAAGAAAAAAGACACTGGATAACGTTTTACTTTTACCACTTCTATACAAATAATTTCGGAACAAAACAGATAAGTATATATACTTCAGTATAGATAAAACAGTTCAAAATTTCCAGTCGAATCTATTAATAGTTTTCATGTGAAAGTAATCATAAAAACTGGGGATTAATAATGACAACGTAAGTATATAAAATTGAGAGTTTTGTTAACTTTCTGATGATAGAAATACAGTACAGCCGGTTTATTATACGATGAAAAAATTTCAAGGAAGTAATATTTACTATGCAAAATTATCTTTAGTTTCTTCATTCAAATCTTTATGCAGTGACGATGTAAATACACTGAAGAGCAAGCAGTTAGTAGCAAACATACAAGACTGAAAACCAAAAGCTGTAATTACATCTTTATGACTTAAAATCAAGATTCCTCCCCCCAAAAAAGTTCTGGAGGAGAGAGGAGAGACGTTAAAAAGAGTTAACATGAAATTGCGAGAAATTTATATGTTGTACATTGTTGATAATAAATGTTATTTTAATTACAGAGTATTAATAAATTTCTATTTAGAATAGAAGAGAAACACACCAATGTGACAATCAAAATCGCTGAAAAACCTTGTATTTGGCTTACATTTACTAAAACACTCAATCGATTTCGAGGGCAGCTATAGATCCTTCCTCATCAGGAGAACAAAATATCTAGAAAGGGAAAGCAACCTCAGTAACGGCTTTTTTATACCCTCGGATAGAACCACGCGCGAGATGAATGAACGAATGTATGAATGTATATGAACGAATCAGTGAAACACTCGATCGTATTACTAATAAATAGAGTCTAATAACCTAAATAGTGAAACATTTACAAACATTAATTTTAAGATATGCATTTACTGAAGTTCTAACTATTCCCGGCGATAGATTACCAATTAAGACTGAATTTTGTTCTGCCCAAACTCTGTGGAAGCGTTTCAGAAATGCATACCTTATACTAAAAAATCGTATTATGTTATCAGTGCGTTTAATATATACGTGAAACAAAAAACTGTTTCAGTACGTTCTTAGATATTACTTCACTTCATAACAAACATTCTAGTAAAATATCTGAAAGTATTTACCTCAAGAAAAGGGTTAACCCAAGAAAAGGGTCAAACGAAAGGGTCATGATGTGTACAATCATAAAGAGCGTCATCGAATAGACATCATGAACTACTTGCATGTTGATTTTAGAAATTGGTGGTTTTAGAAATTTCACACTCAAAAAATGATTTATAAGCGATAGCTTTATGTATTATTTATTCGAAAATTATTCCAGTAATCCAGACTATTAGGGTTAGTTTTAACAGGAAGATCTAGTTGTAGGAAATTTCCAGTGTACATAATACTAAAGTAATGGTAAAGAATTTACTAAATTCAAAAGCAGAAAATTTCAATTTAATGGCATTTTTGTGTGAAACAATAAATAGAAAGGATATAATTTTATTAATGTAGCTCCTCTTATTTCCCTTCTTGACCACAAGTGGGAGCGTAGTAATAATTTTAATAGAGCTGAGGCATGGCTGCGCATGCTAACTTTCTTCCAACTTCTTAACTTTTTTCTTTTCGGTATCTTCCAAAGATTGACTCAGCAGAAGAAATGTCTTCAAAGTAAGGAATACGAACATTTTCGGGATATAAGGTCATATGGAAAGCTTTTTAAAAAGAAACTTGAATTCCCAGAGTACATATGAATAAAGAACCTTGAGTCTAATCTTCTTAAAAATCTTGTCGTGACTATCAAAAGCGCTTGATTATATATAAGATTTAGGGGAATTTTTTCTTGAAATTTAAGTTATGATATTTCTAGGTAAGAAAATTATTTTCGGCGGTGGAACATTTCAGTCTATTCAACTTCTTTTTAATGAAAGAAAATGTACAAATAATTAAACTGTCTTTGAGAAAACTCTAAGAATTCCAATTTCAAGAAAATATCACTGATGGCTCGAACAAGAAGAGCAAATCGTTAACAACGTCGTTAATTTTATGATGTATTTTCTTTCATGTATGCAAAAAATGAGTTTTCGGCCATTGTGTTAAAAAAGCAACAACTACTTTATTTTAACAAATTTGGAGTTATCCACTGGGACTATTTCATCTTCAGATTCTTTCAATAGAATGCTGAATTAAAATGAAGAAACACACTTCTCATTAAAGTACACTGAGAATTCGCTATCTCTCATAAATCATTGAAATTTTGATTCGAGAAAACGTACACTCAGGCCCTTTTTTCCGTTTATTGTTAAATGAATTCCTGAAAAACATAGGCAAATTTCTACCGATATTTTGCAATAAAATTATGCCTAGTGTTTTACTTTTTCTTTTAAAAAACTCCTAATAGATATAAAGCGAATCATTGCTGACTTAAAGTCTTTGGAAAGGTTCTAAAATAACCTTTGTAATTAAACGCAAACTTTGAACATAAATGCACTTCCTGTGCTAACAAGATCGATCACCACTTGTGGCGATGCAACTAAAATAAGTACTCGAATTTAAATTAAAACATAGCCTCGTAGTCAAAGAATGCACAATTAAATTTAAATAGAAGTTCGCTCAAAACTTCAACCAGCGTAGCAATTTAAACGTCGGCTGCAAATAAAGCAAAGCTGAATATTTACAGATGGCAGAACTAAAGCAATGTGGCTTTAAAGAGGCAGAAATATTCTCTGTCTTTCAATCCGAAACACCTCAGATTAATACTCTCTAACTGATTTACATTTCTAGTAAGGAAACGGAAGGAAGAAGTTACAGTAAAGGTATAAGTTATAAATAACTGGTTAATTTAAATAATAAATGCTACAAGGTTTTCAAAAAGAGATAATACTAAGATAGTAAAAGCAGTATTTGTAGAACTTTTGCATGTTTGGAGACATTCTAAATACAGATTTGATTTTTCAGATTAATTACTGTTAGCCTCAATAATTTATCAGGAAGTCATAAAAGTTCATAAACCCTGCCATTTTTAACCTTAAGGGTATCATGAAGGGTTACAGCATACAGCATAAAAATGTTTGAGAATCGTTGTAATAAATATTAAATCTAGTTATTAAACAAAAGCATAGGAAAACAAAATAGATATTTTATGGATTTTAATAAATATTCAAAATCATCAGCTATTCAGAACATTATAAACTTGCTGATAAAAAACAATTTGTAGCAAAATAAAATAGAGCTCTACAGAGTGCCTGTTTTTACTTTAAATACGTATTTCAGTATTAACAATATTTGCGCAAAAGCTGGAAGGACGCTGAAATATAAAAATTAAGAAAGGTATAGTAACAATAATTGCAAAAACTTTAAATAGGAAAGAAAACTAAAACAAAATTTTCGCTACTAGTTTTTGTTACACTACTTGTGTGTGTTTTATAAATTAAAAGAGACAAAAATAAGAATTTTCAGTGTCGAGAAACCAGATTAAAAGCGCAAGCTGAAAAATAGAGCATAGCACTATCTCCGTTTTCCTCACTGACAGAAAGGCATGCTTATGAAAGGCTACACAAAAACTCATTTTGCAAATACCGCTCACATCTTTATTGTCCTGGTTTTCTTTCACCAAGAACGGAAGTTTGACAAAACTGAATTCAACTTCCAGATGGCTCTTGGAGCTCGCATTTAAGCCAGTGGATGTAGTTGCTTCAACGGTAATTATCTTATCCATTTCTGCTATCATTCCACATTTCCTTCCTACGGTAATAGCTGTCAACAGATTATCTCCTGAAAATGAGCGAAAAATGTAAGATTTCACATAAAATATATAATACTAAATTAATGACATATAATAAAATATATTATGTATGATGTTCAGAATAAAAATTTAACGATTACAATATGTTTCTAAAATCGGGTCTTTACAAACTCTTTTATAGAAATACATCAGTAAAGTTTCTAAATATTGAAAATATTTGACTAAGAATTGAAAAATGAATAATTATACCAAGAGATGGAAATGATATTGAATTATATTACTATATTGAATATTAAATACATTATTATATTAAATCATAAATACATTACTATACTAAACCATAAATTTAGATTTAATGTAGTCCTACTACATGTTTTGAATATATTCCTCGAAAATTACTAAAATACTCGTGGCGCACTGAACCTTCATTTTTAAAAAGAATTCTTTGAAATAGAAAATAATGTATAAAGTCCATGTGTATTTGTGGCATTTCAAATCATATAGCGTGAGGATGACTTTAATTGGGACGTGAACGTTTCAGTATTCCTCTTTGCAAAAATATACAATATTTATAGCCAAACAATAATAAAACAAAAACAAAAAAGTCATTTTGATATTTTCTTGAGAAAATGAATGCTCTGAAAAATCTTTTATACCTGTGACGATAATCGATCTGATATTAGCGTCACGCAATATGTTTAGCGCTGGCACTGTTTCTGGCTTTAAGCTGTTTTCTAGAATTATTAATCCCAAAAACTGCAGATCTTTCTCTAATTCTTCTCTGAAATAAAAATGAGAAAACAGATGAGTCATTGCTAATGTGTCACATTTTTTTTAAACGGAAGATAGTCACTCAACAAGAAACCTTTAATTAATATTGTGATCACTCACGCAGTATTAAATGCAAATAAATATATACAACGCCGAGTGTAGGTAACTGGCTTCTCGAATTATTTAACTATGCTGCATAATGGTTAATGACACAATGCCCTGATAACGAAAACGAATATACTTTCGAGGTTAGAAGCAGATTCTATCATAAATATGCTTTGCAACACTTTCAGAAACCCGCTGGTTGTGAAATTTTTTGTTCGAATTTTATGAGATAGTGTTAAAGTCTTCAATGTATGAAGACAAAATACTGATTATCTATCTAAGTAACATAACTTCCGTTAAAAAGGATGTACGACAACAAAATCGATGTTACCATGAAAGGCCCACGAAAAGCAGTAGAACTTCCATAAAGAAGAACGGAAAAACTAGGTTTTAGTAGCGGAAAGAAAGACTTACGGAAAAATTATGCGCAACTGAGTACACCTTTTATTGTTAAATTAATTCTTGAAAAATATAGAAAACTTTGTTTTGCAATAAAATAATACCCAGGGTTTTAATTTATCTTTTAAACCGATCGTTAAGGTTTTCAACGATATAATATTAACGCAGTAAAAACGGTATTCTTGGAAAAACTTTGAAACATTTGGAGGCATTCTTATTAAAGATTTGGTTTTTCATATTAATCACAATTGGCCACAATAATTTATCAGAAAATCATATAAAGTCACTTAATACTCCATTTTTAAATGCTGATTATCCAAGACTATGTGGGAATCTCGTGAAATAATGATCCAATTGACTAATGCATGCCGTTAAAATGACCGAAAGAAGTATCATAATTTGAAATACATTTTCTAAAACAAAGTTAGTCAGTTGGTATTGCTAAGTGAGTCATGAGCTTAATAGTTTATCTGGATATCATATCCAAAGGAGTGCGTGATAAACCGTTATCCGAAAAAAGATGGATACTTCGTAGATGACATTTTCACTGCCGTTCCCGGCAGCATATAAGCAAAATGTACACTGCTAGGACAACGGCTTGAATTTGGCCAATGACAGTCCAGATGAAGGTCACCATTAACTCCGCCCACAAGAGTGATGTCATATTTCTGACGTTTCTTTACATTCTATTGTTCGGCGTTACGAAGGTCGTTCTTTGAATGTACATTTAGTTTTTAGGAATGAAACTGTTTGTATATATGCGTATATATCTGTATATAACGATTTAATGTTTGTTTCGGAATATTAAAGATTACTCGGAGCTTAAATTGCTCCGGAACCCAGCTCCTGTACTTCATAGTTTTGGGAATATGTTCTAATTCTAGCAGGAGCGCATCGGAACCTTAAATAAGAAGGTTCCGGCACTTCTTTTACGTAACTCAACAACAATTTCATTAGAAATTTGATATCGAAAATTTCATTTTTTCAATAAAATTACATTAAAAATCACATTAAATTTTAATTTATCTCTTTACATTTTATTTATTTAATTTCTTTAATTATTTAAATAGATAATAAATTAATTACGACATAAATATTAATATCAATTAAATAATCATTAATTAATTTGGTAATCATTAACTGTTTAATTTTCAAATTACTAATAATTTTAATAGCCATTTTGTTCATTTATTTACACTTCTTCCTCTTTCCTAACGGTCTTCCATAGGGCTCCGGCGCTTCTCCTTTAGAAATTTAGTTCTGGGATTACTCTACTGTTCCAATACAAAATTAGATATAGTCAGATGGAAGGTACTCACGGCTCGAATATGCATGTGAAGTGTGGTTTACAAATTATCCTGCATACTGATAATCAGAAATTTTTAAGTAATGAAGAATTAAATCATCTAATACATCAAATGTACCTGCGGGAATTAACCGAGTAAAATTATCTTTTCTTCGTTAAAAATGTTAATTTGTGTCGTAAAATTAAGAGAAAAAAGGCTTTATAGATTATTCGTTGGAAATCTGACATCCTGAAAAATGGCCAATGGAGAAAAATGACCAAAAGGAGAAATATATATATATATATACGCATACACACACACTCACACACACATATATATGCACACACACACATATACTGATACATATAATTCACATATAATTATATATTGAAAATATATGTGTGCCCATACTCACGCATATATATATACACAAACATGCATATAGAGAGAAATTTTATAAAGTTCGAGACATAAATTTGTATTCCTTCTCGAACAGTAAGGAAATAATACTTTAAAGAAAAATTAAAAAATAGCATCACTAGAGCAAATTTAGATTGCAGAGTAAAAATGTTCATTCAAAGAACGCATTTCGTAACGCCCAATAGAATGTAAACAAACGTCAGAAATATAATATCACTCATGCGGGCGGAGTGAATGGTGACGCTCATCTGAACTGTCATTGGCCAAACTCAAGCCGTTGTCCTAGCAGTGTACATTTTGCTTATATGCTTCCCGGCACAATTATTCAGGGCGGAATCAAGAAGCGTCATAACAAACTAGATAAAGTTGCTTGGCCATCTAAAAGTCCAGAATTAAAATCTATTATCCCATGATAGATTGATTATCCTATGATAGATTTTCAGGCAGTGTTTTGCATCCCATTTCAATAACTCAAACCTCTTCACCCGTGTAGGACTTCAAAATTTCCTGTATATTATTGAGAGCTGCAATTAAATTCCAGAATGCAAATTATCTAGAAAAAGCATCGAAATAGTAGTACTCCGTCTCCATCCAATCCAAGCAATCTGAATGCAAATCTTCTGGATGTGTATTATGCTTTGGATACTAATTCATTTAAGTATGAGCCAGTTTCCCTCAGAGTACTCAACGAAGGCGCCATTTCCCTTAGACAGATAGCTGTCAAGTGCTTTAATATAATCAAATAAATCAAACCAAACCCAAACTCTTTATGCATTCTGTAATTCACGTCAAATTGTGTACTTGCAGTAATTTAGACATAGGAGGCCAACTTCATTATTAATAAAAGCACTCAGCGGCCAGTATATGTGTTAAGAAATTAGCAAATAAATCATCATGCCCAGTATTCAGTTATTGCGTTGTTAGGTAAGTTTACCAAGATTAAGTTGAAAAATAAATATGCTATATATGTAGTAACAAGAAGGATGAATTCAATAACAGAATGATATTAAGCGTAATTTATCTAATTTTATATTTCCGTTTCACTTGAGACTGGAGAACATTTATCACATTTAATAAATGTTTAATATGCATTTGATTATATAAAAAGAATTGTTTTGATGCAAAAGCTGTACCCATCAATCACAAAATATTTCCATTGCTTAAGCTATATGCTTCTTCAGACAGATACTGATACGGACATTTATTTAATTCCATACTTATTACTATGATTTCCTAAATTAATGTTATCTGTGCTAAAAAAACCGAAGTAAGATGAACGAATTGGTACAATCTATCTTGAAACTACATAATCATATACACAAGTACTCTTAATACAAATAGTTGCTCTGATTTCGCATTTAATTACCATGAAGTACCTAGGTAATTGTAAAGCCATTTCCCATGATACATTTTCAGGAAGTGGTTTGCATCCCATTCCAATAACTCGAAACCCTTGACTTGTGTAGAACTTCAAAACTTCCTGTATATTATTGGGAACTGCAACAAATAGGTAAAG
>KK114316.1:623093-674262 GCA_000611955.2 Stegodyphus mimosarum
ACAATGCGAGGTGCCATACAGCTGCCAGTGTACGTGCGTGGTTCGAAGAGCACCAGGATGAGTTTACCGTCCTCCCCTGGCCAGCAAACTCACCTGACTTAAACCCAATCGAGCATCTGTGGGACCATCTCGATTGAGTTGTTCGCGCCATGGATCCTCAACCGCGTAATCTAGCGCAGCTGGCCACGGCATTAGAGTCGGCATGGCTCAACATCCCAGAGAACACCTTCAGGGACCTATGTGACTCTCTTCCTGCACGTCTCGCAGCAGTCCGCTCTGCGAAAGGTGGTTATTCTGGCTTTTGACAGATGGTCACATTAATGTGACTGGACTGTGTATATATATATATAATCCCTACACTATATTATCAGATATATATCAGTCCTTACAATATCTTATCAGATCCCTGCATACTAATTATTCATATTGGAATGTAGTTTTCTTTTAAAGATATAATATCACGATAATTACCTGAAGCTTATACATGACTGCTTTTCATTTTTTATGTTCTTACTGCGTCTTTCTACTTTCCTTTGTTATGCAACCGCGTCCTTCGAAAATTAAATTACGCGCATAATTTTCTCCTCTCGATTTTCGAACGATACCATTGGGGGAAAAAAGGACAAAATATGGGAAGAAATGTGATATTATTAGATCTATCAGAACGACATGCTATTACTTTAGAAATATTAATGTTGTATGAAAAACACGTTTAAAGAAAGTAAACTAAATAGTTGAAAGTCTGCACGTTTGAATTTACTGCAGTTCTAAGTTTAGGAAATGACAAATAATTTACGTGTTATTTCATCCGTGTACTATACCTGATTCGTTTCTGCTGAAAGAGCACACAAGTTCTGGAGCACCTTTTAAGAAGACTTCGAAATGGTTATTTCCATCGACTTTGGCGACTACACTCATCCTTCTCAGAGATGATTCGAAAGGAAATTGCCTCAGAATAGCAACTGCCTTTAATTCCTTGAAGATTAGAAATTAAATTAGAAAATATTTCGGCACCCAGGATAAAATAGAATTAGGAATGAACTGCGTATATACCTCGCTCAAATGTTTGGATGGGTTAGGGTAAACAATTCTCGGAGGAATATTTTCGAATGGAACTTTGTCTGTAGCTGTCGGTTGTTGCAAAACCTACAAAGTAAGTGCGAGCGATGAAATTAGAAGACAGATATAGTCTTGCTGTAAACAAAACAAAGAACTATTTTATGAACATCGGAAATAGTAGCAGATTATACCTTTAACAAGGGATCTAATATTTGAAAGCATTTATAATAAATGTTAAAATAAAAGATTTGATCCATAAAACGCGAGATTTTTTGATTGCACAAAGAGAAATTAAATCCAAATTAACCACAATTACTTAACATTTAATAACTAAAATAATGACTGGAACATTGTTACCCATCCTGTAGCTTTAAAGGTTTTGATATCTAGATCATTTCCAAATAATTCATCCTCTATTTTTGTTAAAGAATGACACGATGCCAAGCAGTTCACTAGAAGTTTGTCATGCAGGCTTTCAAGATCTTTTACAGGTGACTGAAACCTGTTGGAAACATATAATTTAATTTCTTTCGTGATATTATGCTAAAAACTACGAGAAAATTATTATAAACGAGATACTTACATTCCATTTTGTACTGGCAAAAGAATATGCAGGCCAAGACTGTCTTCTGTAAGTGTTCCTGTCTGGGCAGAATTTATGATAAAAGTAAAATTCAAACTTTTAGCTCGCTTTGGTATGCAAAGTCCAAAACCAATTTAAATCTGAACTATAGTAAAAATTTACAAAAATAATCTAGAGGTATAATTTTTATTGTAGATGTTTTTGGAATCATATTAGCTTTATAAGCGTTTTCCAAAGAAGATGTAGCTTTAACAGCATTCTTATAGTAGCTATCGTACCTGTGTAAAATTTCTCAGAGTTTCATCTTCCTACGTATTAAATTTACCGTTTAAAAAATGTAAACTTATTTTGAATTAAGTATGAATATAAATGATTTCTGTATTAGCGCTTTTACAGTTCGAATGTTTTCACACGCAGTTAAAAAGGGCCATTAAAAATAGTTCGGATAAATGGAGGTGTAAACTAAGCAAATATTAGCACTGCATTTGTTTTTCAAAAATCTGCATGTTATATTTAATAATGATGGTTTAATAAACAGTCAAAATGCGTGCTAAAGGAATCACGTATTTTATAAATTAGTGAGATCTTCACACTGTCCTGTTTATCTATAGTCGTCATCAAACTAAATTAAGAAAATAATTTAATCTGACGAAGACTATAGGAAGCTAGAAAATGTAGCTGACTAACAAAATACGTGACTTTGACTGTCTACTCCCCAGTAAGGTAAGTGATGGAACGATTTAAAAGTTCTTCGGTTTGCCAATAGAGCAACTGCTGTATTTGTGAACTTTGGGTACTGTATGCTAAGCAGTAGAGTCAGTCTACAGAAACGTTGAGCAAAACGTGCTACGTTGATAATATAGTAAGCGTATGTTAATAAACTTAAAAAATATTACATCATGAGATATACAGCGGTTGTACCAAACAGTCTACAATACAGTAAGGGTAATTCAGCTCAGTGTTCATGTGCAGTGTAATGACGGTTATAAACTATAAGATATGGATAGGTTATGAAGTACTTGCAATATAAGAACTAAACAATTACAGAAGAAAAATTAGATTCACGAATGTGGATATAATAAATTTACAACAGGCAAAATATACTAGCATTGTAACATAAATGCAAAAGAAAAAGCAAGGATGAATGACAATATTAAGAATATGTACAAATGCGTAAATACAGCACATAAAGAAACATATCAAAAGATAAAATCGCATAAAAGAATTTAAATGGAAAATATTGCTATTTACAGAATGAAAATGATACATAAATGCAATTAAAAAAACCGCTTTAAATAGGTCGGGAATGGATCATGTTTTCTAAAGAATTGCGTAAATAAAATTCGAACACAATCAAGAACAACAGATTTTCACTGAAGTTTTCAAGAATTTAATAATCCTGCAGTAAGTGAATCATCTTAACTTTCTTACCATTTGGAAAAAAAATGGAGAGTGGCAATCTTAGTGATGTGGAGAAAGAACGTGAATATGCAATGGTAGACTAGAATAGAGAAAGCTACTGTTTTTCTAACCTTTAAAAGGAACGTACTCTCACGGCATTAGTTAATAAATTTAATGAACTTCCGATACTGCATGAAACATTTCTCTCCTAGCAGTTTGTTCTCTTTTTCCTCAGTAGCTATATGTGTTCTGAGATGCTATAGCTCCTGTATAGTTATATGTCATTCTGGATTGATTTGATTATAACATCGGCAATAAATATTATTATTCATGCACTATTGAAGTCATTCCATTATTGGAGATGCAATAGTCAAATCATTATATATGCCTGGATAGTGTTGTCTTCTAGCAGTTTGTATTTTCTCATTTTCATGAATAGCTATATGTGTTATGCTATAGATCCTGTATACCTATATATCATTTTGGATGAATTTGGTTATAGCATCGATAGTAAATATTATTTTGGATGCAATATTCAAATCATTCCATTATAACAGATGCAAGAGTCAAATCATTGCGTATACCTGGATGTTATATTCCTTGAATAGCTCTATGTCATCAGAGAAAAATATATGACGCGGGTGGAGCTGATCCACAGCACGAAGCATTTGCTGAATGCGAAAAATAAGGGGACAGAAGTCCAGAGAATTCGAATAAGAGCTACACTGGAAGTCAAGCCAGGAAATCAGTGTCAGTCAGAAGGGTATCAAGGCTTTTGGCGTATTTGAATTATGTTACACACGGTAACATCTAAATAAAATGTAAACCATAAAACGATCTGTATAAAAATAATTAGTAGCAGATAAATGTACAATTATTATTTAAATAAATCAAAAAAGTGCTCTCCTTAAAATTCAGACAGGCTAAAGACAAATGTTTCATACCGTACCAGAAATTCCATAAATTGAATTCTATGAGAATATTTTCTTCTATGAGAGTAATTTCTTCTTAAAAAATAGAAAATGTTTAGTCCTTGGTTTGCGCTATTTGTACTGAGGAGTGAATATATCTATCTATACAATAAGATTACGAAATATGATTCATGAAAAATGCCTGAACAATGCTTTGAAGAAGGAGAATTTCGTTTTAATTAGAAACAAATAAAATGTAATTAACTGCTAATTTTCTCCTTATGATAAATATTTTTTTTATTATAGTTCTTACTGCTGACGCGTAAATTATTTTTGCAGGATCTTTCAAGACTAAATTACAAAATGTTTAATAATCATTAAAAACTGAAACATAAATCACCTTGTCAAAGCAGGCAACATCAAGTCCTCCACAAAGACTTATGTATCTTGAATTCAGGCAATAAATGCCTTGCTTTCGCAATCTCTTTTGAGCTTGTGCATTGATACTTGTTAAGACAGCTGGCAGAGCGGCCGGCATAAAAAACGATATAACATTCAGTACAAACAGGGACGTGTATTTCAAGTACGTCTGTAATAAATCGGAGATTAGCAGATTACTAAAATACATTCAGCAAATGGAATTTTTTTAATCACCTGATATATCTGGCATACATTTAACAGCAAAGCTAAATGATATTCAAACAAGAGAGAATGATGACACAAAAATGGGGGGCGAGCTAAATTATGAAGCCAAAATACATTCTAAACATCTTTTATAATTGCAATGCTATTATGAATGCTATCATATTTGTGCCTTGGATGTTATTCACAACTGCACTTATTGTGATTTTAAATTTTTACTATGTAGAGGTTTATTTTAATTTTCTAATACTTATACCAGAATGATTTTTCATGCTTACGTTTTATGTAACTGGGATAGAAACAAGTATTTAAGCTGAGGTCTAGACTACTTCACTAGAAGAGCCTGGTACAGCGTGTTCTGCCTTCCAACCACACTGTTGCTGAAAGTCTAATCTTACTACTATTTTGTCGTATTATTACGTGCCTGCTAGTATCCGCCGGTGACCTTAAATAAGGGCCAGCTCTGTTAGTTAATTCTCTACAGCTTCGGCTGGTTTCATTTTAGCTAGTTAATTCTCTACAGCTTCGGCTGGTTTCATTTTAGCTACTTTAGTTCTTATTTTCAATCTTGAGTTAAAGCCTAAATGGAGGCTTATTGTAAGCCCGATAAGGGGCATCTGATCATCTATTTTGAATTGGAATAAAAGGTAAATTAACACTTCATTGGACTTATCATTCGCTAGCAAGAACTCTGCGATAAGTTGCTACACAGTTCTTAAATATTCTAGCCCTCAAGGACTTCCAAATGAACTAGGATATTACTACTGTTAAGAAACGCACACTACTTTTAATTCACTCATTTTATGAAACTTTTGATAAAAATCTTAAGAGGCACCATGTGTCAATAGAGGGTAAAAGAAGTCTTGTTCTGAAAGCGGTTTATAAAATGTTTATATTTTACATATTATAGATAAATATTTTTAATATATAAAATATTACATATATATTATATAAAAGTTTGCATTAAAGCACTCATTAGAGTGGGCCTTGCTATCCATTATCCAGAAGGTTTCAAGCGTTTCAATTTGTTCCACATATACGATAATATTTCTGATGTATCGAGAAGGAGCTTCAGATTTCTTACAACTTTATTATGTAACCTTTAGTCAGAAGAAAGTCTTTTGTCGAAAGAAAGTCCGAGTAGCCAATAATTGAATGCATTTTCTTGTGTCCTGCTGTAAATCTTCTCCCTAATATTATTTCCAGATGACATGATAAGATCGTTTAGAAAACATTCTGGAAATTAATAGGACATCACACGGATCTAAAATGTTTTATGTTTCTAAATTACAGTTATTTTTTTTAATATTTCCTTTTCTTTCGTTTCATGTCACAGATGTAACTTGATCGTTTTCTGCGAAAACGCCACAGATGATGCACCTAGTTTTATTATGTATTGCAATATGCCCTATGTTTGGTGACCGATATGTACATAGCATTACATATAATGCTTTCGAAGGTGGGTGATGTAGATGTATAATTACGGAACGTGTTGCGATATAGCAGGACACTAAGCGAGAAAAGAAATGCCTAATTAAAATATATAATTAATATATAAATGCCTAGTTAATTAACATTAACACTTTATTCGTGTTGATTAGTTTAAATTTAATTTACAAACATAATATCATTATTGTTGAGCATTGTGTAAGTACCTGTGTCATTTGCGCTGCATAAAAATCATATGACGAGGATAAATTTTGAAATGATGCAGTGAAGCGATTTATCATATGCATGCAACTATTTTAGAGCAGAAAGAGGAAAATAACGAGCAATACACTAATTACTTTCCCTTTCTGCTAAGTGTTACTATTTTCGGATTCTAGCTTTGTTGGGAACTACAGATGCGTCAACCAAATAGTAAAGCTATTAGTCTAATATTTCTGTCTTAAATGCTTAATAGTCTATTGCATAGTCTTCGTTTACAGGCGTTATTTTATATAAAAAGAAACTATTTAATTTGTAAATTTATTGCTTTTACACTGACTACCAATAAGTATTTGGACACCTGTGGTAGAAAAGAAAAACTAACTTTATTCAAAACCAATAGTTGGTAGAGCCTCCACGAGAGGTAATTACAGCGTGGACCCTCCGGGGCATACTTTCCACAAGTCTTTGTATGACAGCTAGTGGTATTTTCTTCCACTCGGCTTGGAGAAGACATAGAAGTTCCTTCACCGATTTTGCACGGGCAGTGCACCCCTGAATTCGGCGATGCAACTCGTCCCAGAGGTTCTCGATAGGGTTCAGGTCTGGACTCTGGGCAGGCCAGTCCATTCGATGAACTCCATTGGCACCATACCAAGCCTTGGTTAACGTCGAAACATGACAACTGGCATTGTCGTCCTGAAAGTAACAGGGGTCCAACCCGTAAAACTGCCACAACGTAGGAAGAACATTGTCATCCAAAATAGTGTAGTAGGCATCGGAGTTGAGCTTACCATAAATGGGGACCAAGGGTCCCAGCCCATACCAGGAGAAACACCCCCAGACCATAATTCCACCTCCGCCGAACTTGACTCTTGGCACAATGCATTCTGGGCGGAAACGTTCTCCAGGTAGACGCCAGACCCAGACCCTGCCACCTGTAAAGGGTGAACCTTGATTCGTCACTTCAAAGAACCCGTTTCCACTGATCTACGGTCCAATTTCGATGTGCTTTGCACTACATTAACAGAGCAGCGCGGTTGGACTTTGTGATCAAAAGCTTACGGGCAGCAGCACGACCATGAAACCCAAGCAGATGTGCTTCCTTACGGATGGTATTCATCGAAACAATACTCCCGCATGCCTGTTGAAACTCCTCGCTGATGCGGGCCATCGGTTGGTCCGAATTTCTCTGGACAGCACTCGTCGGTCTCTATCTGCCAGTTTCATTGGTCAACCGACTCGGGGCACATTCCGACAATCACCGCACACCTTCCACTTCTTTAATCACATAGGCCACTGTCGATTTTGGGTACTTCAGATCGCTAGATATGTCCTTTAAGGATCGGCCACATTTGTGATACCCGATAATTATACCTTTCTCGAAATCAGAGAGCTCCGAACTGCGAGGCATTTTGCATGCGACTAAAGCCGATGCTGTTTCCTACACAATATATACCGGCGGAGTCCGTGACGTACCTTAGGACCGCAGATATCGTCATCTGCATAGGTGTCCAAATACTTATTGGTAGTCAGTGTATAATGCCATATATTCTACAAATTTTAAATAAAATAGTTTAAAAATTATGCTTACTTTTTAACTACTTTTTAGATTATGTGTTCGAATTATTTGTTAACGCATTTAGTATATAGTAGAATCTCTTTTAACTGGCAGTAAAGGGACCGCGTCGGTTCCGAACAAGACAATTTTCCGGATAACAGAATATGTATTTCTAAAACATATTTTGTGCTTCATGTAAACATCTGTAGAAACTGCAGCATGTGAAGTTTATACTTCAAAAACTTATAATTTGCATTTTATGCCTCAGAAAAACAAAATTAAAGAACATTTTAAAATTAATATTTATCAGCACATGAAAGTTACGAATTTCTTAGCATGAGGTCACATAATTTTGAATATTATAAAATTGTCTCTGCAATTTAAAAAATTCGTTGCAGATGCAATGAAATTTTATAACATAATGTAGTGGCATTAAGAACATTTATCAGCAAACCTTATATGCAGATAACTTTCTTGCTCTGTATGTTATCTTTAACTTTAGCCCCTTTCTTTATAATCCTCTTTCTCCTTTTCCAGTTCATGTTCGATTATTTCGTCATCATCCGGAGAGTGTGAGACGAGAACAGAATTATCTACATCCACCCAACCCTTCTCTTTATTAATGTTGTCCTTCTCCGAACATATAATTAATATAAGATACCGGACATGGGCAACGGATGTATTTTAAAATCAAGAGAGTCTTTGTCATTCAAATTTTGTTATCTACGAACATAATCATTGGCCTCAATTTACACCAACGCGACGGAGAATAATGTTCTGAACATTTTTGCAGGCAAGAGCCAAAGCAAGCTTGGCGTTTTTCAACGTGAATTGTTTCCGAAAGTCATGGACCTTATCTTCAACTTTAACACACTGTCGCATAAAAAGGATAGTCCATCTCTATAGTCTGGATGACTCATTAGTTGGATAATGCTTGTTATTTAAGACTGCAGAAATATAACACAAACGTTTTCCATATTTAATTATTCAGTTTGTTAACTTATTAGATATTTTTTATCTCATAGACCTAAATTTTGATTTCCGAAAGAAGCATTCTTTTCATATTTCTGGTCATGAGGAATTTTACTGCACGTGGCAAGGGTTGCATAACTGATATGCATGAGAGTTGCGAGAATATGCAGCCAACTACTGCATATGTGCCAAAAAATGCAGGGGGGGTGTTATATAAGACATCAGTAGAATGATCACACAGATAATAGTTATAGAAGTTTAGGAAAAACGGTAAATGCTAAAAATATCATGTACTTTTATCATGATTTCAAAAATTCAAATTTATATCTCTTTGTTTTAAAACGTATTTTCACTGAAGTAACCTATAAATAAAATATTAAATATCAAAATATAAAATATCAAAATATTAAAATATTAAAAATCACTTTAAATAAAACAGTGAAAGTTCCACATTTCTCCAAAACTGTAAGCAAATGAAGTTTCATCAGGTGTTCTTTTGAAAACTAATGCCGAGTTCTAGAAGTTAAGATAAAATAAAACGCTGAACAAATATTAATTTAGAAAGCAACCAACAAATATATATATATATATATATATATATAACAAAAATATATGTTATGTTTGCAAATGCACAGAGGACTAATTCCGATGGTTGGCGCCATCCATTGATGAAACAAGAAAACTAAAACGTAATTTCCTTAAAGGCTGAAGGTAAAGATGGATTGGAAATAGGGTCATTAACTAGAATAGAAAGATTTTTTTGAATGTGAAAGGCCTCTAGAAAATCTAATTCACCGATCGAAGGTGTTTTTTGAATAATTTTGGCTGCAGAAAAATTGAAAGTATGATTTTCGGTCCAACAATGCTGGGCTACAGAGGCCTTCTGTGTTTCCTTTTTCCTAACATATGCCTCATGTTCCTTAACGCGAAATTTTAAGGCTCTCTTAGTTTGACTGATGTAAATATAAAAAATATTGAAAACAAACTGTATAAAATTGCACATATTTTACAGAAATTTGACTTTCGGGTCGTTTATTCTCCTATCAATGAAATTTCGAATTTCATACTTAAGGACCCCATTCCGGATATGAATTCCTGTGGTATTTACAGGATTCCTTGCCAGTGTGGTTTAATTTACAGTTGTCAAACTTAGAGAGCCTTAAAATTTTGCGTTAAGGACCGTAAGGCATATGTTAGGAAAAAGAAAACACAGAAGTCCTCTGTTGCCCAGCATTGTTGGTCCGAAAATTACACTTTCAATTTTTGTGCAACCAAAATTATTCAAAAAACATCTTCCATCGGTGAATTAGATTTTCTAGAGGCGTTTCACATTCAAAAAAACTTTCTGTTGTACTTAATAACCCTAATACCAATCCATCTTTACATTCAGTCTTTAAGGAAATTATGTTTTAGTTTTCTTGTGTCATCAATAGATGGCGCCAGTAGCTTAACTCTTGTTCACATATTCTTGTCTTATCACTATATCTTACCTCGTTCATTTGCACTTTGGCAGCTGAGGTTTGTGGTTCAGTAAAACCGTCAAAACTAGTCCCGTGAAAATTTGCAAATGTAACGCTGATTTTTGTTGTTTGACTTCTAAATTGATAATTCTAGAAGTGTTATATCTCACATTAGGTATAATGGTATGATTTAATGCGCTGTTCTCACACTTACTAGGCAGAGAGAGCATTATTACCAACCTTAAATTAAAAAGCTGATATTTATTGCAGATAAAATGAAAATGAGTTAATTACAGAGAGAGTACTTTTTTAATTACATGGCAAACGAGAAAATACTATTAATTTAGAAGTCAAACAACAAATAATACTATATTGAGCAGTTAGGATCAACAATAATATCTCTATTTTTGAAATCATTATTTGATAAACACATATGTTTGAAAAACGGCAAAATTCTGAGCATTTTTGTAAACTTTCATAAAGAATCATTGCCATTCATACTGTGACTTAAAATACTTAACCTATCTGTTCTATTTAAGCGATATTCATTTACTATGAGCATTAAATATTGGGTCCACGGAAAATTACATATAACGCAACAAATATTTAAATAAATTTTTTAATGTAATATTGTGCTAAAGGTATTTTAGACACAATATTTATGACTGAAAACAACTAATAGAAAAACGAGATTAACATTATCATTAAGAAGCTTTAAATGCTTTATGATAAGTAATAATCTTAAAAACTGACCTGCTGTCCAGTCCCAACGATAGCTGCATAAATCAACGCTGGTATTCCTACAGGGAACATAAATTAGCACTTGATAACTACGAAATTATAATGCTTGACTAACTATAGCTCTGGCTCACATTTGAATTTGAATATTTATGCACTTAAGTTTTGTTTTCAAATATTAGCAAAATGGCTTTTTAAAAGCGCTTTGAAACGCTATTTATATTTAATAAAAACAAGAAAACAACGGGGCACCTAATACTTCGTTAGATGTCCTTTAATTAAAATTATACTTTTCGTGCGCTTTGGCATGGCTTTAACTAATATTTTTTAGTAAAACTTCTTCATTTTGTTCCATCCCTCCGTGAAAATTACTTTTGATCGAAATTTTGAAGAAATGTCATATTTACTTATTCTTTTCTCCAACTCAATCCATACATATAAGTATATAAATATAAGTATATAAGCTGCATCTTTATTTACTCCATATATCATTTTAAATCCATAAAAGGTGCTCGTTTTCTTAAAGAAATCTTATATAGACAGCAGATGACTTTCTTGTACGGCCTATTAAATTATACACATTTTTTGCTGCACTTATGTATTTCCTCGAATTATTCTAATTCTATTAACCAGTATCTCAAGGCAAGTTGAAAATGACACAAAAAATTACAAATTTCGAAACTTAATATCCCTGTCAATTTTTGTGGTACGGAGTTCAAAATTCTAATTTTCTGCGCCTTCTACGGTATACAAACTCGAGACCTTCGGTACGGCATTCAGCATCATTAACCACTATTCCGTCTGTGCGGCATTACCGAATTACAGCATCTGTTGTAGCTAAACACTTAGTTTTATCATTCCTATAAAAATTCATTTTATTGTATTTTTAATTATAATAGAAATGTGCCATATATCATCTTTCAATATCGCCTGAAAAATATTCATTATATTTTATTTCATAAAAATAAAAGCATTTTGCATTTCAGATATATTTTTGTCGATATAAAAAAAATAATTTGAAGGTCATATATTCTTATATTTCAATAAATATGTATTTGACCAATAGAGGAAAATAATTATTCATATGGGCGGTGGTTCAGATTGGAGCATAAATTCGGAGCTCATTTTATGAATTTTGGCACCGAAAATGTTTAAATGGAAACTTTTGTGAACCAATGACATTTTTTCGAGAAGCACACAACGACCCCATGGCATATAATTAACGCAGCTGAAAAACAAGTGCTGGAGATGGTAAAGCAACAAGAATCAGCATAAATTGGATGAATTTGCATGATTAAAATCGACAGTTTGTATAGAACATTCTTTTTTAGGAGTGAAAGTTGAAAATCAGCACTTTCCTACCTACAGCTGAAGAAGAAGATTCTATTAAAACCTTCGTAACTAGTCGTAAATTTATGCAGCATACATTGATTTTTGTTGCTTCAATATCTCTAATATGTGATTAATTGTTATCATGATTTATATGTATTGTTTATATACTCTATAAAATACAGTTTGTTATATATTTAACTCCATTCAAATTAAAATCATTATTAATTAATGGACACAAATGATTTAATTCTTTTTATATTTTGTTGAACAGATCAATTGATAATAGAGTTCATAATCTTACTGTGTTCGTTAAAAGCTTATGTTTATCTTAATTTATTAAATGTTTAAAAAAATATTTTTTAACTTCATACTACTTTAGCTTAGAAAGATAGTTTTGAAAGCGGTTTTCTTTCTTCTATAGTAATTTACACGATAACTGATTCTGAAATTATATAGAGTTTAAAAAAAGATATTAAAATCATTTTAAGATACAAAAGCCAGAAATATCTATGAGCTTACCTAGGAGGAAAAAAATGGCCATGCATTTTAGTAAATCAGAATCGAGTTTGATTTTTACAGGTTTTGGAAAAAGAATGGCTCTAACGAGTTCCCCTTTCACAGTAGAAAATCCTAAAATAAAGTATACAGTAAATTAATAATTTCAGATAATAAAAGTTTTATTGTAGGCATGTTTAAAGAACAACAAAAAACAACAACTTAAAATAGCTTTTTTACAAAATAGTATTTACGGGTACGTTTCTAAACATACGATAATATTTAGCTATTTTGAAAAGAAAAGTAATTGCTGTGTTTAAAAACGACGTATTTTAAACAATTGTTACAAAATCTGACTCTTTCTGGCCACTGCAAGTATTTTACTTTAAAATGAAAAGGGATTTTTATAAACTAAAAATCTTTCGTAATTTTTTAATAATTGCAGCAAGAATATATTATGCTTATAAAAGCTTACAAAAGCTAATTATGCTTATAAAAGTCGAGTGCTTGAGTTAAACTTGCAATCATCAGATTAAAGGATTTTATTCTTTCAGGCCTTCCATTTATTTTTTCAAAAGCTTCAAATTAAGCTGAATTTAAAGGTTTCAAAGATACAACAATTAAGTTTTATTCTTCAGAAGACCAGTCCTAGCTAGTTTCCCTCTCTGTCTGCACCCCCATGAGTAGAGCAGACCTGACATTATGCTTAAGTTGTTATTCGCGTTCTCATCTGCTATATGTGGACCACGGTCAAGGCCCAGGAGGGTTGGACAGGAGACATAATTTAAATAAATATTGTTGAGCTACATGGGTATACAAGGTCGTTGAAAAACATTGGAATCCTGTGCTGCTACAAGCGAACAGTGAATCATAAGATTATATGTTGCACTGCATAAACTATAAGATTATTTACATCAATTTCATAGAAACATTTGCTATTTCAGATATTATAGGAACCTTTTATAGAATACATGAAAGTATCAAAATAATTATTCACAGAAATATTTACATACTATTTAAAGAATAAGGGTTTAGGCAACAGGAAGAAAATACGCGAGTTGCAGATTAAACGTTACATGACACTGAAGTACTTTGCAGTAGACAGTTCTGAGTTAGGAGTAATGTGCTGTTCGAAATAGGCCTTTTGCACTATCAGCATGAGCGTTAATACTATCAGCAATTACATTAAGAGTTTTCTCTAGGCCATTTTTATTTTCCACTAGTCGAGGTATCCAGGTCTGCAGATTATTTTGAGAGTGTTCTTAGAGACGCATGTCCTGTGTTAGGATGTATTCATGTAAGTAATGTCTCAAAGTTACTTACATGCTTACTTTATCACATGAGCACTCATCCGAGTCCCTAATGAATATATAGATAGGCAGGTGTACAGCAAGTGTTCAGTCACACCTGGGTCAGCATGAAGCATTTTTTATTTTAAGGCTGATTAATAGAAAAAAGGCGTGAGGAATAGGCCACGTTGTCTCTTTGTCCCTTGACCTGTGTCAGATGTTGTCTGCATACATTTTGAGTTTGACTCCAGGCTGGGTATGTGTCCCGCAACGAAGAAAGTGTATGTTGTCGCTAACTTTGACAGCATGTTCGTCCTTTCAATTCT
The DNA here is from genome assembly GCA_000611955.2 of Stegodyphus mimosarum. Taxonomy (NCBI): domain Eukaryota; kingdom Metazoa; phylum Arthropoda; class Arachnida; order Araneae; family Eresidae; genus Stegodyphus; species Stegodyphus mimosarum. The sequence goes on from KK114316.1 coordinate 637,510, forward strand.
CTCGTGCTTTCCGGGAACTTTCATCTATTGTAGCTTGATGAGACCATCGATACTGAGGAAAAGTTACCTAATAGCACATACCAGTTCACGTTTAAACGGGCCACTACTAATAGCTTCAATACCATATATGCTGCTCACGCGTATAACTATTCTGAAGTTTTTACCGAGATACCACTTAAATATTTTGAGAACTGCAAATAATTCTGCCTGAAAGACGAAATTAAGGCTTCTCAGTCTAGTTGATAATGAAAACTACAGTTATTCCCCATTTTGTGGAGAAGACACTGGCTGTATCGGTTTCAGCTATTCAGCCATCGGTATATATTTCAAGTTCTGCTGTTTCTTCTGTTGTATCACTGATAAAGGCCTCATTGTTATATCTTGCAGGATGATACAATCTGGAGCACAGACATAGGATGTGCTCCAGATTGAACTGTCGAGATCTTTTACCTTTCAGTAGTTCTGTATACGGAATCAAACTGAATTTCATCATACAACATAACGCCATGATACTATTTTAACGCTTTACTTATCTTACCTGAGTGTTCATTAATTCTAAGGAGTGGCTTGGTTAGGGTTTGGGATTTCCAGTTACTATGCACACCGTTTCCTCGTGTTGGAGCGTCAGCGCCTTGATCTCTAATATTCTTCCGGCATTCGTCCCTACAGTTATCAAGGTGTCGTCTGCATATACTTGTGCATATATATTCCGATTGAGATTGTTCAGTACCTTAAACGCTCCGTCTGCTACGACGTTCCACTACGTCGGACCAAGGCACAGACCTTGTGGCAGTCTACGCCTGTACCTCGTCTGAAAATGCCTCCATCAATCTGAAGATGCTTCCATCTGTGACTTTTAATGTTCTGTGTAACAGATAACTGCACATTATTCGAATGGCATCGTTTCTAACTCCGAAGCGGTCTAATGTGACGAGTATATCTCGTCACCGAAGGATGTAAAATGACCTTTTGATGTCACGAGAGGTCACCGCCGTGTATTTGTTCCTTACAAGATTGCTGTTTCTGATTGTCTCAAGGTTGTGCAGCTGTGATCCACTGAAATTCTTTCTTTAAAGCCAAATTGAATTTGGTTTCGTCTAGCAGCTCTATAGAGATCATGTTGCACTCTTCCTAGAATAAGGCTTTCAGGCAGTTGCTAAAGGACGGCAAGAGACAGATCGGTTTATACGAGGACGGCAGTATCTTTGATCAGCCTTGTTCGATTAATAGGATTACTATATATAATTGTTTAAAGAACAGGACTACGGAATGTATTGCATTTAATGAAACTGATAGGTATGCTGTAATATGTATTTCTTATAAAGGCCGATCTTTGCAAGAAATACGATCACCTGCATAATGAAATAATTAGCGGATGAGTATATGCTACTCGAAAATATTTTGATACTTCTCATTGGCAGCAAAGAGATTTCGACAGTCAATTTCTTAACCATACTATGATACTTTTATTGGTCTTTTATTTATAAAATCCTTAATTAAGTTGGAAAATATCCTGTTTCTTATCGACCATTGAGGAAGCAAATCACAACTTTAGGAACTTCTTGAAACATTTATATTATGATATTGCTGTCCAGTTCCTCTGGACCTTCAGCCTTATTGCGATTAAGATTTTTTATTAGACTGACCACCAGTGAGATGAAGATTTGCTTTTAAAGCTACATAGCCTGGATGCAATTTTGTTTGCTTCTTCTCTAATATCTCTATGACAAGGAGTATCCGTATGCATGATATCTCTTGAGAACAGATTCTCAATAATAATTGCAAATCTTTTCAGTTGTTATAAACTGAAGTGACGACGAAATATTTTCTTAATATACCTAACTTAGGTGCCCGTTTCCCGCTGCATCAAACCTCGAAGTAAGTATATGTCTTCCAACATAAACTTTCGACTCGAAATCCTGTAAAAGTGTTTCGCATAATTTACAGCTATAGTGGATTTCATTGACATTCGCTGTCTGCATTATGACAATTAATCAAACTGAACTGTATTTTTATCGAGAGAAAACTTTCATAATTTGTTGTTTAAAATCGAATTTGATATAAAATGACGAAAAAGAAACTGCATTTTCATGATTCCTGTTCAAAATTATTGTAGTACCAACGTTAACTCTGAACAGAATATTTCATTGTAAAACAATACACTGAAATGTTGATTAATACAAATTATTGAATTTTTCTAAAGAAGTTTCTAAAACTCCTGAACAGTACATTGACCACGACTTCTTAGATTTTATATCAGCAAACCTAATATAAAAATGTATGTTTTCGTATTAATTAAATTTTGGATGTTAAGGCTACTGATATAAAATCTTAACAATCATCTCGTCCACACACAATCGATAATCTTTAAAGCTTATATAGGTGAATGCAAACATTTGGACTAATCTGGTCTTCTGTGGATCATTTGCAGTAACAGATGCTGTACAAAGTTGAAATTCAAAGCAAAGGCAGGCAATTGGAGAATCAACGATACAAACGATACTTTATTCCGTATATTAAGTTCTATACCATAAAAATGCAAAGTCTCAGTATACCCCAATTACAGAAATGATATCAAAAATACCTGTTCGGTATACCACTGCTTTGACGCCTTTTCCATCTGTATCTCTGGAATAGAGGACATCTGTCCCACATGATAAAAGCGATTTCTTGTAGGTCACAGTACTGCATTCTGCCCTGGTATCATTTTCTATTGGCACTTTAGATACCGGTATACTTTCTCCTGCAATGAAATTATATTTCAGTACATGATGAAACCTTTAAATTGAAAATATTAATGAAGATAAAAAAACGAAAATTCGATTAAACCAGTCATCAAAAATCTTTTAGCTCAAGTTAATGCAGATTTTCTTACGTGAAACAAATGGGTCAGTTTCCTTGGAGAAGATTCAGGTTATATCGAAGCTGAAACGTGAAAACTGTGCAGTGCCCTCGCCGGTATTCGAACTCCGGACCTCCCACAATGTTATGTAGTGATTTTTGGTTAGTTTAGAATTATGGATTAATGTGTAGTTAATTGCAGTTATTTGTTAATTAATTATTGAGTGAGTAAATTATATGCATTAATTTATGCTTATTCTAAATTTTTCTTCACGAATTGTATTGCTTATGTTATTGAATCAATTATTCTTATGCGAGTTAAACAGAGTTCTCATTCTTACGTTACGCGTTCGACAGTATTAGCTTTCGGGAAAGGAGACAATGGGAAATCGGTTGCTTTCTGCGTAATATTTGAAATTTAAAAATACTTCCTTTTTATTCACATGGATGAAATTTATACCTCTTAAAGAGAAAAAATTTACCCTTCTTATGAACCTACTTTCATGACTGTACGTCGCCCCGTTGGAGAATTATGCCCATTTAATTGCTAAAATTGTTGAATTTCGTGTCTAAAAATTTATTCTGCTATAAGCGTCGTTTTGGAGCACTTTTTCGTCAAGGTCATGTACTGCGTCCGCTTGCGTGGTACGGGTGTGGTAGGTTTGTCACATTCTTTTCCCTCACCCCTCCTTGTTGGCGAAGGGGGTGGCGAGGGTGGAATTTTTTTTGGTGTGAAGAAGGAAAAACTAAGTTTTCGCAGCACTGTTTTGTGTTTGGCGAGATTTGCATACTAATTCACCAAATTTGGTGATTTTCGAAAATTCTGGATTCTGGACGATTGAAATCGTCATGCAAGGCCATGCTCAGCCCTTTTTGCCTTGGATTCGCAGCTGTAGAAGCACGTTATTTTTTCTTCCTCTGGAAGAGCCGGAGATGGGAAATAAGATAAAGATGAACATCTAAAAAATCACTTGAAGTTTACTCCTCCGCACTTTACCATCCCCGTGTTGGAGTCGAGAATGTTGTTTTTCCCCATCGAATTAATACGTTGAAGAGACTTCTCGCAGTCTAGTGGATGCAACTTGAATCCCGTTATCCGGATCCTGCATGATCGGTCACTTAGATCCGAGTACTACCATCAACTCGCCTGGATGAGAATAGACGGAAAAGGGAGGAACCTTTAGGAGCTCTTGTTTTGCTGCACGAATGCACTTTACCATCTTCATAGTGTCTGATCCAAGTGTCCAGATTTCTCGCCGGACTCCCTCGTTCAACATCTGCGAAGAACTGGTCGTCGGCAGAGCCTTGTTCAACACCTGTTATGAATGGGACATCCGGAAAAAAAAATCTATAAGATGAGTTAATGCTTAATTAAATTTTCACTTCTTCCCTTCAAGTGAGTTCAACCTTTTGATTGTTAATTTCACCTGAAATTTAGTACAGCTTGCGACTTAAATTCCGTGAACATGTTTCCTAAGTAATATGGCAAATTAAAATTTTTTTTTAAGAGATTTGATTATTTGAAGTAAATTTTCCAGTGATGAATTATTAATGTAAGGAGTAATTATATGTGTATTTAATTTCCAATTAAATTCTATTTAACTTTTAGTCAAAGGTTTTTCTGCTGGATCTTAAATCCAGGCTGTGTATTTAAGCAACTCCTGCTTGGTCTTAGGGGTTGTTCGGGTTAGTATCACACAACGCAATGAATTATGGTTTTGATATTATTGTAGGCAAATTATTGTAACAGATAGTATTTAGCATTTGGTACCACTACATTTGGTGACGTGACAATTGCCACGTAACAACAATACGCATCGAGCGTGTTTCCAGCTACAAGACGAAGGTATATTGAAAGATGGGAGGAAATTCCTTATACCGTTGTAGGGTTTATTTTTCTAATAGTTACTTTTATTTTAAGACAAATCTTTTCTGTACGCTCTCATTTTCCTACTACGTTTTCCTACCAGAATGAGTTTTCAGTATTACGCTTTACGCAAATAGGATAGACACTACTACTTAATTTGAGGTCTGAATTACTTCAGTAGAAGAGCATGCTCTGCCTTTCGGTCACGCTGTTGCTATTAGTTGAGGCTTGCTTTTCTACGACCATTCTTATTACGTGTTTGTTAGTGTACGCCGGTGATTTTTAGTTAAGGGCCAACTACGCGAGATTGATTCTGTGCAACTTCCGCTGATCAAATCTATTCAGAATTAGTTAGTTTTCTAATTTCTTTTTTGAGTTAAAACCCAATGGAGGCGTCTTTTAAGTCCGAGAGGGATCAACTGTTAATCTATTTTTGAATTATAATTAAAGGGGTATTTTAACTCTTTACTGGAGTTGCTACTTACCTACAAGAGCTCAGCGGATATTCGATACATTGTTCTTTAGTATTCTAGCATTCAAAGAACTTTTTTTGGCTAGGATATTACGCCTCTAAAATGATCTCTAGGAAGATGCTCCTTCTCTTAGGAAAATAATCATCATTATTTTTTCCACAGTCCAACTAAACTAAACCAAATTCAATGTAGATACAAAGGTAGGCTAATTAAAAATGCTTTGTGAGTGATTAACAGGCAAGAAATTATCACATTTTTCCATGCGAGCTTTTGAGATATTATAGTGGTAAGACCATTTATCTGGTGATCAAAAGATCAGTGGCTCGAATTCAGGCGAGATTATATTCAATTTCCCGGCTTTGAAAAACTTAATATTCTTAAGTTTTTAGCATCTATGTAGAGAATTTCATAAAGTTTATACCTTATATTTTGATATTAATTTTTCGATATATTTGGCAATGAAGGAAAGACGCTAAATCACACAAAAACTAACTCCTGTTTCGCTAATATGAAGAAAATTAATATTCTCTTGTCTAATATGCCAAATAATATTTAATAAATAAAGGTAACACACAAAACCTTAAAAAACACCCCTTTGGGCGTAATGTAAAATCTGAAAGTTTTCAGATTTTTTTCTTTTCCTTATTAACTTTTCGTGTTTTTAAATTTATTTATTAGATATAACGTTCTTCCCAGTTATGTCACATAAAATTCAACAGCAAAATCAGAAAATGCTTTAGAACAGGATATCTTTAGAATTCCTGATAGAAAGTTAAATGTTGCCATAACTTTTTTTATATTAGCTAAATTACTCTTCTTTTTTAAATTAGCCGCTTGCGAAACCTTCCGCCTAAAATATTTATCTTCGAAAATAAAAAGTATATAATGATTTTAATGAGTTTAACTAGTATAAATTCATAAAAATATTTTAATATTTCTAAGTAGACATCTCATGATTTTAATGCTTTTTACAAGCTTACATTTAATTACAATATTTTACTTGAATGTATAAAACTTTTATCTACATGCAGGTATATTTCACTCGTACAGCCTTTTAGAATTTTTTCGAAGTTAGGAACTGAAGAAATACGCATGCTCTCGCCAGGATTCGAACTGTGGACCTCCCAAATACGTGTCGAACGTGCTTCCCAGTTACACCACGAAGGTATGCGGAAAAGAAGGATGAATATACTTTATGCACTTTAAAATTTTAATTTTTTTTTCCGTTTAATCTTACTTAACTTAGATTTATCGCTCTGTAATGATCGTTTCCTTACATATGTCGTGCGTTATCTTTGCCCACTGTCCCCCCCAAGTGAAATTCTATAATATATAAATAATATTATTCATCCCTTCATCCGTCTTTCCCACAGATATTGGTTTGCCACATAAATCATTTGCAAATCGTATTCCAGACAAAGCATTTACTAGTATAATCTGAAGGATAATCTGAAGTGGAATATAAAGCAAAATACCAATATTTCGTTTGGGTTATAAATGCATTAACGCAGTAACTATACAGTGATGCAAGAACGCTAGTCCTCAGCTTCGCATCCAAATTTCCCTTCACTGCAATTTTAGTAAGTTAATTTCGGTTAGATTTCATTAATTTAGTTCAAAGAATAAGGAAGAAAAGGTAAAAATAAACAATACCTGATGCCGAACTCCACCGAGACATACTGAAACTTTACACAAAACTGAAATGTCTGTGTATGGGGTACGAGGACTTTTAGATAATACAGGGACCGTAGGATCTAATTTTATACCTAAAATTTAGTGTTTTAAAGTGAAGAAAAATCTGCCAAGAAGCAAACATAGTGTAAAGATTATTTTGTTATAGTTTTTAACATAATGTTTTCACAATTAAGTAAAATAGCATACTTATTCTGGCATAGGTTTTGAACAAAATTATCGATTTTGAGGGCAATGAGACACAGGTCCATCTACTTCAAGAGCAAATAAACTTCTGGAAAAGGGGAGCAGCGACAACTGTATTTTTGTCGAAAACAAGTATCAGGGCAAAGTGAAGACGAACCTAGCACTATCTATCGAGGAAAGCAGTAGTAAAACGTGATAATTAAGATATTAGAAATCTAAAAGCATTAGAAAGGACTGGAATGGAATTAGTATTATTAATTAAAGAAGATAAAATTTTGTTCAGAGAAATGCAACTCATCAGATGGAGAAGCTTTATGAAAAATTATCGCAGAATCAAAATCGCAATATAATTATCGCAAAGTCAGAATTGTGATTATGTTTCCAAATATCATTAGCTATCAAAAACTTGTTTATTTTTCCTTTTCGAACATCAGTTTCGTGTTCCTTGACATGAAATTTTAAGGCTTTTTTAGTTTGGTCAATACATCTCAAATTGCACTGGCAAGATACACTATAACTTTCCCATGAATTAAAGTCAGAGATGGAATCTTTAAGCTTTGAACAAAAAATTTTATTCATAGGGGAGAAAATGACACGAAAGTTAAACTTCTGGAGAACTTGTGCAGTTTTATAACTGATATAAGGATGAAATGGAATGACGACAAGGTTATTGACGCTATTTCTAACAACGGACTGTCTTCTTTGATAGCAAGACAAATATTGTCTAAAATTTTCCTCAATGATCACTGGAGAAAGGCATCTGTCAATGCCAAACGATTTCCAATAATCGAGTACATTAGAAATTAAAAGCTTTGAAGAACAAGCTCTGAATGTACAATATGCATAACAGTAATAGAGAAGAAATTGTTTTGCTTAAGAAGTTGACATGATTGAGCATATGAATGAAAACAAAGAGAAGATTTATGGCAAACAGGATACTGAAATCAAATTCATTGTGGATAGTTAGAATATAAAGGAAAAGAATGCAAGTGTCAAATTAAATTTCAAAAATAAACTTATTGGCTGGATCAATTGATTTGATAACTGATAAAATCTGGGTTAAACCTTTTTTATTGTCTTAAAAAAGTGCGAATGTGTCACTACATGACGAAAACAGAGTATAAAGAATAGTTTTACAAATAATTTTTCAGTCGCTAGAGTTTCGTTAAAAATTTATGCCAAAATATATTTGCCGTTTTGCTTTTTTTTTCAGTCTTGCATTTACGTGTTTCTCTTTCAATTTGATAATGTATTCATGTCTCAGGTAATAAATATTATTTATTTACAGTGTACACTATTTTACCGGCTTCATCATTTTCCTGTTTCCATTATTTTTTCCCTCTATAAACCTAAAAAGCAATAGAAAGAAGTCCTAATGTATATATTTCTAGGACCTCCGTTTCAATAAAATAAATTCAGAAATTAAACATACCAGTCAGCATGCTTTCATTCATTACGCAAGTCCCAGATAGTAACACAGCATCGCACACCATAGTGAAGTGAGATTTCGGAATTATAATCACATCTCCTGGAACTAGGTCTTCAGAGGATATCTGTAATTCTGTTTGATAGATATTGGCAAACATTTACAAGAAGGTTATTCATTTCATCAAGAATTAATAATAACAATACTACGCAAGTGAAGAAAAAGCTAGCTTCAGGGGATAGAATGATGGATATAGTGAAGCATAAAGCAATAATTGTATCTTTACGATTTTTTGCAGTACCAGTTGTGAATATATTTCTGAATTTACTAACAACCATGTGTTATCTTAGCAGTGGTAAAGGTATTCTAAGACTTTAATAGCTACGAGGCTGTTAGGCTAAATATGCTTAAGTTTTGCTTCTTTCTTATTCTGTTTTCTAAGAGTGTAGTCTATGAATTCCTACACAAAGTTTACATAGTTTACAAGTTCTACTCATAATTTCAGGAAAATTAAGAGAATGAATGAATAAGTGCGTCTATTTAGGCTTTAATTTCATTTAATGTACCATAAGCAGTCTTTACTCGGTTACCAAAATTATCAAAGTTATCAAGATATATAATTAGTCAGTAATGGCTATTTTAATAATTGAAAATAATTTAAATCTATTTATACTTGCTGAAATTTCAGTACAACTGTTAAGTAAAACTTTGAACAATTTTAAACGACAGTCCCAGAATGATAACATAAATTAACATGATATCAGTCCAAATTCCTCAAATTAAAAACATTCCTGCGTATGATTTACATTTTTTAAATTGGACTGATCTATCCTTTTGAGGTTGTTATCTTTTTTCGATTGTTAATAAACTAGGACCTGATTTTTGTTACCCGAAAATGTTTTTGGATCTGATTATAGAATTGCTGCGTTTCTTCAAATTAAAAAAAATAACTTTCTCCTTTGAAACTATATCATAATAAAGAATTGCATTCACTACGCAATAAACCAAAATTATTTTTTATTTTCACCAACTGGATTTAGTTTTATGCAGTTTGCTTTCCTATTTATTCGTATTTTTATTCAACCTTTTACACGAAACGTATGTAGAGCAGGCGTCGACAACCTGTTTTGGCTGCGGGTCAAAATCAACCAAACTGTGTATATTAAGAAAACGTTTTGGATCAAAGATACTTTCATTTTCGAACAGTCGTTTTTTGGTGAATAATAATATAAATTTCATTGAGAAAATAATTACAATACGCTTTAAACATCAAAATTAAAATAAAAATTATAATTATTATAAAAACATACATAAATGAATGAACTATTGATTCTCATCCATATCAATAGTTCTGAACTTGTGACGTCAGTTTAGTCAAGTCTGGCTTAGAGTAAATCATCTTAAGGCGAAGTCAAGCATCGGAATTTTCGGTAGCTAAGCTAATGCTGTTCTACTTAAAATAAATTTCACGTGTGAAAATATTTGCTTATATTTAGAAGTTGACCCGAATGCGGACGAAATGGCAAAAGCCAGTTTCTTAGAACTATGGATTATGAACCGGCGTTGCCAAACTTCTCGATTTCTCCTTGAAATTATGTTATGTCAAAAAAATATTATGGTTGTCATTTGTTTAATTATTTATAGTCGGCTTATTTTTGGGGCACTTTCAAGCGCTCGTTTCATATTTATTTTTTATAATTCATTTTTATACAATATACTTTATTTTCGGAACCCAAGTGGGTCACTCAAAATTATGAAATGGGTCACCTTGATGACCCGTGTGTCATAGGCTGCCGAGGACTGATGCACAGTGAAGAGAAAAACAATGATCTACAAGGAGACAAAAATAATAAATTAATTCCTTCGATGATATCAGTGATTTATTAACAAGTAAGTTGCTGCCCGACAGTTTTCAATCGCAAAGATTTACGTCATAGCTTCGCTAAAATGATGAGAGTAGTGATTTGTTTAGAGGAAGTTTGATTTAGGGTTAAATTTAGTAGAATTTAATTAGGGAGTAATTTAGTAGAATTTAATTTCAAGACTTTAAATAAATTTTATTACTGTTATAAATAGTAAAGTGAATCCACCCTTTTATGTCATAAGACTACATTCTGCAGTATTTGTCAATTAATTCTTGTGTGTTTGTCAATTAATCCTCGTGTTGAAATTTAAAAAAAAAGCTAGCTGTCGATTACTCCGAAACGATTAATCGAGCCTTATTAAAGAAGACTGAAGTTCATTTATTGCGAAACTACTGAAAAATTGCTATCAAAAATTGTCAGAAGGAAGTAAAATGTATATGGGAAAAACAAAAAAAGGAGAAGAAAAATGCCTAAGATAACGATAGTGATAGAAAATTAAAGCAAGCTAGTTTTTTACCCACTACATAATTAAACTGTACATAATTTGTATAAATAGTGTTAAATTATCTGTTTAAAATAAATTGCAAAGTAATAAAAGTAAATTACGTGTACAGCCGTTAATATCGTATTTTCTATTAAGTTCTACAGAAATTCTAGAGTAATGTAAACGAAAACATGTTTTTTTTCTGATTTGAAATATATTATTGCTGTTTTGAATGTTGATTTAATTTACATAGCCAAATAAACTTATTCTCGAAATACAGTTGCTTAAAATACGCGTAAATTGTTAATAATATATTTCTGTTAATTATAATATGTCTTTCCTGCGTTTATTTTAACTGCTGTTGAATTCACTGTGATATTGTGTTTACCGTCAATTTCGTTCTCAGTAATGCAGCTGTTAATCGGCAGTTTACTGCAATTTAAGATTTTTTTCTTTAAAGCTGTATGATTATCAACTGACAAATTTTATTGAATACAGCCATAAGAATATGAAAGTTTGAAAATAGTTAGGGAAAATGCATAAACGTTTATAAACTAGTGAGCAAAAATGGCTAATAGTAAAAGCAACAATAAGAAATGGAGTAGAGAATATTAACAACTGTAATTTCTAAAACCAAGTTCATTAAGGTCAAAATATTGTATTTTTACTTAACATACTACCTTTCCCATCTCTCACAACACTAACAATATCATGCAACCTCATAGCGTTTCTTAGAGCCTTGCTTTGCTAAAATAAACAGAAAATAATTTCAAGCAAATTCAAGAGTAAATTTATCAATAAGCTTATACATCATTAACAAACTGAATGCAGTGTCAGCTTACTTTTCGGGTCTCCCACACTGTTGTAGACACTGATAGAATAGATAATATCACCACACAAGTCGCAAACTGATAATAAAACTGTAAATACCATAAAATCACAATGAAGGTTTGATACAGATAAAAAGGGTTCCGCACCTAAAAACAATAAAATAATAAATGAACATTTGATTATTAATCCTTTTACAATAAACTCACTTTTTAAACACAATGCTAATATATTTCATAAACATATGAATCGAAAATAAAATCATTATGAAAAAAATCAAAAAATTATATTAACTTTTTCTGCCCTCGATTTGACGTTGAACTCGCCAGAGGGCGTTCGCTCTCCCCCCCATGAGGTTTGGATTGTACTGCCGTTGGCAGACAGCAAAAAAAGACGACTGTGCAATTGTCGTCAGGAAACATCATGGCTCCATCCACTTCGAGCTATAATTAATACGGTAATTATAGCTTCAGGTGTAATATTCTACTTGCAATTTCTTTTATGTTATGTTTAAAAGTAAATAACAGATCATTTGTTGAATGTTTATTAAGAAAGAAAATTTATGAGCCTGTCACAATTCTACTTTAAATTTAACTTATTAATCGTTATCTATTACTGTACTTCATTCAGTTCAATATGTGAATAGATATGTCATGATAAGAAAAATCATGTAATTCCTATCTGTTACACTCAGGATGCGACTTACGCGCAAGATTCTGAATCGAGTGGCTTTTGCACCTAAGTCTTCAATATATGGATCGACTTCCATTGTTATATAACTGTTAGTATCTTTGGAATATTATAAATTTATGCATTTGTGCATTTTATATAGTTATAAATTTATGCATTTGTTAACAATAAGAATTAATTTTGTAATTAAATGTTAATTACAACATTTTATTGTTACAAGATGTTATTTCCTTTCATGATATTATCACATCTTTTTCTATTCCTTTGCTTTAAGTTTTACGTTAAAAATTTTGAAGCTTTAATTTTTGTGTCTAAATGGAAAACTGTTGTAATTATTAGCCCAAAGGGGGAATTTGCCTAGAACGGCGATTAATTTCGTTTTGGCATTTTGCGTTGGCTCGCTATAAACGGCGTTTCGCTTTTCAAATTGTTGCCACCAAATATTAGAGCCCTGTATTATATTTGAAGAAATTAAATAATGAAGAATCTGCTCAAATGTATGTATGTTTCTTGCATCGTGATAAAACAACGGTACCTAGAGCCATCAAATTTTGAATAACGTAGGTCTCCACCTGAATATGGGCATCTAAAGTCCAAATTTGAATTTGGAATTTGTTTTATTATCAGTTTCATATTTAGTGAAGCATTTATGAGTTTTTGATTAAGAAATTAAACGATTTAAAAGCAAGCAATGGCAACACTGTACGAAAAAAAAAACATTTTTATCTCCAGTGCACCAAACTGTGTATTAGAAGTTCTAAATATATGCTCCTTTAAAATTATTTTGTGATATTGCTGTTGAAATGAATTTTATGGTTTAAGTTCGGAGAACATGATATTTGATAAATAAAGGTAACACAGAAAATGTTAAAAAAAGCTCCTTTGGGCGTAATATAAAATTTGAAAGCTTTCAGATTTTTCTATTTTTATAAATTGTTTAAATTAGGGTGGAACATAATTGCAAAATCTCAGAGAAGAAAAACATTTATTGATTAAAAATTTGAGAATTTTTTAATTAACTCATTATGCATAAACTTAGATATGGAAAATAATTTGAAAGTGCGGTCGACGCAAGCATGTGCACGTTATGATTTGGGAAAACAACGCGTGTGATAGATTAGGTGATGCTGCATAAACCTTCTGTAATGAAGAGCAAATATCATTTAAAATAATTTGTAACAGCAACTGTAAGCACAAATCTCAGAAGAGTAAAATATAGCAAAATGAAGGCTTAATGCTATTTAGAAGTTATTTACGTGACTAATTACTATTCGAATTATACGTTACTAATTAAATTTGTTTCTGAACCATGGTATTGAATTTTTACTATGTTATAAAGTAAAATAATGCTCTATTTGTGAGTTTATTATTCTTAGTTCTATAATTGACTTAATCAATATTTAACATCTGTTCAAACCTCGCATATTTTTAATGAGATTTTCTCATCATAAATATTTAACAATTTTTTAAAGAATACATTGACGCAGCAAATTTATAACGGTAGTCTCTATAACAATGGTTCTCAAAGAATTTTATCTCGAATACTCCTTTCATCATTGCTAGACCATTGTTCCCCTCTTCCTTCTTTTCCAAAACTCGGAAACCACATATATATTTATTTAAATTTAGATTATTTTTAATGTGTCTTATAAATTAAACAAAACAAATATATAGGAAATGCCGATAAATACCAAAACTTGAACAAAAGCAGTTTTTATACTCATAAACTAAAGCTAAATACTTAAATAGAAGATTGACCACATTCCCCCTTGAAATTATGTGATTCTTCCAAAGGAGAAATTCCACCCCCCTTGGTTGAGAAACTCTGCTCTGTAATCTTTTCTTTTTAGGCATATATGTATGCAGAGCAGAAGCTCGTAAAATTCCAAAAAGTGATGATCATAAAGAAAACACCACTCAAACGGTAATAGATGGCTTCTTATGATGGTGGAGACCCTAAACACTTAGTTACGTTTATGACACATAGCTAATTTCCTGCACTATCCATACCGTACAGTTCTCAGTCGGAGATAATTTGAACTAAATATTTACCTCGCATGAGAGATGAAAGTTTACGAATTTTTATATTGCACTATGTGTCATATCGTGACTCGTGAAGCACTTAAGTCATTTTAGCTAGAAGATGATTCTATTTAAATCTGCATATCATTAATTAATGTCTTCAGTTGTTTAGATCAAAAGTAAAACTTGTAATGACTTATTTTATTCTAACCGGTTATTTTCAGTTTTCTTTTCCTTTCCATCCTCATTTCAGTTTCTTGCTGGAATGTCAAATTGTTATGACGTAAATGCAAATCTAAACGCGCTTCAGAAACAGTATTTAAGCTGCGTTTCAAGAATGCGAAAAGAGTAGTAGCGGACTTAGCTCCGAGTTTTATAAAATGGGAAAATTTTTTATGAGAAAAATTCATTATGCAGAATTTTTGACATTTTAGGTTATAAACACCGAAGGTACAGCAGTGATTGCGGCCCAAGGAGTAAGGTGCGCTTGCATTGGAAATCTGCGACTACACGTGCAGGTAAAAGGTGACCAAATAAAAGTTACTTCTTTTGTAGTTAAAAATTTGCAAGCTAATGCGATTTTAGGTATGGACTTCGGCAAGTCAGCAGAAGCAAGAATAAATTTTCAAGAGGCCACGATCACGCTGGACATGGCGAAGGAGAAATCTGAGGAAAGTTAAGCCTCCAGCGCTGGAGTTGAATAACCTGAAAGAGGACGAAAAAGAAAAAACCAAGACGTGGTAAGACAATTTGCAGATCTTTTCAGTGACCAGCCTGGTCTGAGTCACGTGGTAAACCACTCGATCGCTACAGGTACGATAAGGTCAAAGAGGCAATTATTGAAAAGCATATTAAGGCCATGTTAAAAAATAAAATAATCATGCTCTCTAGTAGTTTTTTCGCAAGCCCAGTCGTATAATGTCGTAAGAAAAATAATTTACCCCCTACGAAATAAAGCATGGCATTTTGCCATAGATTATAGAAATTAAATAATATCATAAAATATCCAGTTTACCCATTCCGATAATAGAGGAGATAATTAGACAAATAAATTCCACGAGATATATGACAACATTAGATCTTACCTCTGGGTATTTTCGAATCAGTATGAAATCGGAGGATGCTAATAAGAGGGCGTTTATTACAAAATCTGGCGTTTACGCATTTTAACATTTGCCATTCAGTTTATGTGGTGCTCTCGCTATTTTTCAATGAGCCATACATATTATTCTTCAGCCAGTGTTCGGAAAACTCACGTTTATCTATCTATAAGACATAATTATTACAAGTAATACGATAGACGAGCACATAAAACATCTGACGGAAGTCTTTACTCTCTTACAAGAGGCTGATTTGAAAGTGAATCTTAACAAATGTAAATTCGCGGCAAAGGAATTAAAATATTTAGGATATAAAATCTCCCCTAAAGGTATCAAAGCGAAAGATTAAAAAATTATCGCCATTAAAAACTACTCTCCGCCAAATATCCCGAAAAAACTTGCATCATTTCTTGGAAATGTGCTCGTATTACAGATCCTTTATCAAAAATTCCGCATATATAGCTGAGCTTCTCTTAAGACGAAAAAGGGAAAACTCAAAATTTTGTTGGTCGGCGGAAGCCAATACTGAATTTGAACAGCTAAAAGCAGCTGTAATTTCAGCACCAGTGCTGAAGGTTCCTGACCCAGAACGTCAGCTAAAAATATCTGCAGATGTATCAGACTTTGCCGAAGCCGTTTTAACTTAAGAGGGGAAGCCAGTAGCTTTCTTCGGCAAAAAGTTGAACTGTATCCAAAGGAATTATACGGCGACAGAACGTGAAACACTTGCTGTATTACTAGCCGTACAAAAATTCCGTGTATACTTCGGAAAGCAACCTGTAACAGTCTACACCGATCATGCTGATATTCGTAGACTTTACTCAGGTAAAAACTTGTCATCTCTACTGATAAGGTGGGCATTGAAACTGGAGGAATATAACTTACTATTGAAACATTTAACTGGTAAAGAAAATATTGTCGCGGATGCTCTTTCTCACATTAAATTACATGAACAGGGGAATCAAGTTAAATGCACAATGTTAACTTCCAAAATCTTAGCCTCGCAAGCTACTATTATCGCTGAACTAAAAACTGATCCAGAATTTAAAAACATTTATGCGTACCCGCAGGACTCATAACTTTGAGCATCCAGATTTAACAGCCATTAGAAACAGAGCCGAACATTACGAATTTATCGATAATCTCTTATTTTATTCAAAATCTACTAATGAAAAAAAGGAGCTAACGGCCGTCATCCCAAGGAGTTTGAGTCAGAGCGTCTTACAAGAGCTGCATGACTCATCGATTTCCGGTCATCTCGGCATTAGAAAGACAATTAAACGTGTTCAAGAGTATGTCAGCTCCTTCCATATAGTTAATGATGTTAATTACTGGCCGGCCGGTTACCTAAATAGCATTAAGACTACTTTCCTCAATGAATTGCTGGGGGTCGATCTCTCCGAAAAGCGATAACAATAAACACCGTTACTTACTTACAATCGTAGATCATTTCAGCAAATGGGTAGAAATAACTCCCCTGAAAAGGGCTTCCGCCAAAATAGTCGCAGATTGCCTTCTAAATAAATTTATTTTAAAATATGGTGCACCATTAAAAATAACATTAGATAACTGTCCCCAGTTTGTTAGTCAGATTTTTTATGATCTATGTCCAGGTCTTGGCGTATGCCACTTGAAGATAGTCCCTTATTGACCACAATTAACTTTGTATGAATTATTTATAGGAAGAAAAATAATAACACCCCTCGATAGACTGATTATTTTTCATGCAAAAGCGTCGTCCTCCGGAGTTTCAGATATCGCATATAAAGAAATTATTTTATAATACCATTAAATCTTCTGACATGGCAAGAATTAAGCAAAAATACTTAAAGTTGAAATATAACGTACCTTGTGGTCCCGATGCAAATTAGCTGTGTTCTGCCCTAAATTTGAGGGCCTTTTATTATTCAAAGAGAAACTACAGTAATTCTTAAAAATGCCAATGGCGAAGAATCAAAAGCCAGTATTGATCAGATCAAAAAATACAACGATCGTGGTGAAATGACAATTTTTAAAGATTTATTGCAGAGTTGCAGTGATGCCGACGGTAATAAAGATCCGAGCCAAGTACAGCTAGCTGCAGCCCAGATACAGCTACCAGATATGGCTTCTAAGAGGAAAGCCAACGGGCCTCTAGCCAAGCAGCATAACAGGCATAAGGCCAACGCGGGAAATAAGAGGAAAAAGGAGCAAGGGGCCAGGGGAAGGAGCTAGTGAAAAGAGAAAAAGCTTGGAACAATCTTTTCAAGGCCGGTCAGCAAACAGCAAGGTTACCACCAGCGGTCCGCGGAAGGAAGCGCACTGTAGGACGGAGCACAGCGCCTAGTCCTACCAGCGGTCAGCGGGAAATTATTCACCACAGCCGGCGAAAGACTCGAGAGGATTCTCCAGCAAGCGGCAGAGGCTGGATGATGGGGAACAGACAGCCAAACGGGCGATATTCCACCGCAGCCCACGGACGACGTGTCCCGCGGCGAGGTTTTATTAGTTGTTGCAGCAAGTAGCTGAAATTCTATTTTCTATGAAACTTTCATTCGCTTTAAGAATTACGCAGAGTAGAGAGACTGTTTTTATGCAATTTGGTGATATAAAATAATTTATTCCTAGCAACTTTTTTTAAATTTTGGATGTAAGAAACTGAAAACTTGTATATACATATAGTGTTCTTCAACTGTGTTTGATGCAAATGTGTCTTTCTGAATGTAAAGGATGTGTAACTTTATAAAATTAGTTGTAAAAACATTCAGAATTTGAACTATAAAATTGAGCGAAATCTAAAAGCTAGCGGGAGAAAAATTTAAAAGCTAGCTTAGGTATTTTTAAATGCTATTAGGCTCTCCGGCTGAACACAAAGTTAATGCATGTTGAATAAGTACACTAGAATGAGTTTTGAAAATAAGGAGTTTGTTGAGGTCTCCTGTATCTCAGATAATTAACATGTAAGCTGTCGATCAGAAGTGGAATTTGTGAATTAAATACACCACATTTACTTGCGTTTCAAGATCTCAGTACACGCATATGCTGTAGAACTAGGGGTGGTAAAAAGTAAACTAGTGAAGGTAAAATAAAATTCATTAACGAAATTCTTGTATTATCTAGATTTTTTCCACTAATACATACTGGAAAGACATGAGACTCAAAGACAATGTTAGCCAAGAGGACAATTCATGTTCCTGGAATTTGTTTTTATTAAAATTTTGAATTTAAATGATTTAAAGCATTATATTCTAGCTCTTCAAGTTTAAGTTAAAATTTAACATTTTTGATGAGGTCCTTTAAAGAACTTATTTTCAAATATTTAAATTCTGGGGGGAACGATTGTAAGGACGTATTTTATTCTAAAACTAAGTATTTTTAGTTTTCCTTTCCTTTCCCTCCTGATTTCAGTTTCCTGTCAGAATGTAAATTTGTTATGACGCAATTGCAAATGTAAACGTGTTTCAGAAGTAGTATTTAAGCTGCGTTTCAAGAGTTCGAAAAGAGTAGTAACGGACTTAGTTCCGAGTTTTATGCTGCGCGTTTGAAATTATCTCTCTAGCCGGTGTTGGCCACTTTTCAGTTTATACTAATATTTCTCGCCTCGGCTTTGCTGTGTGCAGTCATTAGATATCTTAATCTATTAGTGATTTGTTACATTCTTATTTTCTGTTCAAACTTTACATTAGCCACAAGTGGTGATAATTTGCGAACACGAAATGCGTGCATCTGTTTTAATTTAGTTTAAATAAAAAGGTTATTTGAAACCTCTCTTCTGCAGTATTTATTCTTAAAAACATAGCGAAAATTCGCTTACTTCTTCTTTGACATAGGGTCCACGTTGTATGCTAGCTAAGAACACCCAAAAGACTCCATAAAATAATCTAAGATTTATTATTTGTAATCAATTATTTATAATGTCAGCCTTTACTATAACTTTTCTTTTCCGTTTCCTCACCAGAATTTAAATTGAGTTAGAGAGTATTAAAACCTAGGATTTTAGATTGGCGTAAGACAGAGCGTGTTTCTGCACCTTGTGGCCACATTACGTAGTTCCTGATAACTCTGATAAGTTTGTAATTAATCTGTTTTGCGTTCTGCCGACATTTGATTTTGATACGCCAGTTAGAGATTTTGTGCTAGTTTAGAATTAAGCTTAATTATGTGGTCTTTGACTATTAGTTTACGTTTTAAATTTGAATTTGATTGTTACTTTAATTACATTGCCACAAGTGGTGTTTGATTCTATTTCAAGTTTTTTACTTCAGGCACAGGGATAATTTCGTTTTATGTCTGTTAGGAGTTTGGAACTAGCTTATGTTCCTAAAGCAAGCCAAACTCTACAGTAATTTAAATGCAATAGAAAAAGGTAAATGTTAAGAATTTAGAAGTTATGCATAAATGGGAAAAATTTTTCTTATTTAATTAAATGCAGTTATATTAAGCCTTTGCTTGTTTAATTTTCCAAACGCATCATATTATTAAAAATCTGTTGTACATATATGCTTTTAGTGCTACTAAATTCAAGTTTCGAAAATTCTTATAATATAAGAAATCTGTTAATGTTACAGGTTTTTACAGTCATATTCCGTGCATTTATAGTCATTAACTGTTATAATTCTTATCATTTGTATCCGAAATATAAAATGTGCAAAGATAAATAGCTATAGATAAATGACTTTGTTTACCAATATCAATATGTTTATTCTATAATTTTATAGTAATCGTGTAGTACAAAGTGCTTACTTCTCTTAGAACTAATGTAATAACAGGCTTCACATCGATATCGATGGAGTTGTTTCCATGATATCTTAATAGACTTGTGGCTTCTTTGGAAGATAAACCGTTTTTGAAAGCATAAAACTCCGAGCAATTCTGAATCTCCAGTCCCCTGGAAAATAAAGAAATATTTCCTGTTATTTGAACCAAAAAGTCTTACAATATGCAATAGCTATCGAAAGACAAATATTTGTTAAACCTATTCACATATTTTGCTATTTAAAATTATATTCAAATATTCAATTACACACCTTTTCGAATATGAAAGTATAAGGTATATCTCGCACATTCTTAGCGTGCCTTCGTAATGTAATGGTCAGCACACTGAGCCGGTATTTCAGAGGTCCGTGGTTCGATCCCCGACGAGGGCAGTGCATATTTTTCACGTCTCCTGCTTCCAAAAAATCCTAATGTCTCTACACTGGCGCCCGAACTAAAAGGGTTGTGGATGATGATTCTCCACCACCGGGATTTGGCGATTGGGTCCCCAAAACCCCAGTCGCCCTTTAAAAGGGGGAGTATATAAGCTATTTCTCCCGCTTTCTTCGCATGCCTTCGTAGTATAGTGGTCTGCATACTCGACGCGTAACCGAGAGGTCCGTGGTTCGATTCCCGGAGAAGGCCTTGCATATTTTTCATCTCTCCTGCTTGTAATTAACCTAATGTCTCTACTCTGGCGCCCGAACTAAAAGGGTTGTGGATGATGACTCTCCACACCCAGGATTTGGCGACTAGGTCCCCTAAAACCCTAGTCGCCCTTTAAAAAGGGGAGTATATAAGGTATATCTCCCACATTCTTAGCGTGCCTTCGTGGTGTAATGGTCAGCACACTGAGCCGGTATTTCAGAGGTCCGTGGTTCGATCCCCGGCGAGGGCAGTGCATATTTTTCACGTCTCCTGCTTCCAAAAAATCCTAATGTCTCTACACTGGCGTCCGAACTAAAAGAAGTTATGGATGATAACTCTCCACACCCAGGATTTGGCGACTAGGTCCCCTAAAACCCTAGTCGCCCTTTAAAAAGGGGAGTATATAAGGTATATCTCCCACATTCTTAGCGTGCCTTCGTGGTGTAATGGTCAGCACACTGAGCCGGTATTTCAGAGGTCCGCGGTTCGATCCCCGGTGAAGGCAGTGCATATTTTTCATGTCTCCTGCTACTAAGTAACCTAATGTCTCTACAAAAGTAATAGAGAACTTCAATGCATTGTAAGTGATATATGCAGCCAATCTGCATCTTAAAGTATTATCCTAGCTTATTCGAATATATCCAAGTCGTATATAAAAATCACACCATAATAATATTGATTGTCAGTATATACACTGAAAAACGTTTGATTTCTATTTCAAAGATAGAACATAAGATAGAACAAGCAGTTTAAACACTATATGTACTTCTTAAGAATATGATTACTGTTTATATGATTAGGATAATAATATATTTTCATAGCACCATGCATGATGGATATCCGTTAAAGAGCTTTTGCTTAGTAATGTCATGTACACTTTGAAAAGTTTGGGACAGCAACTTGATTTAGAAACATGTTACCATTTATATATATATATACATTTCATAAATACACCACTCTCTTTTGAATGCTTAACGGTAACATAGTAACTTTAAAGTAGGTGACGATATTATATTGGCTGTAGTACTATTAACTCTAAAAGGAAACGCACTTTTGCGCTGCTTAATGCGATGTTTCATTTTTCATCTGAGTCTGGTGCCATTCGGAAAAAATATAAGATATTATTACTTTATATGTAATCTGCCTATCATTAATTAATAAACTAAACTATTTAAAAGCCATAGATGCATATCTTAAAACTATTCTTTTTTAATTTTTAATCTGATTGATTTAAATAAAAATGGTTTTAATTCATGATATATATAATTAAAGCTATTAAATAGTTTTATAGACATTACATATTTTTCCAACTTTTAAATATACAGAAGATACATAACGTTCTCCTAAACGCATATTCATCTAATATCCTATAAAATGCTTTGCTCTTCCACTTGGGCTGTCTTCATCGATAATCCCTCCCGATTAACCATATTAAACTTTAAAAGAGCTTTTTTTGGGTGATCGTTAAAATAGGAATCTTTTAAAGGTTTTCTTAAACTTATTCTTGCTTAAGTAGAAAAGTTAAAATGGTGACAATTTACTGTAAATTATTCAAAAATTTCAATAACGTAGGGAGAGGAAAATTCGTTAACATAAAAAAAAAAAAACCATAACCATAAAAACGTATGTGAGAAGTCATTATTTTTATATTCGGATTACATTATATATCAACCCAATGCAAAAAAGCAAATGATGCCACATTCGTAAAACAATAACAGCAAATGCTAATTCCAGAGAAGTAGAATATAACAAAAGAAGACAGAAAACCATCAATAGAGCAGCCGCACCATCATCTAGACTTCCGGCTTGTATGCTGTATTGATGGGTACTATCCACCATCTGCAGTTCAGCAGCGTTTATTATACAAGGCATTTCTCACGCCTTCTTGGCATGCCTTCGTGGTGTAGTGGTCAGCACGCTCCGCGCGTATTCAAAAGGCCCGTGGTTCGAGTTCCGGCGAGGGCATTGCTCATTTTTCACGCTTTCCGGCTTCAACATAACCTAATGACTCTACAATCATAATAATAATGATAAAATTTAGAGTACATGTTATATTACAACTGGTTAATGCAAAAAACATAAATAATTAGAAATGCTGAATACATAATATAATTTAGATCACTTTAAAAATAGACATAAATATAAAAATAAAATATAAGAATGAAATAAAAATATAAAATCTATGTAGAAGTCAACATAAAAATATATGTAGAACTCCATAACTTCTAGTTATAATGTTCATAGGTTGAAAGTCCATATGTAAAAGTTGAAAGTCTATATTTAGTAAAATTAATAAAGTAAAAATATAAAGTCTATGTAGAAGTCCATATAATTATTTACAGAATTTCATTCGTAGAAGTCCATGTCTTGAAGAATATGGAAGAATGCCTTTATGTGGAATGTCTATATGTAGAAGTCCATATGTAGAAGTCCATACATAGAATTCCATATATGTAGAAGTTAAGAATATTATTAATTACATCAGAATCCTCCTGTTAAATCATATTTACGTAGCTTTTAAATGTTCACAGTTGATGCATAAATAGTTTATGATATTTTGAAGCTTATTGCGAAGGAAGGAAGGATTTTAGTATTTGTCTGAACCAGAGTTGTGTTGATATTGTGGTAAATGGCTTGAGGTGGAGATCCTTTGTTATTTCGCAGTTAAAGAGGTAGTAACAAAGAGTGCCAATATGTCCGCAGATATATAGATTTGAGTGATGGAGACCGAACCTGTTAAGATATTCTGGAAAAGGACAATGTGAGATGAAAAAGATGGTGCTTGCTCTATTGGAGGATAATATAATTTTCTTGATGGACCGGTAGGAATATGAAAGTTCTACCTGTATTTTCCGACGTCCATTGCTGTTTCCAGAGGTCAAGTAAATCTTCTTCTAGTTTATTGTTTAAGCAAGATAAAGGATTTAGTAGGAAATGTTGAGATAAAGACGGATTATTAGCTGCATATTTGGGCTAGTTCATCAGAAATTTTGTTCCCTATTGTTCCAGAATGGGCTTTTGTCCATTTGAATTTGGGTAGTAGGTTGTGAGGAAAGTGAGAGAGAAAAGAAACAAAAGAAACAGCAACAAAATGCAGGCGAATTAGCTGCTGACTTTCACTACTTAAGTATCTTCGCCATAACCAGCTGAAACAAAAGGAAATTATGCCATAACATACAGCTGAAAATCGATCATTCCTACATGTGTATAATGTGCCCCTTGCCAATGCACAGTATGTAATCTCCATCAAACAGCATATCTTAGGTCGAGAGGCATAAAGATAGCTCAGGGACAGGAGAAAAAAGAACCGCCCGTCAAAAACTTGTCAAGAGCGTTAAACGAAAATAATATAAACGTTTAAGCTCTCCGACCTAGACACACCGCTCCACGATACAAAGGTCATAAATAATCGACTTTATGATGAAAATGCTGTTGCAAGAGTTCAAATAGCACTTTTAATCAAATGTACGTGAATGTTGTAATGACAAATATTTTCATAGATTCCTAAATGCAAAGAAAAAATCCTAAATGTTGTAAAGTTCCTTAATGCTGCTCTAACAGAAAAGTAAAACTAACGTGCTTGATTTCTTTTTCTTATACCGAGGGTGTTTTCCCATTTTTAGAAAGATTTCGATAAAGAATTTAGATAAAATCAAATGTGTTGGAATACAAGTTTCTGGCAAAAGCTTATTATTTGAAATGAGAAATATGGTTTACTAGTTTCAAATTTATTCTTCTTTCAAAATGTCGTAAGTAAACAAACTGTGGATTGAAGGATATGTCTTTGCTTTCTCCGACGAGAAATATTCCTATACCATAATCAAAAAATGTCATAAAATGCGTGATATTACAATTTCTAAGTTCAGATTAAGAAACATTAGAAACATTATTAATCGGAAAGGGAAAAACTGTCGGTACAAATGAATACTCGAAAAAGATGTGTACTATTTCTATTAAGTAAAATCGCGAGTAAGAAGAGAAAATTCGTCGATGCAGAAGTCAATGACAAAGTCTTTAAATACATCTGTAGCAATAATAAGCAAAGATTTAACACTTACAAAAGGCTAAAAAGCGTAATGTTCGCCAGCTTTAGCCCATGTATGTTACTCAACAGAGAATTTGTAGAACACTGTATGAAAATGTTTAAGCAGGAGACAAGTGGAGATACATTGTGACCCTTGACGATGCATGACTTTACCCAAATGATTGCAACTAAAAAAGGTCTACTTATTATCTAAAACGAAGAAGAAAGATGTATAAACCTGGTTCTCTCAATGCAAAGAAAGTTTTAGTAAGAGATTTATCATTCTCTCAGGATTCTCTTAGAATGGGAAATTTTAAAATAAGAAGAGTGGAAACAATGTTAAAATGAACTCAACGGACTATCAAGAGAAAGTTTTGTATCCAACATTTACAGAAGGAATTCCATTTGTTCATCCCAATGACTTTCAAAAAGTGAAATTTCGGAAAGCAACAAGTCATATTTCGAAAAGCACTAAAGGCATTCCTTGAAAAAATGGCAAAATTCCTTGAAAGATTGACACTGGTATTGTATATATACCTTTTTAAAGTAGTCCTGAAAAATCCCCTGACGTTTCACCTGTTGCGCCTTTGGTCTTGTGGGGTTTTACTTATTTAATTCCAAAGTTCAATCTCAGAACTCCACAAACACTAGCAAGTGAATAATCGCTTAAGTATGAGAATAAATACGTAAGACTTAAGAAGGGTTAACTACCCTTTTTTCCTCAGAATAATTACAATCAACTCCTAACTTGGAGTATACACAAAGCCTCCACTTGGGCTTGAACTTAAATAATTATGAACTTAAACTAAGCTTAACTAAAGTTATCTGAAAGGCATTGCCGAAGCTATAAGGTTTCTAAGTAGTTGGCTCCTAAATATTAATTAAATCGGCGAAACTAAGCAAGGGCCTAAGGTATAGCCGAGCGTAGTATCCTGAGAAAGAACGTAGCCAAAAGGCAAATGCGCGCTAATCAGGAAAATCAGCCTCTTTCTCGCGAAGTCGGCGAAACATCGACTTAAATAGTACTCATTTGCATTAACTGCGTTTCTGAAATCACATTCTGGTAGGCAATTGTAAGCTGAAATTAGAATAAATAGGAAAGAAGCATAACTTAAAATAACTGGTAATAAAATTAAAATAAACCTTACTATCTCTTGAAAAGAGCTGAGCGCAAACCCGCAACGATTCATGGATGAAGACGAATGGAAATCAATACCTCTGGAAAGTTTACGAAATGTGCTTCTATCATGGAAATCTCAAGTCTTAATAGTCCACAAGAAAAGCTATCAGATCGAGTATTGAAAAAAAAAGTACGACTTACATTTTTACATTTTAAATAATCATATTTCAAACTGAATATCCGTCGAAGTAGGACAGTAGCAACATATGACCCATTTCACAATTTTATTAAAGAGATGCAATTGATTATCAGTAATGAAGAAAACATTAAAATACATGCGAAAGTTCTTGACATTTTAGCTTTATTTCTCCATGCAATTCTTTTCCAATTAAAACGTTTGTCATATGTCACCATTTGTGGTAGGACTTTGTCACAGCACTTTGCTGTTGGCCTCTTAAACCAGTTCATTGCATATTATGAGGAAAATAACCATTCTTCTTTTCCTCCTTTACCTTTCCCATCTTATACATTCATAAAACTACGATTTCCATTTACGCAAAGCAATATTACTCTTAGGCCGCTATATAGACAGGTTATAGCAATATATTGCAATATTGCATTTTTTGATGAAGTGTAAGTACATTATGGCCTCTAGCTCGCAGAAATACAGTGAACCTCGGACTTGGAGTGACAAGAATTAAATCAAAGCGAAAATGGCGGTCAAAAAGAGTAGTAAATCTCAAAGCAATGATCTTTTGCTAACAACTTTAATTACTGCTCTTTCTTTGAAAGGAAGCTTCAAAGCAAGAAAAATAATTAAAATAATGTAGTAGAAATGAAACGAAAAGAGCTACTAGCCTCAGCATTACATATCCCAGCTTTACAAGCAATCATAAGTTTAGAACGGGTATCAAAAACGTATTTAAATATGACATTATTCGCATATATATTTATATTGTACATATGAGTACAAAATAACAACTCCAAAGTCATACTTAAATCATTTCAATGCATTGAAATTTTCTCATTTTTATAAGAACACTTTTTTATTAAATTATCTTGTTTGTAGGACGTATTTTTTCTAAATAGCCATATTTAGTTTTCTTAATGTGTAAGTGTATACAAGATAGTTTCCCTTAAAAAAGTCCTCCACGAAAGCACCCTCCCCTTAGGCAGATAGCCCTCGAGGCGTTTTCGTAATCACATAAACCAAACCAAACCCATATTTAGAAGAAATACGACTTTATACTTACCCAACTTTGACGAAATTATATTGTTTTGGATCCCATACGTATTTCATCTTTTTATTGTAGAAGAAGATTGATGATTTATCCTTTGACCTTGACACTTTTTCGACATAGTACTGGTTATAAGAATCCTAGAACAATTTAAATTTGGCAAATACAATAGTTGAAAACATGTTAATTATTAAATAAAAACGCATTTTGTGATTTTTTCTCAGATAATTGAAAGAATTCACGTTGTTGGAAACATAAGTAAAATAAGTTTGTGTACTGTTAAGCATCAAAACAAACCATGATACTTCATTCAACCAATGCACGAAACGTTACATGAAAATGTGTTATAAGAATGAGGAAGACAGCCAAGAAATAAAACATTTGGTAAAAGAATTTTAAGATAAACATCATGATTTGCTAAGTGTGCTATGATTTTCACAAAAGATGAAGAAAAGGTACTATTCATAACATCTCCAATTATGTTCTTTTAATGCAATAGGAATATCTGATGCCGTAGCAAAAATTTCTTCTCAAAGTTCTATACAATGCAAAAAAAAAAAAAAAAAAAAAAAAAAAAAACATGAAATGTTTTAGATTTTAAATCACGTCCAAAGGGGCGTTTTTTTAACTTTTTGTGTGTTAACTTTATTTATTAAATGTGATGTTCTTCGCACTTACACCAAAAAATTCAATTCAACAGCAATATCGCAACATAATTTTAAAATGAGCATGTCTTTAGAATTTCCCTATACACAGTTCCGCGCATTGGAGATAAAAGGGTTTTTTCCTCCGTAGAGTGTTGCCATTGCTCGCTTTTAAATCCCTGAGCTTGTTAATCAAACATTTGATAACGTTTTACAAAATATGAAATAGATAACAAAACACATTCCAAATTCACAATTTTGTCTTCCAGATGCCCATATTCGTGTAGAAACGTACGTTATTCAAAATTGGATGGCTCTAGGTTCCGTTGCTTTATCGCAATGAGAGAAAAATACATACATTTATGCAGATTCTTCATTATTTAATTTCTTTAAATATAATACGGAGCGATAATGTTTGGTGACAACAATTTCAAAAATGAATCGGACATTTATAGTGAATCAAAGCAAAATGCGAGCCCTTTTGGACTAATAAAGCCGGAGTATTTTGTGTACTGTATTGTATTTCAGTACTGAATAACAGCGTGAGAAAGTAAAGTTTGAAATATGAAAGTAAAGTTTGAAAATAATGCTCTTTTATTGCTTTATATTTATCTCATTATATGCCAAACATTATAATGAGATATAACTATCACTTCCAAGACCATCTAAACAGTATACTGCCGCTGCTGAGCCAGCCTGTCGGCGTTTTTATCCCTCACGAACTGAAGTGAACTGAGAGCCAGAGGGGTAGCAGAGCCTGTCACGAATGAAAGCAGAAATGAACGCTGCGTACCGTATTTGTAATTAATCTCCTTCTATCATAAATCTTTGTAAATAGTAACAAAATGTATTGTTTTGTTGAAAGGGAGCTTCTAATTATTAGTCACCTGGATTTATGAGTTAATCCTTCTCTCAGCCTTTCACCGCGAAGAAGAAAAAAGGTAAATTTACCTTTTGACATATTTTTTATTGATCTTCTAATATAATTCATGGCGCCCCCGGGTGGGCCGCTTCAAGGATTTATTAATTGTATTATTGTATGATTATAAGTATTGATTATTTATAAACTCTAAAAATGGAGGGTTTAAAGAAATTACGTAGTTCTTTAAGATGTATTTTTACACGAATACCTAATAAATTGGAAGACTGTTTAGTAAAAGAAGTACATGATATAGAAGAAATCGAAATCCTAATGACACAGTTGGAAGAAAAATGGTCGGAGCTTGATTTTATAGAAAAAGAAATTATAAAATTGTTATCTGATGATCGATCCTTCAATGCTCCCAAAGTGATTTTGATAAAGAATACGAGGGTAATTCAATATATAGTGAAAAATATGTGAGACTTAGAACTTAGGTACGAAACATAACGAGTAATACTAATTAGGGGGATAACAGTACTCTTTATGCTATAGTTCAAAACGGGAAGTCTAAATTGCCAAAAATTAAATTTAAAAAGCTCAGTAGTGCTGTTAAGGATCGCGAAAAAGAAAAAAATTAAGTTTACCTTTTGACATATTTTTATTGATCTTGTAAAAACGCGTTTTTTAATATAGTTCCAGACCAGCGATAAACTATCAGTGTTTTAAGCAAAAATAAATTTAATTAGAGCATGCACTTGAGTTGAAGATGCACTTCATAACCATGAAAATTCTCTTTTTATTATTGGAGGTCCTAAGGGAATTTCTTTACTTATGAGCAAAGTGTTATTGTACGAACAATATAAAAAGCTTTTTCCTGTATTATAATTTCTTAAAAATTTATTTTACAATTTTTTTTGGGGGGAGCTATTAATAGGAAGAGGAAATAGAGTAAGAAATTAATATTCACTCAGTTTGTTTCTAGAAGTTGTACTTGTACTGTATTTGGATGTCGTGTAATATACGTTTGTAAATTTCTGTAAAGTCGGTAAAGTGTTTTTGTAATGTGTACTGTTTAAGTGTATGTTCTGCTATAAAGTAATATTAGTATCTGAAATAATGTAATAAATATGTCCTGGGCCACAACGGCTACAGTATCTTACAATGTTATTTATTGTATCTCCTAATGCTAATCATGTGCGGATACGCGAGAAAACAACACCTAAGTCTGACTACCCAGCCAATTTTTATCAAAGCTTCCGTAGCCTATCGTACCCATATAGTCCAATGCTATGCTAACCTGATGGAAAAATCATTCTTATACAGTGGCTGAAGTCATTTTTCTTCTTGAATTGCTCCTTGCAAATATTAGAATAATCCCTATATACGAGTTTTGTTTTTCTGGAGCCTGATGCTATATTATTATATCAGAAAGGAAAATCAACAGTAATGCCTTTGAAGATTTAGAAATCGTGAACCTTTCGGAAAGCAGACGGTTGCTCCGATTTCATATGCTAGACTGTTGTTTTGATTTGTCATCATAATGCCTGATCCAGGATTCGTCTGTAGCAATTATTATGTTCAAGTACCTCAGGATTTCCACTCCTTGAAAAAAAATACCTGACAGTATTACATACAATTGATTTTCTGTTCTTCACTCAGTCAATTAGCAATAGCCCTTTATTCTTCATTTTAATTTATATACTTCTCTTTCTGTTCTAAAAATAGCAATTGCTTATAATAACTAATTCTGGACTGCATCATTTCCATGTTCATTCATATCACATGACTTTTATATAACGCTGGTGTCTTAAATGGAACTAAAACTTAAACAGCCAATAACGGTTTTAGAGCTTTATCAAATATCCAATTAAAATGGTATTAAAATCGAAATTTATTCACTCTGGATTAAGATTTCATACTGAACGGATCAGGCTTTGCTTCCTTAATACATTTGAATAAAGAAATGTAAAGAATATTTTAAAAAATATGCTACATTTCCATGTTTTTCAAAATATTACGCAAAGATGTTTGTGTGAAAAGCCTTATTACATCTGGTTTTCGAAAGACATCGGAATAAATGTAAAGTGAATCAAGGCTGAAGATAAATTCGAAACCATTTGCTTTGGCTTCATTACATTTTAAGCTCTTTAAACTAAATAAGCCCAGTAAGTTTTCATGACTAGCATAATTTCAAATCAATGACTGTATTCTTTCTAAATGTACCTTATCGCTTCTAATTAAGAAAGGCAAAGGAAAATACTTTTACTGCAAGTGTGCAGAAGATAATAAACTTTCCTTTTTGAATTTTAAGAACTACGTTGTACGTACAATACCCCATTTATTGCAGTTCAGAGAAACTTACTTTTTTTCCAAAAGATGTTTTTTCGCTTCTAACACAAGAATAATTTTTTATCGCTTGGTTACAAATCAGGAAATAAACTTGAGATGGGTGCAGCATCTGAAATGATCTTGCTTTCATTCTTCGAAGTAAAACACCCTCTTAAAAAAGGATTAAAATATATGCGGAAGTAGAGATATGTCCAGAATGATAAATGACTGTGTGTAAGTATGCTGTTTACGCAGTTGATTACGCATAATTTCGCGATATCTGCTCGTTAGCTAACACATATATATCTTGTTCAAATTCTTTTGTAATTATAGCTTTCCCCCTTGTTTTTTTCCTTCTGAAGACATTACGGATGAATAATATTATCCCAATTACATCAGCTTATAGTTTTCAATTTTGCGGCTGGTATCCGACTGTCAATGCAGATTTTACGGTCAAACAGATTCAGCAAACATAATTACAGTTTACTATGCAGAAAAATTGGCATTATTATTTTTCGTTATGTAAAATAATAGTTAAAATGTCAGTGCTTAAAACTTTCATTGTTTATATTTGAAAATATAATTTTTCGTTAATTTATTTTGTTCATTATTTTTTGGCATACTCTGTAGTATATTCTTGATTTATAACTCCATACTTATCTTTTTGTGAAGCTAAATTAGATTATAAACAAAAGTGTATATATTTATTAACTAATTTATTTATATTATTTAACTGACCAGCTGAGTTGAAACATAGTGAAGATGTTAACTTCAATTCAATTTTGAAGGCCCTTAAGTGGTGGAACGGATGCGACCACTCATCGCTGCCTACGTACTTGCAAACATATACAGCATGTTTAATTTAAAAGTGAACACTTTGTAGAAACAATAAGTATACATATTTATGAGACATATAACATGAAGACAGTGCTTGTTAATTATGAAGTTCATCTAGTTGAAGTCTACTAGTAGCCGAGTGATGAGATCATTGCGTACTGGTCTTTCAACTCAAGTTCAAATACCAGCAGAAGGAATAGTTGGTTGGGTCTTTTCGTATTCACCCGTGTGCAAGATACATACAAGCTAGTTTCTCTTGGAAAATCCTCGTGAATGTATCCCTGACTTTAGGTAGATAGTTCTTGGAGTGATTTACCACAACTGATTTAAACAAATAAAATAAACCATTCTAATTCAGTGTATTTATATAGAAGTGGTAGAATGTTCTTGTAACATCATAAAGCTTTCCCTGATCTGTATTTCCGCACTACGGCAACGATGGCCATTTTCAATTCTTTAAGGATTATTCATGATATAATTTCTTTTAAATGTTCGTATGAAAGTAATCTAAATTAATTAAACACCTGCAGATCTTACACTCTGACCCGTTCCCCCCGGGAAGCTCTCTCTCAAAATTTGGGGCGGAACTGAGTTAAAGTCGAGCTGTCACCTATATGGTGCGCAAGTCTCTTGACAACGACAGCCGCATTTGCTTCCTTGCCACCCACGATGAATGTCGTGGGCTTGTGCTGACTATTGCTAGACAAGTGAGACTGGTAACAACAACATATCGTAACGTCTTTAGGTATAATTATGTCACCCGAATACTCTTCTATTTTTAGTTCAAGGCATTTCCCGCCATTTCATATCTAGGAGTTGATATACATCCCTCTCTGATCAAGCAAATGAACTGCTAGGCAGTATGTTCAGAAAGCCTCAGAATGTGTGATTGCTCCAAAGAACAGATGCCCGATAATCCATCACACTGATACGTTACACCAGAAAATATCTGTTTTTACAAGATGTACAGGAGACTCGAGGAAACGGATGCAACTCTTTAGTTCTGTTCGATAATTTTGTCTACAGCTATGACTTTGATGAAATTATACCTCATCTATTCAAGAGGTTAGATGCTTGATTGCAGCAAAACACAAGAAAGCTACCTGATTAAGAGGAGAGATTCCTTCGTGGAGGAATTTCTGAGAAAAACTGGGTAGTATTCACTTTAGAGAAAATCAAGCATGCAGCCAGCTCTTTCTCCTGGATTCGAGCCCAGGTCGATGTACCAGTATTCAGCAGTAAGCTACCTGGCCACTTGTAGGATCCTGCGAACAAACCTGTGATTGACCTCGCCGGGACTCGAACCCCTGACGTCTGAAATACGTGTCGAGTGTGCTTCCAGTTACATCACGAAGGCATGCGGAAAGGAGAGAGAAAATACCTTGCATATGTCATAATTTTTATCTTGCTTTGTAAGTTGCATCTATATACATACCCATACAGAATTGTAGGATTATTTAACCTCAATTAGTTTTCTAAAAGCATCCTTAAACTAATTTCGATCACTCGATTTTTATCCCAATTCCATTCAGATTAGTTTGTAAAAGTTTGTCTACATTTATCCTTAAATTTTTACCGCAATATACGTCTAGTATAAGAATTAAACCTAACTGTGTTTCGTCCTTTAATGTAATGACAAATCTTTCCGAGCTTTATCTGAAAAACATTTAAAACCAATATTCCGCTAAATGCCTCATATAATGAGGAGAGTAGAAGAAATTACGAAACGCTGCAAATGAGCGAAAAGCAAAGCAAAAATAAATTTGCAGATTGATAAAGCTGGGATCATTTGTACTGCCACAGATGTAAATGAACCCATATTAATATATGAAATGATGCAATAAGTAGCGATCAGGAAGGTAATAATGCAGTTGATTATAATTACAATGATACAACTAAGTAAATGACGTAAAAGTATGACGTAACGTTATGATATAACAATGCAATCAAAAAATGATGATGCAAACGTAAACTGTCGAACATAAGTGGCAGTATTTCACTTTACTTATTTTAAAATAACTTCATCTTTCCGATGCGAATACGCGTAGCAATTTGTAGAAACATTTATGATTTTATATAATTATTTTATAAGGAATTATAGTCTGATCGAGTGCGCGTTCTCTTTTTCTGGTGTGTTCAAGTGACAAGTGGAAGATCATTGGTTCAAACTCTGGTTTTGGTCCATCAGCGTCCGAGCGGTAAAGTCCCAAGACAGTGGTAGTTCAGTTTATGAATCTACATCGGCGAACGAGCTGTCTGCAAGAGCGTTTTCGTGGTTCCCCCCCCCATGTGTGACATGTGTGCTAGTCAGTTTCCCTTAGAACGTTCTCCAAGAAGGCATCCTTCACCTTAGACAGATAGCCCTAGAATGCTTTGCTATAATTAAATTAAAAAAATCGAATTCTGGTTACAGTACAGTTAATTTCTTTCATTTTCTTCTTCGAAGCAGTCTAAAAGTCCCTAGAATTAATAAATGAAAACATCAATATCTTACCACAAGCAGAATTTTCGATGCTTTTTCTATTGAGCATTTTTGGTGAGTATATCTCAAATACATTCGGCGATTCCACTGTATGAAAAACCAAAGTAGACCTCCTGATAGCAACACGGCCAGACATGTGGCAACCATTTTTGTGTATGAAAGTTTATATCCTTGGTACTGCTGTAAATGAAATGAAAAGCAAACATCATCAGCCAGTCAATAATATATGTTTACTATAAACAGTAGTACATAATTTTATATCATAAATTCAAAATCTATTTTACGCATTTGCTGTCTTGGATATTGCTTTAAAAGTATCTAGCATAAACAGGAATGAACACGTGTACTGAAATTATTTTCCGCAACTCCGCAATTTTTATCTCTAGAAAATACTAGAAATTTGCATCTAAATTTATGAAATATGCCGGATGTAGTAACACTTTCGTAATAATTAGATTACATATACATTTTACATGTCTATTCTAAGAAGATCTTAAAATCAAAATTGTTTGCTAATTCATTTAAATGCTGTAATGAATTTAAGCTACGTAAATGATACTGAAATATACTAAAGCTGGCAACATGGAATGAAGCACAGAGATGTAGAACCATCATGTTGCAAATATGAATCTATGCTGTTTTTTCAGCTCACTGGATAATTGTGATTTTGTGCTGTGTCCAGTATGTGAGCTTATACTATGTCCGAGTTTTTATCATTATGTTGACGTGTCAACAGAAAATAATTTTCAGTTGGCTTGTCACCGCAAAACCTCCGACTTACATTTTAGGCAAAAGTCTTGTTAAGTTACTCTTAACATTTGCTTTGATAAGCTTCACGTTGGAAAGCAAAAGGTGACTGACGAAAAGTATGCCGGTAGTTTAATGACCGACATTCATGTCATGTAACTTGGATCTGGATTGTCAGTCATCATCTGATTACTACTTATAGGCAGAAAATAAATACTACCCAACTTTAAACTAGGGCTGGGACGGCAAAACATTCAAAGTAAACGATTTCTAGACTTCAGTTTTTTTAAAAAAGCAAAGGCTAGTCATGAATAAACGTAGATCAGGGCTGTCATATTAACCATTACAAGACTAATCCCAAAACTGTAACATTTCTTACCCTATTTTGGTGCCAGAGAATTCAACTGACTTTTGAAATATGTTATTACTTTTTAAAGTTATTTCCATAAAAATCACATGCAATTTTTGTATAATCTTCATCCCTATTCAGTTAAATTTATGTAAATGAATATAAACAAAATCAAATTCTGAACTCTTTGCCTCTAAAGTATCTGGATGTGATGTAGAGTTATACAAATCAATTACGATATGTGCATTTCACTAGCCTCTATATTTCCACCAACGTCACTTTCTAATCTGCTGTCAAGAAAATATTCCCTTTTATATCATTTAAAAAGAAAAACAGAAACAGAATGCATATGGATATACGTTATGTTATTGTAAGAATAATGGCAGATGCTGGCCTTTAAAGACCTCAAAAATACACTTTGGCTCAAAAAATAAGCAACAAAGGCAAAATACGAATAAACAAAAATCTCTTTAATGGATATGCCTGAAACTCTTCCACGAGGTTACTGCGGCATTACTAGACCACACAGCAAACTATGAAGCAAAACATACAAAAACACATGCATTACTACCATCATATCGTGAAATACCAAATGCGTCGGAAGAATATGCAATAGAAACATCAAGCTAATAACGTGTGCGATACCCCATAGCTAAAATGTATGCTTGACTAGGGCGAGACAAGCTGGCAATAGTTTCGTTGATCGCTTGTTGTGACAGTAGCACTTGTAGTAAAGCATGTCAAAGCTCGTGGAGTGCGCCTGGCGGCATACTGCGACTTGCTTTCCGTAGTTCCAACATGTTCCATATATGCTATATAGGATTCAGGCACAGTGATCTAGCAAGCCACGGCAGATGTGGAACGATTTCACTCTCTATATAACTTCGCACCACTCGAGCTCTACACGGACAAGCCTTATTGTCTATAAATATCGCGTCGGTACCCATTGCAGCGATAATGGGACATACAAGAAAGAAGGTGTACAAGTTTATCACGATATCGCCCGGCTGTAACGGAACCACCACGAATTATGTAGAGGTCGCTGCTATTCTTGACCATACAAGTAAGTCTTCTCCTCTATAATCGTCTCTTTCGACGGTCCTTGGCGTCCAACAGCGTGCCCCTGGCCCTCAACATATCATTACTCTTTAGGAATCGTTCAGGCTGTTAAATCGATTCTCATCCTTAAAGGGTACGTGGCCTCACTGCTCAATGTCCCACTGCCAATTCAACCATGTTCTGACATGCGATGGGGAGGGGGGGGAG
>KK114316.1:674278-734423 GCA_000611955.2 Stegodyphus mimosarum
GGTACACAAGCCAAAGGTCGTCGGGCTTACAGTCCACCTTCATGCAGTCGACGCGACACAGTTTGGCCGGAAATGAGTCGTCCGGCAGCAGCAAAGAAATGCAAATCAGGTATAGTGATGTTAGTGATCTAAGGCGTCTTGCACGTAGGAATAGAAAGCATCTTCTGCCTTCGTGGTAAATCTCCAGCGTCCAGACTCACGTTTTTACAGGGGTTTCGATCACTTTGGTAACGATTCTACAGCCTGTTGATGACACTACGATGCACATTTAGTTCTATCGCAACAGCAAATTGTCTTGTACCAGCCTGCAACATCCCCACAGTGCTCCAACGCATGCTTTCCATTTTGGCTACCTCGGATTACCCTATTGCTCTTTGCAAATTGACTCATAAGTCCAGCTAAGATGTTGTGGTATGCTTCTTGGATTGAGTTTTGCACTAATTTTAATCGTGCATTTGCTTTCGGCGATGCATCTTCTAGTTCATATGTAAATTGTATGCTTTAACTCTCCTTTTTATATTCGTATCTTTTCTTTTAGCTTTTGTTGCTTATTTTTTGCGCACGAGTGTAAAAAGCTATAGCTATGAGGACTTCATATATGAGAGAATACTATGCCTATTATGCTGCCATCCCCATTTATTTCAGCGTAAATAATAATGATATCCTGTAGTTTCTGATTTCATAAAAGTGGATAATACTTTCAAATTCGCAAACCACGCGAAATATTTTGAACATGATAAAATATTAGTGGCATGAACATTGCATTTAACTAAGAATTCTACGTTTCTTTCTTCCTTATAATAGTATTCACCCAGCACAAATATTAGTAATTAAGGCTTAAAATACCTTTATCAGTGTTTTTATGTCATTGAAACCCTAATCTTTATAAATCGATAACAGGATTTTAAAAATGATAACTGAAACTACACCTACGCAGATACACGAAAGGATAAAATAGGAAAAATGCAAATGTTTTTAATATTAAGGCATTTCAAATCCGTAAGGGTTTTGAATGCGAATAAATTCCTTAATTTAATTTACCAGTTGCTCTTCTTCTATGATCTTCTTATGTCTGTTGTTGTTCTTCTTAATGTTGACTAATTCTTTTTTCTCCTCAGGCCGTGTCGTTTTCTTTGAGATTTGCTCACTTAGAGAGAAATCTGGAAATTAAAGTAAACTCCATTAATTTGCTTGAACAGTTATTTCATAATTTCATTTTCATTGATTCATATCATAACTTTGTTTCCATTCATTAATTTTCTTAAAAATTTAATTTATTGCTTTAATTTAATTATCCGATCATCGTAGTTCATCGTTAATAATCGACCATATTTTAGACTCCAACACAATTTACATCGATTGTAAGATTTGTGTCTTCTATTCCACATAAACTAAACTACACCCTAAAAAGAACCTCGTGAAATGATACCAGCACAGATGTACGGTGGAAAATACTAAAATAGAATAGTGCTGGGTTAGCACGTTAAGTTACGTCTAACAAGTTGACTCAACAAAAACCTAACAGGCGTGACGATAATCCGAAATGGCTAAGAGGCGTACAAGCGTAGCAGCGAGATTGCAACAAAACGTGCGCTGTCTAACGAAAACACGCTCTGAATAACCTCAGACATTCACCCGTTTAAATATTCACTTCACTTAACTTTACACCCTGGCGAGACAATGCGAGGGGAAGTTGAGGTGTTCAGGTAAGGTATCAATTTTAAAATAAATTTGCTTTGCAAATTAAGGATCCAAAATTAGACATGTTTAATCATGCTATTATTAATCCTGAAGGATCTATCGATTTTCATATTTTTATGAAGAAAATTTTCTCTCTAGTCTGGGATAATAAGAAGACTCATTATGCAGCACCAAAGTAAAACAAAGCATAGAAAGAAGAACTATTTTACCAGTGGGAAACTCGAATACAGCTTTTAACAGAACAGAAATACGAAAAATAAAGTACTCTTCAGAATGATATTCAGATTCACTTCTACATAATTTATTGTTTTATCTCTTGGTTCCAAAACTCAGCTGGCCATTCAAAATAAACGCAACACCGTGAAGAATAATTGTTATGCCATATTTATCGGGAAAATTGTATAAAACATAGAGGTGAATTGATTACAAACAAAGTCTCGTTCGATTTGCACAAAGTAAAGGGATCAGTAATTTAGGTTGCAGCCATGGGTGGTAATAACTGCCATAACGTACTTCGTCGCTAAAAGAAAGAGACTTTGGATATGCGCTTGTATGTATTTGTTTATGTTGATTAGACATGTTGCCAACGTTCATTTGGCGTAGTCACCAATCCTAAGTTTTGTGCCACTCGTTTGCCAGTCATTAACAAGGCTGTCAGGTTCAATACTCGAGATACGGGAGAATAGGTCAGCCAACGCAGCAAAGCTACCTGGTATCAAGGTAAAATAATTCAACGCTGTCTTTCACGAACGATTACGCATTTTTCTATTAATATTTGATCATAAGAAAGCATTGAATGCAGTAATAACAGCACACTACCCAACTTTAACGGTGGCAATTGGATATTCTGGCAATTCACATTCGAATACGCATTGTTGGCACATTTAATAGCCACCATAATATACAATTTAACGCTATCCCGAGTCATAACTTCAGGAGACGGACCGTTATGCCAATGCATAGTATAATTATCATAGCATTTTTTTACTAAGGTGCTGCCAGATTCGCATACGATTATCATAGTTTTCTAAGCACAATGAAGATTTCTTTGAACGTCGTGTTTTTTTGTTAACCTGTGTCCGGCATTCAAAACATTAATTGCGGCACTATGGTTGTAAATTCCACTGCAATCGGAAATCTTGTAAAACATATCCCCCTTCTGCAAACAACCAGCTTCAAACTATATTTATTGATAATGGCTGATATTTTAATTCCTGTATTAGAATTTGTGATTTAGATTTACAAACCGCCATTACTTCATCCTTAATATGCTTGTCTTACCGTACGGTGGTGCAAAGAGGCTAGTGTAACGGTTCCGGTTACTTGGTTGGTCCTTGCACCCATCGATTTTACATTCGTATCATTGAGGTTTGATTTCACACAAGATAAACACTTTTGCAATCTGTATAAGCCACATCTTCTCTTTCAAACACAGGAACTTGCTTCAAATGACTGCGATGGTTTTTTTCGACGCGGAATAGTGAAGCTAAGCTAAGGAACAGCTGGAAAAGACATAGTTTCAATACTTAAGAGAGCTTATTGTTCTCTCTTTGATTGTGCTTCTAAGTGGCATCATTAACGTATATGATTTGCATGTGTCCTACGTTGTTAATTATTTGAATATCCAGTCGACATATACAGAAAGTGGAAACTTTAATCCAACTGAAAGTTTCCTAAGCAACATAATTGAACATATTTTAATACCTCAATAAAATGTTTACTTAAAGACAGAACTGCTCAGATAAACGTTTACTATAGTAAACTAGAAATTCAATTAATAAACAATATAAAAATAATTCAGAGAGTCATTTCTTGTGGAACACTTTAGAAAATAAAACATATCCTGGATGAAAAACTATTTGGAATGACATGCGTTTATTAAAACAACTACACCTACTGTAATTTAGAAAAGTATTTAAGTCCCAAAAGTGAAATTGGCAAAAACATGTATCTTTATTTTCAAATGTATAAATAATTCATTTGGTAACGTTTCCAACTATAAGTAGGACACGATTTCTTCGTCGCCTTCGGTTGAATGTTTAATTAGTCGTGCATGTAATATCAAATAGCCATTTTTAATTGCTTGAGTTCAGGAATGTTTAAAACAGAGATTTCTAACCTCTTCCTTGCATCGACCTATTAAATAAAAATCGTTTTCTTCATTGACCCCCTTACATTTTTTTCTATAATATAGAGTATACAACATAATCATAATGCCAACAATTGCGTATAAATTACTTAAAGCCAACATACAAATTAAGAACACGAATAAAAGTGCTGAAAACAAAGGTTTATTACATTTACGTTTTATTACTTTTTGCATTATTTTTATTTTTTATTTTACATATATGAATAAGTTTTCAGAAAATTACAGATTCCAACTGCACAAATTTTGATTTTAATTAATAATGCACTTGATTCGGAAAACTCCTTAAATGACCTCGTTCAAAAATATATAACCTGTTTTTTGTTTTCCATAGTAAGTTACTGACTTGACTGAAGCCTACTTCTATTGGGTAAAACAGCGAAAAATTAATATTGCTGGTTCGGTAACAACTTTTATTTTAGGACAATTCTCTCAAATGACTTTTAAATTCTAAAACTTACCGTATCTATGTGGTTTGAATAAGACACGTGTTTGAACGTTTTCCTTCAATGCAATCAATTTTTCTTTCTTAATAATATCAAGATCAGATATATCGCTCTCCAGAAGTTGCATGAGCCATGCTAGCACATTACAATTCGCAGTGTTATGGACACGAGATTAAAATCTTCTTGTAAATATTACAACTAGCTTATATATAAAAATATAGAAGATACACAACCCCTTTCAACAATGTACACTGCAAAAAAAAGGGGACAGTTCTATATCAACCGTTTTACTGGGCCGATTGACGAAATTCAAATTGCATATTTCATGTCTCGAAAGCGCGACTTAGGATATGTATTACATTTATATATAGCATTGTTCTAATATAGGTATTTTGACACAAAATCGGACTTTTTCTGAAATGACATACCAATGTTTTCCATATTTCGATTCTACGACTCAAATTATGCCAAACTCCCAAGTTTTGTAAAAATCGCACGAGTAGTTTTTATAAAAATTAGCTCTCAAAATTTTAGCTCTTCAATGCTAATTCAATTTGGTAGGTATTTATTAATATCTTCTTTTTTTATGAAACTTACTTAATTCCTTCTTAGACAGTCCAATATTTAGGTTCATTTCAAATAAAAGCCATCCATTTTTTATGATTTATTTTTAAAATTTGTGTTTTTAAATAATTTTTATAAGCTTTTCGAAAACATTTTGAACTATAACCTATAAAATGTTTAAAACCTTTATAAAGTAGGTGTATTTCTAAGCATACCTGCAAAAAATTAGAGCTTTTTATTCAAAATTTCCGAAGATATACGTGAATTTATATATTGGCGCGTTTTGAAATTTTTAAGCGTTGTTGAAAGCGATAATAACGAAAATGTGGTTTACGCACTTTGTTAAAATTATTTGAAAGTAGAATGATGTGACTTTTTTCTCTCTCATCCAGAATGTGAAAAGACGGGAACGATGTGACGTTTTTTCCTGCTCTGCACAATGGAAAGAAAGGAAAATAGTTTGCCACATATTAAGAAGTTCGCCAAGTGAATTATTTTTGGCTCAAACTGAAAAAAATTCGTTAAGTTAAATTTTTGAATTTCTCCGTAAATTTACAAAATTTAATATTTAGGCATAATTTGAGTCGTAGAATCGAAATGTGAAAAAAAAATCGGCATGTTATTTCAGAAAAAGTCCGATTTTATGTCAAAATACCTATATTAGAATAAAGCTATATATAAATCTAATATATGTCCTAAATCGCGCTTTCGAGACATGGAAAACGCAATTTGAATTTCGTCAATCGGCCCAGTAGAACGGGAGATATAGAACTGTCCCATTTTTTTCGCAGTGTACAATCGCATTAAGTTATTAAAGTAATGGAATTTGTTTATATTAGTGTCAATATAAATAAATCAGTTTGAAAATGGAAACCTAAGATTAGAGTTCTTGTTCCCATGAGATTGATGTCTCTTCCTTGTTCGTTTTGTGTGTTGCTGTACAATGAGTATATGAGTCAAGTAAATAGAATTATTTTTTAATTTTATGAATTGTATCGCAATGTGGTTGTCAACTTCAA
Organism: Stegodyphus mimosarum; assembly: GCA_000611955.2. Classification (NCBI taxonomy): domain Eukaryota; kingdom Metazoa; phylum Arthropoda; class Arachnida; order Araneae; family Eresidae; genus Stegodyphus; species Stegodyphus mimosarum. Next base: position 680,155 of record KK114316.1, read on the forward strand.
GAAAATATTCTATCACCGTGTTAAAAATGTGTGTAAAATGCAACAAACAATTACCCTGTTACAGCCAGCGTATCTCCGGGTAAAAAAATAAACTGAGGTAGCTCTGATCATTGTAGTCAAACAGTTGTGCAGAACTGCGGTCACTCAAATCTTTCATTTATTGCTTTCATGAATAGCTTTAAAATAGTGTGAAGCAATTCCTGAATATTATTCGTGACTAAACCGTTTCCTGAGCAAAACACAATCCTAATGTTAGGTACATTGTTTATGAGATACGCTGGGAGACCTGGATATTTTCCAATCATTCCTTGTGCATCGTTCCATAAAGCTGCAGTAATGTTGGACAGAGAAATATCATACTAACATAAGATAGTTTTAACACAATGAAATATGTTTTTTCCTCTTGTGTATCTTTTGAGAGGCTTTGCGCAAAAAAGTTCCATAATATTTATTTTTTATCATCACTATATAAAGTACATAGATCGTTAAAACGCTGTTATTTCTAAAAATTGATTTATCCAGCTGTGTGGCAAATGTATTAATCCTTAAAGTTCAGAGATCAGTTGTTGTTCAATAATTTCGGCCATTTCATCTATACACGTTGCAATTCATTGTTAGTGAGTGGCAAAACTGTACACTTTGTAAAAATTTAAAGTACACTTTGTAAAATTGGATCCGGATTCATTTTTTTCATGACATCTGAGCGTATCTACGTACATATATATGTATCTCGCATAACTCAAAAATGATTAACCGTTATACCGTTGAAATTTTCTATATGGGACTGCTATAAAATCTAGTTATGCACCTTCCTTTTTTGTTCCATTCGGCTGCACTAAGTATATATATATATACCCACCTCTTACTCGGCTCGATGAAGTCTTTCTATTCTTATTTGTTAGTAAGTTGTGCATTTTTGGCTTTAAAAGTGATTGAATTATGTTGCATTTTATGCTCCGGTTAAAGCATTCATGCTTTTAGTTTACTGCATGCAATAGTTGTAAAGTTATCAACAATTTAAATGCTTAATTGGCATAGCGTAACGAGGTCGCCATTTGTTTACATCTGAAACTGATAGAAAAATCGTGAATTAAGTAAAGTTGGTGTCTCAACTTCAGTATCTTTTTTTCCCAGTGGGACCAAAAGTTAACTTTCAGTTTTGTACACAAAAACTCATGTCTTCTCGTAAGTTAGATTGTTTACTTTGGCGTAGAAACTTCAATTTTAATTGCAAAAATTGTTTTTTTAACCTGTTTTTAACTGTGTTTCGTGTTTCAGGTTTTTGCCGCGAAGCGAGAACTGAATTGATTGAATGAGAAATATATCTCGAATGAAATTCGAAGATATATATATGCTTGAATGAAGTGTGGCAAAAAATGTGTATAATTTAATAGGAAGCACAATTAAGTCATGTGGTGTCCACATCATATTTTTGTAAATGTAATTTTGGAACTATTGGTAATAATAAATTATTATCAACTGTATGCGAGTACGCTCCTTTGGGAATTAAACAGGAAAGGGCTAATGAAGCTTCAAATCTTCCATCTTGATTCTTCGATGTCGATAGTGTCAAAAATGATGCATTTCTTCTCTCTAAGCGTATCAAACGCTCATCTTTGAGATTTTTAAAGTACTTATCTTTTTTTTCTGCACGCGTTCTTCTTATCTTTCATTTTTGACAGTTCCACTACATCGTTGTGAAAAGTGTTTTCGCAAATGAGGCATACAGATAACGTTGCATTCCCCGGTACGAAATAAATCCAAACATAAAATATTCTTTAGAATATTGTCGGCATTTTTTTCCTTCATGTGACATCGTTAATTGAACCCATACATTTAATTTTCGAAGTTTAAAAATGAAGCATTACAATTGACTTACCATTCTTACTACAGCGTGGAACTTCACACAGCAATACCCAGAACTACAACTGTAGAGACATTAGGTATCTTTTGAAAGCAGGAGAGATGAAAAATGAGCAATGCCCTACCCGGGACTTGAACCACGGAGCTCTCGAATACGCGTCGAGCGTGCTGACAACTGCACCATGAAGGCATGCGAAGAAAGGGGGTAAAGTATATTATATACTCCCCCTTTTAAAGGGCGACTGGGATTAGGGGACCCTATCGCGAAATTCCGGTGTGGAGAATCATCATCCACGACCTTTTTTAGTTTGGGCGCCACTTGTAGAGACATAAGATAATTTTTTGAAAGCAGGAGAGATGTGAAAAATGATCAGTGTCATCGCTGGGATCGAACCGCGGACCTCTCTGATACGCGTCGAGCGTGTTGAAACTTCACCACGAAGGCGTACGAAGAAGGCAGAAGAAATAACTTATAGCAGCGGTTCTCAACCTTTTGACTAACGCGAACCATCGAAAAAAAATTGAAAACCTTTAGTACCACCGCTATATTTTACAATGATTATTTTTCAATTTCTGAATAGATCACCAGTGAATCGTCACTTTTCCGCTTACTCAGTCCTATCCATTTTTCCATTTTGAAAACCTAGATTTGTTTTAGAACCACGTAAACTGCCATGCAGACAGAACGTTCACTTACAAGCGGCTATTGACCTTGAACAAAGCTCAGATCGCAAAAATTTGCTATGGAAAACACGCAATCAGGATGTGGGGGTTTTAATTTTTGAATTTAATAGTTAAAAAAACTTTTCTTCTTTGCGTACCACCTTTTTTTCTCTTGCGTACCACCAGTTGAGAACTCGTGCATTATACAACTGCACCATGAATATGATTATATTTCTGTTATATGATGACTAGTACTTTAAACTGCGCAGCATATATTCCGGCGTATAACGCGCACTTTTAATATAAAAAATAAGATCGAAATTTACGGTTGCGCGTTATTCGCCGGATAAAAAATGACAGATTTAAAAATAAGAAAAGATGAGCATACAAGAAAATAGATTTCTACATGAACCTCAAGCCTTTTTATTTAAAAGATACGTAGCTTATGATCTTAAATATTTTTATCATCGGATAACATGAAATGTTTAGTCATATTCGTCTCCGTTATATCATCAGGCACATCATCGAATTAATTTTGTTTCATCTTCACCAGGCCCTTTTACTCCGATCCATAAATAAATAAAGACCTTAACAAAACGATATATTTTACTTCGCTTAATGGGGAAAACATGAAGGATTACTCTACTTAATATGTGCATCGTTTTTAATTATGTTAACTCTGTACAAAAAAAGGGAGAGCAGTTTTATATTACCCGTTCTACTGCGCCGCTTAACGAAATTGAATTGCATTTCCATGTCTCAAAAGAGCGACTTAACGATATATATTAGATTTACATATAGTATTGTTCTAACATAGGTATTTTGACACAAAATCGAACAGTTTCTGAAATGATATACCTATTTTTTTATATTTCGATTCTACGACTCAAATTATTTTTAATAAATAATTTAATAAATTAATTTAATTTAAATTAAATTATTAAATTATTATAATACCGCGAAATTCAAGCACTATTTTCAGTTTACACCAAGACTAATTTATTTGGTGAAATTCTTCATGTATGGTTACCTCCTTTCCTTTCCCTAGCAGACGAAAAAGTGCATCGTTCCTTCTTTCATATAATTTTAACAAAGTACTTAAACCACATTTGGCATGCTTAACGCCTAAAGCAAATATGCCAAATTTCAAAGCGTACAAATATATAAATTATCAAATATCTTGTAAACTTTTGAATAAAAAAACTGGTTATTTCTTGCAAGTATTCCTAGAAATACATCTATTTTGAGATGAAGATAAAAACTCAATTAATTTATAATTCAAAATTTTTTTCGAAAAATTCATACAAATTACAAAAATAAAAATTAAAAAAATAAATCAGAAAATATCTGCGACTTTTATTTGAATTGAACCTGAATTTTAACTGTGAAAGAAAGAATCAGATACGTTTAATAAAAAAGAGATAGTAATAAATATATACCAAATTCAATTAACACTGATGAACTAAAATTTTGAGAGCTAATTTTCTAAATCTGCTCGTGCGATTTTTTACGAAACATGGCAATTTGGCATAAATCGAGTAGTAGAATGGAAATATGGAAAAAATTGTTATGTCATATCAGAAGAAATTCGATTTTGTGTCCGAATACCCATGTTAAACAATGCTATATATAAATCTGATATATATCCTAAGTTGGCCTTTCGAGACATGAAAAATGCAAGTTTAATTTCGTAAATCGGCCGAATAGAACGGGAGATATAGAACTTCGCATTTTTTGGGCCAGTTTCATACCACATACATTTACGTGAATAAAAGGTAAATAATGACTATTGTAATCAGTGAAGTTGCTGACAAAGTTAAATACAGATGTAGTTGATGATGGTAGTGGTAGGTAAAGTATGACATCCAATCTACCTTTGACAAATTCTCCCAATAAAAATTACAGAAGATTTAAAGTTGAAAATTTAGAAGTCTCAGAACCAAAACTCACGGTCATTTTAAGAATTTGAATCGATCCAGTACTAGATTTAAACCTTTCTCAGGGAATTTAATAAGCACTCAGTTTGCTTGGGGGGATAAATTAATTACTGAACTTATAATTAATTAGTTAAGTTGCATTATTACTGATGAACTGGACTTTATTTCACAAAGATAATCAAAAACAGCATACCCATTTTGCAATTATCCAGTTTTAGCAATGTCGCGTGCACCTCCTCCATGATAAAATAATTCTCAGAAGGGTTCTCAGACGTAGCAGTTTTGCTTTCAAAAGAGCTCAAGCAAAAACATCTGCGCAATTGATCCGATCACTCTACATTGAAATACATGCTTTTTTCGTTTCAATAAAAGAAGGAATTAAGCAGTTATGTAATAAGCTTCCCTGAAGTAGAAACTCTAGTAGTTTAATACTTTCCCAGATTTTATGAAAGTGCCTTAATTTATTTTTTTTGATACATTTAATATATTTTTTTGACTCAGCCATACATGTATACTGACTTTGGTTCTTTATTACGCAAACAGTTGCTTTAACTTTGATTAGCTCATTACCGCACACATCTTACGTCATTTTGATTTGAATGTTTTTCACATTTTCTTCTTGTGACGAAAAGATTCGAATGAATGACTTTCAGTATTACTTTGACTCCGCCTCCAGACCTTCATTTCTTTAATTACTCAAAAATCCAAGACTTCCTTCGAAATTTTTTTCAGGAGCAATTGCATTTGCAATTAAAAATAATATAAAATTGTCATACAAAATACATTTAAGTAATTAATATGTGGAAAAATGTAATTTCAATCAATATATATGTCCTTAATAATTCATTAAGTAAATACAGCACCTTTAGAAAACCAATACTTTAAAAATTACAAGAAAATTAATACGAAAATTTAGAGAGTTTTAGAAAACTGTAGAAATCTGTAGTTCACAAAAGTCTACAATATCTTTGATTCGGATGTGAGAAACATCATGTAGTTTTCTCTTATTTTAAAGCTAAACGAGCAAAATCTCGCGTTATATCAGGTTTTAACGAACGTTTCCAGCCACCCCAAATATCGTCTACGCAAACAATTCGCGTTGGCGTGTTTAATCATATTTTGTCAAACCATTTTTGGCATTAGAAAGAAAGAGTCTTGCTTTAGAACACTATGTTGCGAAATTTGTAAAAATATAAGGTTATTATGAAGTACAAGTTGTTTGAAATGGAACTATCACGCTGCCAGATTAGAACCGTCATTTGCTTCCAGTTCTGTTGCAAACCGTCAGCTACAGAATGTCACCAAATCATGTGTACAACTTTAGGTACTAATGGCGTATCACAGGACACTTGAAGGTTTGGTACCAAAAGTTCAAAAACAAGGAATATGACTTTCAAGAAGCAGACCGCTGTGGTCGGCCTACTGATGTTGATGAGGTTCGCCTGCGAGAGCTTGTAGAAAAAGATCAGTTTGCAACCATTCGAGAGCTTGCTAAGGAGTTAGACGTTAGTGCCATGCCCATTAGTTGCACTATGCATCGCATAAACTTGCCGTACATGCTCAATAGATGGGTACCGCATGAGCTGATTTAAGCAGATAAGGACAGATGTGTTCGAGTCTTCACTAATCTGCTCGAATATCAATGCAACGACAAAAGTTTGGACCGGATGGTCACTTGTGATGAAAAGCGGATTTACTTCAACAACACAAGCCAAAAAGGGGTTTGGTCTGTGCCTGGTGCTCGAAAATCGTAATTTGATTAACGAAAATATCATGCTTTGTATCTGGAGGGACTGCCTTAGTATTATTATTCACAAAGGGTGTCTGAAAAAGATATAGACCTCGACCTTAAGGTGCACAGCGAAATGGTAGCATTATGTGTTAACGCTGTTATCAAGGAAAAGCGTTTTACGAGGCAAAAAGCTTGTAAGGTTTATTCTAAGTTTATTAACAGTTATTTTAAGTTTTGTATCTTTCCTATCTTATTCTAATTTCAGCTTACAATTTCCTGCCAGAAGGTAATTTCAGAAACGCAGTAAATGCAAATGAGTAAGAGTACTATTCTAGTCGAGGCTTCACCGACTTCTAGAAAGAGAGTCTGATTTCCTGACTAGCGCACGTTTGCCTTTGGCTACGTTCTCTCTAAGCCACTACGCTCGGCCACACCTTAGGTCCTTGCTTGGCTTTTACACTTAAATTAATATTTAGGGGAAAGCTCCAGTGGAGGTTTTGTGTATACTCCAAGTAGGAGTTGATTGTAAATATTTTGAAAAATAAAGGGTATTGAACCCTTCTTACGACTTTTGTGTTTATTTACACACATAAGCGATTATTCGCCTGTTAGTGTTCGTGGGGTTCTAAGACAGAACTTTAGAATTAAATAAGTAAAACCTCACATTTGCGCCCGAAAGTGTTCTTAACGAACCATGCACCTAGGTATTGAAGATTTTTCGTTGTCCCCTTCCACTTTTCAGTTCCCTCAGACACAATCAAACCCCATGGAGGGATTTGTATTTATCGGGGAAACGATGAGGGCGGCAATGAAGCAAATAGCAACATTTGACGGAAGGAGATCCGTAATGACCTTTCTGGAACAGCTGGATTTACACTTCGTGTTATATCCTGTGAATCAGCCGCAAAGAATTATCATCACTACATCGAACTTAAAAGGCCAAGCCTTAGCTTATGTTAACGAATTAACAGATTTCATCTTAAGGAAGATCCATACTGTCAAATTATTATATGGAAAAAGGCCCAACAAGGAAATCATCGAAATAATTTTACAGCGGTTGCTTCCGTCAATTCAGGACTTTCTTGAAGTTAGAATTCCGCAAACGCTGGAGAGCTTATTCGAACTAGCTGTCAAATTTCAGAGTAGGCGAATGGCCAAAAGCGCGTGTGCGAAGAATTTTACGCAGTATTCAAGGTTTCACGCTCAGACGAAACCTCGAGGTCAGCAGAATTCCTATTGACAAGAGCAGAAAGTAGCAAAGCCGAATAGAAGGAAAGCCGGTCAGACCAAACCGTGGAGAAATAAAAAGCAGTTGTACCAAGCGGGTGAAAAGAAGAATTTAAAGTAGTCATGGTGACTAGAAGGAAGGTGAAGTCACCGTGTGAGAAGGTAAATTCTTCAGAAATCAAGCTGAATACGGTAATCGTACAAAATCTGGCCTTGCCAGAAATCTAAGTACTACTAAACGACGTCCCTACGACCGCCTTACTGGGTACTGGGGTTCAATGCAGCTTCCTGTCGCAGGATCTTTTTAAAAAGCATTTTCTTCGTTACAGACTGTTTAAGACAACGGGACAACGCGTGATTGCTGCCCAAGGCAAACAGTGTGTCTGCTTGGGAAAAGTGGGGCTGCATGTTCAAATAAAAAATGAGACACAAAAAAATTAATTTTCTTGTTGTAAAGAATTTACTAACCGCAGTCATATTAGGGTTTGATTTCTAACGCGCAGCTAGCGCAAAAATTAATTTCAAAGATTCTACCTTACAGGTCAAGATGGATAAAATGGAAGTTGAACAAGCCGCTATGCGGGAACTTGAGCTGAATCACCTCGAAAAAGGGGAAAAAGAAAAAAATCAACAATTGATAAGAAATTTTTCCCAATTATTCGACGAGAAGTCTGGTTTCTGCCAGATTGTGTCTCACGCGACTGATACTTGTAATGAGCCCCCAGTTCGTACCAAACCGTACCGTTATGATCGGGTGACATTTACGCCTATCTGGAAGATCCCGAAAATTTTGAATATGTAGACCTAACGGTTATTCGCAATAGGGCGGCCCATTATAAAATTATAGATAAATTGCTCTTTTACACGAAAATAAGGAACGATAATCAAGAATTTCGGCCGGTAGTCCCAATGAGTTTACGCTTAAGTATCCTAGAGGAGCTCCATGACTCGGAATTAGGAGCCCATCTTGGTGTTAGGAAAACCCTGCAAAGGGTCCACGAAGCGGTGTATTTTCCGCGTTTATACAAAGTTGTGACGGCGTATGTCAGGTCATGTAACTTGTGTCAATTAATTAACAACGTTAATTGCAACTCGGCCGGGTACTTAAATAGCATAACAACCACTTTCCCAAATGAATTGGTTGGTATTGATTTGCTTGATCCCTACCCTAGAACAAAGATGAATAAAAACAGATATTTGTTAACCATCATGGATCATTTCTCAAAATGGGTGGAAATAATTCCCCTTAAACGGGCTTCATCAAAAATAGTAGCAGATTCATTTCTAAATAAATATATTTTAAAATACGGGGCCCCAGTACAAGTAATATGAGATAATGATAGGCAATTCGTAAGTAATTTATTTGAAAACCTGTGCACAGGCTTTGGCATACGCCATCTAAAAATGGTACCTTATAGACTGCAACAAATATAGTTAACATTATTCGGGTATATGTTAAGAATTATCATGACCGTTGGGACAACTGCGTCAATGAATTAGGCTTTGCCTTGAAAACAGCAAAGCGTGATACTACACAAAAAAAAAACCCGCAGAATTGTTCCTAGGAAGAAAACTTTTAACGCTTCTGGATAAGCTATTTTTCGCTCAACAAAGACAGGAAGAGTTTAAATTGAATGATATTCAGAAAATTATTAATGAGGCCATCAAACATTCTGATGCGGCGAGGTCGAAACAAAAATCATATTACGATAGAAAGAGACGCGACATAGAATATACCATAGGCCAGAAAGTGCTAAAATTAAAGCACTCCTTGTCATCTGCACCCGAAAATAGAGTAGTTAAATTTGAGCCCAGGTTTGAGGGCCCTTTTATCATTGAGAGAATTAAATTTTCTACGGTTTACTTAAAAGCAGAAAATGGACAGCAAACTATCGCTAACATCGACCAGCTCAAGCCATACTATAGTCGCACGGATTTTCTAGTCATAAAAGATTTATTGCAGGCTCCTGGAATCGCGCCAAGAATATTGATTGCACCATCGCCCAGCAAGGATCGCCCAACAACGAAAAGAAAAGCTGTTAACACAGGAGAAAGGACTGCGAAACGAACGCAACAGCAACAAGATTCAGGCCCAGCGAGAATGACGAATACGAAACAAAGAAAAGTTCCTATTCAACAACAGCCAGCGCTGATGGGAGAGAGGAAAAGGCTCTTGGAAGATAAGCAAAGAAAACGTCAAACTACAGAATCGAAGCCAACTAGCTTGAGAGAAACCACAGGAATATGGCAGCCAAAATCGATGAAAAGAAAACAACCCGACGACGCAAGATCTATCCTTTTCAGGAACCCAGAAAAACCAGGAGATTTTTCAAAGATTCCGAGGCAAGGTCCGGGAACTACAAAGCAAAGAGAAAGCGAGAATTCCAGAATCCTCAGCCGACAAGAAAAGCAGGCCGATTCAGCGCCCGAGGAATGAAAAGAAAAGAGGGTCCGGACATGAATAGCAGCCGCCCGAGACAACTGAGAATCCAAAGTTTGAAATCTTCAACTTGGCAAGAATTTTGTGCCAAGAGAATGCAGGAGTATAGAAACCAAAAAAGATAAGTGAAAATTTTACTTGCTTTCTATTTTGTATTGAAAGTTCGATTTATGTCATGTGTTTTAAGTTGCTAAATTCTGTTTTAAGCAAGAAATTGAATTCGCAAGTTTGCGAGAATGAAGTTGTAACTATCTGTTAAACAGAAAAGATTTTTGAATTCGCAAGTTGGCGAAAATTTATTTTGAAAATACTTACTTTTCAGAATTCTCAAGTTGCGAGAAACTAATTTCTGAATATGTTTAGTCGAAAGACTTCAGTTGTGTTAATTTAAAGATTGTAGCCAAAGCGTTGTGAATTTTGTAAAGCAATTATAACGAATGATGTAAGTTGAATTTTAAAGTATTACGTGTTAAAATGTTCTGTTGAATGTTGAACTGCTAATGTCAGTTTTAAACTATTGTAAAAGTTAAACTTGTACAAATGTAAGTTTTGGTCAAGCATGACTCTAAATTTTGTATAAGAGATGAATTGAATGAAAGTATAGATTGAATGTGCTTAAAGTTAGGCTCTCCAGGCTTCAATTAAGCTCTATTTCAGGACATTAGATCTAGTTTTGTGTTTAATGAGTCTTCTAAGGTCTGGAAAGTCGAGTTTATAACAAATCGTAGCGGTTGGATAGTGGTAGTATGTCTTCGCGGAAATACAACATAAAAACCTCGTTTCACTCAGAACAATTTCTGGAGAGCGTGGGGGAAGTAAATTTAAATTTTGTGTGAATGAAAGTTGTTTGAGGGCCAAAATAATTTCAATAAAAGAGTATTGGTAACGAAACTGAAAATTGCTTGTGAAAGATAAAACTAATGCTCTTTCCTTCCAGATAATTTGGAAGGACCAAGACGGATATCTGACTAAAGATGAAGTAGATGTATGTAAAACCTATTCAAATTATGAATGTGTATTTTCTTAGTTTTAATTTATCTTTAGATATTTATTGTAAAGTCGGCCCTAAACAAGAAAGTTTTATGATGAAATTCATTCAAGGAAGTAGAATTTCTAGAAGTTTAAACTTTGATGGTAAAGTCTTTATGTATAATTTACACTCTTAATCAAGATCGTTTTGAGACCTTATTCCTCGAGTAGTTCAATTAACAGTTATTTTAAGTTTTGTATCTTTCTTATCTTATTCTAATTTCAGCTTACAATTTCCTGCCAGAAGGTAGTTTCAGAAGCGCAGTAAATGCAAATGAGTAAGAGTACTATTTAGGTCGAGGTTTCACAGACTTCTAGAAAGAGAGTCTGATTTCCTGACTAGCGCGCGTTTGCCTTTGGCTACGTTGTCTCTAAGCTAATACGCTCGGCTATACCTTAGGCCCTTGCTTGGCTCCTCCGATTAAATTAATATTTAGAGGCCAACTACGTAGATTTCTGATAGCTTCGGCTATACGGTCCAGATGGTTTTAGTTAAGCTTTCTTTAATTTAAATTCATTATTATTTAAGTTGTGGGGTATTTCCTGTTTAAATCTAAAGTTCTAACTTAGAACCCCTCGAACCCTAGCAAGCGAATAATCGCTTAAGTGTGTGAACAGAACACGTAAAACTTCAAGAGGGTTTATAACCCTTTATTTCTCAGTATATTTACAGTTCCAACTTGGAACTTTACACAAAGCCGCCACTCGGGCTTAAAATAATAATAATTCAAACTAAAACTAGCTTAACTAAGCTATTAAAGGGTGTAGCCGAAGCTATCATAATCTAACTAGTTGGCCTTTAGGTATTAATTAAATCGGCGAAGCTAAGCAAGGGCCTAAGGTATAGCCGAGCGGAATAACTGCTAAGAGAGACGTAGCCAGAAGGCAAACGCGCGCTAGTCAGGGAATCAGCCTCTCTCTCCTGAAGTCGGTTAAGTCACGACTTAAATAGTACTCTTTCTCATTTGCATTACCTGCGTTTCTGAATTTACATTCTGGCAAGAAACTGTAAGCTGAAATTAGAATAAGATAGGAAAGATATAAAACTTAAAATAACTGTTAATTAACTTAGGATAAACCTTACAAAGTTCAAGCCCGAGTGGAGCCTTTTTACGTACTCCAAGTAGGAGTTGATTGTAAATATTCTGAAAAATAAAGGACAATGAACCCTTCTTACGACTTACGTGTTTATTCACACACTTGAGCGATTATTCGCCTTAGTGTTCGTGGGGTTCTAAGACAGAACTTTAGAATTAAATATGTAAAACCTCACAAGGTAACGTTCCACCAAGATAATGCAGGACCACATGAGTCTGCATTCACTGGCTGGACTCAGTACGGACTCAAATGGGATCTTTTTCCACACCCATCTGATAGACACACCTGCAGCTACATCTTGTTGGTACTATCTTCTATTCTGCACAGGACATCCCAAATTAGGTGGATCTGTTTTTGGACTCGCGGCCACCAAGTGTTTGGGCCGAAGGCTTTGGAAAACTACGAAAACGTTGGCAGAAAATCACAAATGTTGGGCGGTTATTACTACCCGCACTAAAGGTACTGCTTTCATATTTTTTTCCTAACTTTATTAAGAATGTTTTGAGCAAAATCTTTAGTTACAACCATATAAAACTGCTGCTCTGTGAAAATAATGTCCCTTTCAAATTTGTCAATCATTGTATTTGTTGCAAATAAAGGTTCACTTGCTTCTATTTCAATAAACACTGTTTTTCCAAAATCTTGTGTTACGAATTTTGTACATAGACAGATGATTTTACTGTACTTATATGTAAAATTGTTGTATTTTCTGTATAATGTAACATGAAAATCTATGTTACATTAATCATAAAGAAGGTTGATGCTCTGCTGGAAAAGTAAGTCTTTTTAATCTGTTTAACACTGAATAAATGTCCATTTAACACTGATTTTCTATTTAAGTCTGTTTAATATTGAATTAATTTAACACGAAATTTCTATTCAAGTCTATTTAAGTGTATTTAGCACTGAATTTGCAAGTCTATTTAATACTGAATAAATGCCTATCTCCGTAATTTCGCGAATAATCGTCAAAAGTCTCCGAACTTGGAGACCATTTGGTGAAGATTTGGTCACGTCCCTGTAACGAATATTGTAACTGTAATTGTAACTGTAGTTGTATTCGGCCCTCATATGCTTTTCAGTAATTTTGAGAAGCAGAAAACACTAGAAATATCTCGGCAGTGGGATGAAAACTATATAAGACCGGAGAGAGCATCTGCTGTCAGTTGTTAGTTCAGCGTGAGTTCGGAGTATTGAGATACCTACAGGTTAGCTTCGCTCTTTAGATGGGCTTTGTACTGCGTTGTGTTTAACGTTCTTAGCAGTTTTAAGCGTGACTACTGATTGTACTCTGTGATACTGCGAAGAGTTGTACGACTATTTTTGCGGAAGGTTCCAGAACGGTGAAGCGCTTTTTTTAGTAAAATAAATTTTATCAAGCCATCATCATTTCTATGTGCATTCAATCCATTACGAACCTGTACGCACTAACACTTGGTCAACTGAGATATTCCGAAATTTTTTGATTTGGAATTTTCGTATGCGGTAAATTGCTTTCAACTACTTCTTATATGAAGTTACGCTTTTTAAACCTCCTAAAAAGTTGCATTTCTTTAGGATTTCACAACTTCTTAGTTAAATTTATTGCTTCATAATAATAACTCCATAATTCTGGTAGTCACCTTACCCTCATAATGAGGTATGGCATACATGAGGTATGGCTTTATTATATAAGTATGTCAGTAACTTCCAGCATGACAGTATACAGCTGTAGAATTTGCATTTCTCAGGATAAACGAATACATTAAAATATGCAATGATGGATCTAACTGCCATCAGACGATTTCTTCTCATATACTGAATTATGATTAAAGAGAGATGTCAAATTTTACTCAAAGAATTTACTCCTTGTACTATCTATATATTTCGTGTAATTAAGCTTTCAGATTCGAAACAATGTTACTTATTATTTACATTATATTCAGGCGTATAACACGCACCAGTATATAACACTATCACCTATAATTTCAAACAGCATTTTTTAGTTTTTAGGTATATTCTCCGTATAACGCGCACCCTTTTCTTTACGAAGAAAACTGAAGGATATATGTGCGATGCTCTCATCTTGTGAAGTCGGTCATTCGAAAATTTTTCCCAGGCTTCCGAACAAAGGTATATTGAAGTGACAAACCATATGGGGAACAGTCTATGTGTGGGTGAAATGCTTGAAAGAGTAAATAATTCTGAAAAGAGGGTCGATTCTATTCAATACCGGTGTTCACGAGAATGTTATTTCATGTTTTCAAGAAAAGGGGGTTATAATTTGGGGTAAGAATGCATTTCCCACCAGAATAAATTCACGGAGTTAGATGTTTCTGTTTTTGTAGTCATTTCAAGCCATAATTTTAATGTGAACATCGAAGGCCTTTAGTAAATTGCATATACTTTAGCTGAAAGGCAGTTTATCTAGTGCTCCTTTTAGTAATAAATGTTAGTGAAAGCTCTTTATGTGAGAGGAAGAAAAATGAAATTACAATAATTAATTTCCCAAAGAATAAATATGCCTTGCGCAAATGAGTAACAAAGGCTTATGCTTGAAGGAAATGTTGGGAGCTGGGTCCTAAAAAATTGCCAGAATGGGTTAATTGTAACATAAGTTCCTTTGCCTTTGAGTGGGCATTTAGAAAACTTTAAAGCAACTTTGCGTTAACGTTGTCGATTTATGGCACTGAATAATTTAGTTCTACGAGAAAAAACAAAAGTTTCACAAAGGCTTCCGAAAGATTTGGTCAATATATTGATAAGTTTCCAGAAGTATATTACTCAACTACGAAGGCAAAAAAAATATTTACTTTCATACTATATTGAAAATAGGGATGAAACTCCAGTAATGTTTGATGTGATAACAAATAAATCAATTGATATAAAAGGAGCAAAAATGGTCCGCATAAAAACAGCACGTCACGAAAAATGTCACCTCATCATAGTGCTTTCCTGCTTAGCGAACGGAACAAAATTAAAACAGTTCGTGATTTTTAAAAGAAAAAAGATGCAGAAATGTAATTTTCCCAATGATGTTATAAGGTACTTCCCCCACCTTCTTAGCATGCCCTCGTGGTGTAATGGTCAGCATGCGTGCTAGTGTTCGCCGGTGATCTTTAATAAGGGCCAACTCTGTCAGTTATTTATGTGAAGCTTCAGCTGGTTTTAGTTTAATAATCATTAGATTAGTTTCTTATCTTCTATCTTAAGTTTGTTTTAGTTTAATAATCATTAGATAAGTTTCTTATCTTCTATCTTAAGTTAAAGTCCAAGTCCAGTCTTACTTTAAGCCCGAGGAGGGACCATCTGTATCTGTGAATCATCTTGAGTTGGAATAAAGGGTAAATTTGACAATCCTTTGGACTTGTCATTTTGGTATTAGAACTCGACGATAATTCGCTACACAGTTCTTAAGTATTCTAGACTTTAAGAACTACTAAATTAGCTAGAATATTACAAATCCAATCCTTGATATTAAAATTAAACACGGCTTAAAAATGTGGATAACTCTCTCTCTCTCTATATATATATACGAACGGGCTGGCTGCATGGGCGTTTTCGTGGTTTTCCCCATGTGTAACGTGTATACGAGCCAGTTTCCCTTAGAAAGTCCTCCACGAAGGCATCCCTCCCTTTAGGCAGATAGCCCTCGTGTGCTTTTCCATAATTGATTAAACTAACCTAACCTCTCTCTCTCTATATATATATATATTTCTTATAATTTATATTTTTGTATTTTTAATAATAATTTTAGAAATCAATTAAATGCATTTAGTTCATACACCTTTTCACTTTTATAACTAATATAGATCGTAACATATCTAACTTGCATAATTTGTACCATATCTAGCTGATAATTTTATAAATATTTACATTGTTAATCTATTTATTGAAAGTTATTCTTCACTTCATAGATTACGCACCTTGGTACAGAAGAATCATTTGTAAGCCTTCTAACAACAATTTTGGTTTGAATTCATTTACATTTCTTGCCTCGTTTCGATAATTTAAAAAATATAATGCAGTACATTTTTAAATAAGCTATTAAATTAATTTAGATGAATATATAGGGCGTACAGGATGGTCTACAACGATCGAGAGATACTATATAGGCTGTAAACAATAAAGAAACGTTTGCGTAACATACATAGGCATCTTTTTGTTCATTTATCAAGTCACTTATCGTTTATTCATAAAAAGTGCTTTTTCTTCTAAAAATATATTAAACACACAGAATTATACCTAACCAGTTTCCTTCCCATGTAAGGAATTTTTTCTTACAATTTTCGATGTAATCAGTTACTTTTAGGAGTCTGATTCCCTTTACGTTGCATGCTTGTGTATGAAATTTTATTTTTGAGAACAAAGGATAATATTTTGGGTTATCAGGTAATTACTGTGTAATTAACACTTAACAATTGTTTGTTTACAGAGAAAAACTATGCCATCCAGTTATTGGGTTTTTTTATTCATCGAATGGAATGTAGTTCTAATTATTTCGTATAGCTGGAGCTTTATTCTATACTGTAATGAAAACCTACACAAACGATAAGATTTAATCAAAATTAAAAATATTTCAGCAAAATGGGGAGAACTTCTAGATTTTCTATGCAAATTAGACATTGCTTGAACATAAGGCCTAATCTAAGTGAAAGTTTAATTTTACTAATACTGAAAACTCTTTCTGTTGAGAAAGAAAGAGTATTGCCAATTAAACTAGAAGAATGCTGGTTGCGTACTAACCGTGGGATAACATGTGCGTCATAACTTATGCAATCGGAACAATTAAAAATTAATGAGCTACTGCTTTCATTTATAGCGGTTGTTTCTGATGTAAATCGTAATGATTGAGGAAAAAGAGAAATGAAAAATAATGAATCGTATCATTCCTTTGAAATAACAACTGGATGATATAAACCCAATGATTGAAATTCAGATACAAGATATCTTTAGCAAAAGAATTTAAACGGCAGTATAAATAGAAAGTATACAATTAAAAACCTTAAAGATATTAATGAAAATATGAAAACGTACGGAAGTTTCTATAAATATGAGAAAGGAATAAGAAACGTTCCAGGGACGAATGATTCGAATAATAGTTATATGATTTTTCTTCTCGAACTTTAGAATATTTTCTGATATTTCGCGAATATCAAATTTTTCCTCTAGTGACACACCAAATCAACATATTTTAGACATTTTTTACATTGTTTTTAAATTGCAGTTGCAGTTTAAGACACGTTTTTGCACTTAAATAATTTAAAGTCTGGTTTTCTTAGATGTTAAACCTTTGACACTCATATTTATATTCATGGGGATTTCCAAAGAAATCGGATTTCTTTTTAATATTTGATCACGATGGAATATTTTTATGAAAACATATTATACCTGAACTTGTAGTAAATAAATTTTAAAAAACAAATTTCTACTTACAGCTCGAGTGTGAGTAGAAATAAATTTAAGTCTATCTAATATGTGCACATAAATTTGTATTTTAAAATTTTTATGAAATCAATAAAATTAAGTTCTAAATTGATAATACACTATAAACCTTCAGCCCTGAATATGATGTGGTTTCATGGTCGTAATTTTATCTTTCAGTTGTACGTCACCTTCGCTGCTGTTTGAACTCGTTGATAAAGGTACTATATTTTTTTTCAATGGCTACGATATCACTATGACTGCTAATTATTATTTTTCTCTTTTTCTTCTTTAGAACTGTCTCCCTTTCTATTTCCACCAAAACTTAATTCTTCATTTCCATATGACTCCATATTAAATTCGCTATTGCAATTGCTACCAATATGTGCCTACCTATTTACCAATTTGTGGCTCACCAGCGGTCGAGAAGTAAAATCGCTGATCACTGGTAGCTCCGAAATGAGTTTTATTTCAGGTGAACGGACTGGCTGCATGAGCGTTGTTTGGGCGTTTTCAAAACAGTAAAAAAATTTGATTAAAGTATTTGCTGTAGAAAAATAAAGAAACTGCAGTCTAGGGACAACATTGTGTGGTTCGCTAAGTAGATGTCAAAGAAGGGGAGGTGAGGTTGCAGAGTCATTGGGTATTTTTGGAAGCATCAGACATGAAAAATGAACAACATCTTCGCCGGTACTCGAACCACGGACCTCTGAAATACGCGACCAGCGTGCTGACCACTTCACCACAAAAGCACGCGAAAAACGCGGGAGAAATACCTTATAAGGTGAGGTGAAAAAAGACCTCTGGGATACTGCGAACTCTTCTCTGGTTTACGCAACAAGATAACTCTTCCATTTCACTTCCCTCCACACACTATCAACGCCTGAAAAAATGTTACTTATGAGCAGGAGGATAGCAACATACAAAGGTAATGCTAAAGCTTATTGTGGCGATTATATGGCGGCATACGAGCATATGAGCATATAAGGGATAAAGCGAATAAGTAATACTATTCTACAGTCCAAATTGTGATTATTGTTATTCTTTTATAACCCATTATTTTTTAATTTTATTGTAGCCTTTCTCGTTCTGAGTTCATATAAAAAAAACCTTACCACATGGAGTTTGAAAATACATTATCTATATACTGCTTGCAAGAGGTACGTTTTAAAACTATTTAACTACTTTAAGATAAAACTCAATTAATGATATTAGTCTCTGTAAAACTAGTAACAAGAAATATTTACCTGCAGAAACGAATTTAAAATTGCGTTTTCCTGTAATTTTTGTATATTATTGATAACAAAAAGCAGAAATACAAAATGTATTGCAATATAATAATAATAAAAATAATTTAGGTTTTACTAGTTTTGAATTTAGGTATTAGGCCTTGAATTGTGATCAAAATTATCAATGGTTCTAGTGGTGGTGGTAGCGGATTTTATGGCACAGAGAAAAGGTACTAATGTAAAAAGGGGAATTAAAACATGCAGTTTGCATATGAGGTACAGGTTGCATCCCTAAATGCAAAAATTAGCATAAAACGTAGTGCCGCAGTCACACCACAAAGCCTTAAAGAAGGGTATACCGGACCTATGCGTCAGTTCGGAAACAGCGGTAGTTTCGTGTAACCGGAGGTAGCTAAAGAAGAAAGCATGAACCGAAGATACCATTTGCACGATGAAATGTGTTGGAGGACCGTCGGGATGTAGAAAGCGGTGCAAGACAATTTGCTGTTGCGAGAAAGCTGAATGGGTATCGCAGTGTCATCAGTACGCTGTGGAATCGTTATCAAAAGGATCAAAATCCCTGTAGAAGACGTAGGTCTAGGAGCCGGAGTATTACCACAAAGACAGTCGATTCGCGCAAGACGCCGTAGATCACTAACAGCATGACAGCTGGTGTCGCATCTCTCTGCTGACGCAAGGCGGCTCATATCCTGCTAAACTGCATGGCTTCAACTGCATGAGGGTGGGCTATAGGCCAGACGACTTGTGGTTTGTGCCCTTTTGTCCCCATCGCATATCACAACACACGTGAATTGGGCCCGTGAATATCGCAGTTGGACACCAGAATGGTGGGCTCACATAATCTTTCCGGATGAGTCTCGATTTAATACCCAGAATGATTCCTGAAAAGCAATGGCCCATCAGCGGTGGAGCGATAAAGTCATTGAACGCTGGTAGTTCGATTCAAGGCTCGAATCCCGCGAACGGGCTGGCTGCATGGATGCTTTTGTGGTTTCTCGCTATCTTTAACGTGTATAGGAGCCAGTGTACCTTAGAAAGGCCCGCCACAAAAGCATCCCTTCCCTTACGCAGGGAGCTCTCGAGGCTTTGCCGTAATTAAATGAACTAAGCAAACCAATCTGAAGACGAATGGTATGGACGAGGAGACCCAGCGACACGCTATTGGCGCCAATCACCGTCGGCCATTACAAAGAAGGAGAAATTACAGAGAAGAGACCATTACAGAGAAGGAGGCTTCCTTGTATGAGCTGGGATAGCAAGGAATTGTTGCACCGATTTCTACATGATAATGTTAGTTCCGTCACAGCAGTCTGATATCGCGACGAAATTCTATAACTTCTTATACGTCATTTCATCGCTGCAATGGGTACCGATGCGAAGTTATGAACGATAATGCTTGCCCGCGTAGGCTCGAAAGGTGCAGAATTATCTGGAAAGTGAAACCATTCCACATCCCCCGTGGCTTGCTAGATCACGGGACCTAAATTCCGTAAGAGCATATGTGGGAATATGTTGGGCGGACGGATAGCAGGCACCAAGTCTCATTGTGTTGGCCGGCATCCTCCACGAGCTCTAATATACATTACTACAGGAATGAGCGTTGCTGCCCCTATTGCCAGCTTCTCTCCTTTGTTAAACATGAATTTCAGGTAGAGGGTATCATACCTATTATTAGCGTGTTGTTTCCTTTGCACATTCTTCCGACCTATTTGATCTTTTGCTATGTGATGGTCGTAATACATGTGTTTTGTTCATCTTTGCTTTATTGTTTGCTATGTGGTCTAGTAATGCCGCAGCAACCTCTTGGATCAATTTCACGCATATCCATCAAATAGTTTTCGTTTTATTCTGTGTTTTGTTTTTTTGCTTATTTTTTAGCAGAAGTGTATTTGTACGATAATAAAATTTCAAAGACAAATATCTGACCTTTTTAAACGTTTTCTCGAAAATAAAAATAAATGCAGTATAGTTAGTTACTTGTCTTCTGGCTGTACTAATGAAGTTGCTGTTGAAATCTTCCAGCGGGATGTATCGTTTCGTTAAGAAATGGTAAGATATCACACGACTGGAGAAAATTTTATTTTGCCCAGCATTAAAAACACAGGGTCTTGTATGTTTGGGGATGAGCATGCACAAAAAGTTAATTCCATCCGTCTCCAGTGACAAGATCTCTCGTAGAATTAAAAGAAATGCTGATAATATGGAGGAGATAGTGATAAAAGAAATCAATAACAGTAAATATTTTGCCATTCGAGCTGATGACAGTTTGCTGTAGCTCAACTTGCTGATTTAACAATTATTGTAAAGTACTTGGAAGGAAATGAATTTGTAGGACTTTTACTTTGTTATCTTTTTTCTGAACGTTCGAGAGGTGCAGATATTTTCCATGTCACTGATTCCTACTTTGCTAAAACGTGAATAAAGTTGTGAGAGTGCTGTGGTTTAAGTACTGAAGGTGGCAATTCTATATCACGTTGCTACTCTGGTGTTTTCTGGATATGTTAAAGCAGTAGTCTCCTTGTTAAAGAGGAAACATTGCTGTTTCCATCGATAATTTTTTCCTACTGGTATGAAAGACATTTTGAATGATTCTGTGAAAGTTGTCAATTTCACCAAATCCTATCACACGACTTCAAGGCTATTCTCATCATCCTTTCAAGGAATGGCCAGTATTCGCAAAACCCTACGCCTCACATTGGGGTTCGAGGGCTGTCTCAGAGTAAAATTCTTTCACCTTTGTTTGAGCTTAGAAATATAATCTAAATATATAATAAAAATGTTTTTCGGCTTTCATTTAAATTTGATGACCATGGATATCTTCAAAGCCCTTTATACATGTCCGATATCCTTTCGAAACTAAATCAAACAAATGTGTTCCTTCAGAACAGTGCAGTAACTGCATTTAAGTTAACGACAAAATTTTTGTCGAGTTTTTTATTTAAAGAAAAGTAGAATTTTGGAAGGTACATATTGAGAACAATCAGGCTGAACGTTTTGAAGCACTACACGATTTTTTCCTGAAACGGATCTTCATGTGCCTTAGGAAATTAAGAAACAAATTATACAGCATCTGAATCGACTAAGACAGCTTTCAAAAAACATTTTACCAAACGTAGAACAGATGACCGCTGGATTGTGTTCTCTTTCAGTAAAGGGTATTTCGAGTGTACATCTTTATAAGTCCGAGAAAATGTTAAGTTGATTATACTGAAAATGGATTCTTCACTTATGCCAGAACATGAAAAGAAACCCTCATATCCTTCTAGTCTGACTTGAACGAAGACTTTCTTGAACCATTCAACAAGGCAGTCACTATTCTGTTAGCGTTCACAAGCACCATATTAGTAGAAAAGCCTTTCTCGTCTTACTTAAAAAATAATTTCAGGGTCGTATTTTCCGGCTGAAGTTCGGACTTAAAACCGAATTTATCATCTTTTGATCCGGATTTTAAGTTACTCAAATCAAACAGCCTCAAGGTTTCCATTAAATGTACTTAATTGTTTTTAGTTTAATTAAATGTGTTTAATTACCAAGGTACATTATTTTTGCATAGCTAGCAAAAATAAAAATATCTCTGTATAACAGTGTTGCTACTGTACTTATGAACGTTGATGTTAGTAGTTATATGTAATGGGCATTGGTTTGAGGTACGTAAGAAGTGGTGTTGGTCAAGAGTATGCGAGTAAAAAAAAGGTTGAGAAAAGCTGACATAAACTGTCTCATAATGAAAACTTTTCCATCTTTTTAAACTTCAAGATTCTTCTAACGTCAGGTCAGATCACAATTTCGTTACTTAGCCCGTGCTAATCTCTGATCATTAGCAATACATTCATTAGTTTGTTTGGATATATTTATTTCTTTATTTACATTTCGGTACCTCTTCTTCCCTGCATTCATACGTTTGTATAGTGCACTTGCATTTTATTTGTACATGTTGAGTATATATTTCGCATTAGTTTCTATAATATTCTGTACTTGTTATTTATACACAGTCCAGTCACATTAATGTGACCACCACGTACTTTCCATGTCAGAGTTAAATAACCAATCACAGAAGGCAGGTGGCAGCACAGTGCAGTTGAGCGTATATAAAGGGTGTGTGAGGGCTTCGGAAAACATTTCAATCGTTGGCGTAATGCAGAAACGAAGCGATTTATCCGACTTCCAAAAGGGCATGATCATTGGCTTTCGGGCCAAGGGGGGAAGCATTTCCGAAACGGCTGAGTTTGTGAACTGTTCGCGTGCCGCCGTGGTAAAAGTGTACCGTGCATGGCAAAATGGGACTGTCCAAAATCAGCGACGTGGCAAATGTGGTGCACCACGGGCCATAGATGACAGAGGCGAACGACGGTTGCGGAGATGCGTTCGGGCAGATAGACGGGCTACCGTTGAGCAACTGACCACCAAAATGAACCAAGGGGCTACCAAAAGTGTCTCCCAAAGTACTATTCAGCGAACATTGCTGCGTCTGGGCCTCCGAAGCAGACGCCTGGTTCGTGCACCTATGCTGACTGCTGTTCATCGACGGCGAAGGCTAGAATTTGCACGCCAGTACAGCAGCTGGACGTCCACTGAGTGGCGACAGGTTGCGTTTTCGGATGAATCGCGTTTTATGCTCCATCGGACAGATGGACGTTGGCGTATAAGGCGTGAAACCTCTGAAAGGAACCACCCTGCAACCATTGCCGGAACGGTCCAAGCTGGAGGCGGGAGCATTATGGTCTGGGGAATGTTTTCCTGGCATTCTCTAGGTTCACTGATCATTGTGGAAGGCACAATGGATCAATACAAGTACGCATCTGTCCTTGCGGACCATGTTCACCCCTACATGCGCATTGTTTTTCCTCAGGATGATGGCATCTTCCAGCAGGACAATGCGAGGTGCCATACAGCTGCCAGTGTACGTGCGTGGTTCGAAGAGCACCAGGATGAGTTTACCGTCCTCCCCTGGCCAGCAAACTCACCTGACTTAAACCCAATCGAGCATCTGTGGGACCATCTCGATCGAGTTGTTCGCGCCATGGATCCTCAACCGCGTAATCTAGCGCAGCTGGCCACGGCATTAGAGTCGGCATGGCTCAACATCCCAGAGAACACCTTCAGGGACCTATGTGACTCTCTTCCTGCACATCTCGCAGCAGTCCGCTCTGCGAAAGGTGGTTATTCTGGCTTTTGACAGATGGTCACATTAATGTGACTGGACTGTGTATTATTTGTAGAATTTTATATTTGACATTTACTTCTAGTTTTCTCTGTACTGCATAATACTCATTTGTTGTATTAGTATTCAGCTGAGAATAATTGTTTTGTACTGCATGTCTTATTGGAAAGCATGCTGTCTTATTTCTTTGTATTTACTCTGATAGTTGCCTAGCTCATGAGATAACGGTCTCTTCTTTCCTACTTGCTTCCTGCCCACTACCCAGGTTCAGCTGGGTGTTACTTATGCGATGCGCCAACGAGGCATTAGCTGAATCAGCTTACTAAGGCCAATACTTTCTAGTCACATAAGCATAATCATTCAGCTAACTAACTGTAATTGGTTGTAATTTGAAAGTTATTTGAAAACAATAAATATGACTTCTTGTACATAATCAGGAATAATTATAGTAAGAATTAGCTCCTGAATTCCTATAGATAATCTGGAAAATTCGCAGGTAAGAAGTTTTTGATCACCAATTATAAACTTTTGTGAAAAGATATAAACAGCTTTAAGTCCTGCTTAACTTCAAATAGTTTTACTCCTTTACCCAAACTCTTACTCAACAGCTCGCCGAATTTCTAATTTGAGCTTGTTGTCATTAATACTAGACTAAAATGTTTCTCAGATTAAAATGCTTGTAAAAAATGTAAAAGCTTTAAATTTAAAACGCAATTAAAAGTTAGTACTGGACATGTTGTTTTGCGAAGGAAAATAGAGAGAAAATAGGAATGTAGCAAAACGCAAATGCAAAGGATTTTAAAAGCCGAAAAAATAACGATACAAAAATAATTAAAATGCTAATAAAAAAAAAGAAAATGAACTTTTGCAACCATATAAGGGAATATGTAATTTAAGTTTAGCCTACTTATAAGCATCTGTGCGCATGAATATCCAGCGAATTGCGAAATTATTCCAGAAAATGTTACAGTGTGGGCAACAAATTCAAATTAATAATTCCATATAGGGGTTAGTTATAAAAAATCTGTATTATTTTTAAAACATGTGGAATTGAAGTAAATCTATCTGTGAGAATGCTATGACAGACTGGTTGCAATAGATTTCATCGTTAAGGAGAAAATTCTAATTTAAAAATTAGTATTACGTCGACGAGGTGTCGGGTTTTTGTTCCAATTCATTCTAAATCGTTAACATTCAGGATTTTAATATATATGGCAACAAAATTGGAAATAAATAATAACGATGATAACGTTAAGTTTGCGGAAAGCGTTTTAAAGTGTTAGAATGAATTTATATTAGTGTACTAATCACTTGCGCAGCTAGCTACCTATATAATTATTTTAAAAAAGCAAAAAATGTATAATGATTTTAACGAATCCTGTTAGAATTAGTAATAAAAATAAATCTGCGCAATAATGGTAAACCATACCATTACTTCTGCACAACTAAATTCCCCTGAAAATGATATTAAAACATAATTGATTACATAAGAATTCTTTGTCAAAGGCCTAGCTTTGCCTTTTAGTAAGAAAAAGGAAGTTGTTGCTGTTTTTCTTGTTTAAAGCCTCTGTGGCGCGGTATATAAAAGTAATCTGCAATCGTAGTAGCATTTTATGGGTCCTGGAACCTTTCTTCCTTTCTTTAATGCTTAGTGCTTGCACTTTCCTTGTCTACAATATAAAATGTTCTGGAAAAACTTTAATTGGGATTAAAAAATTAAGTTTATACTCAATAAGCAGTCTAAACGTTTAACTTTTTATACTAATCTTCACTTGTGGTCATATAGTAAGCGCCCTCGTTGCAATCAAAAACAACAGTGTCACTCTTTATCACAGTATGCATCTAAAATTTCTGTGAACAGATATCTTGAAATATTGACCTTGTCCACTTTCGGATTAGAAACAGACACCTTTCAGCTCTCAACTAGAGGTGTTAAGAACTACGATAGAAAAAATGACTAATTTTTTACAGCGTTAATTGCTTAAAGACCTTCAAATTGTGATCATTGGGAGAAAGACATTCTTGAAAAGCAAATGATTCCATAGTCGGTAGACCAAGAGATTGTTATTCTAAAGATAGATGGCTGAATTCAGTTGTAACGTTTATTTTGTGGATGTTGCGTACTGTAAATGAACCTATTGCACTGTTCTGAGGAGTATTAAAATGCTATATTCTAAAAGATCTTTCATCTCGTCTAATTTCTAACAAACCACTCAGTATTTTCGCGTAAACTAACGATGATGTTTACGATACACACTACGAGAGACATCGAGACATCTAGCAGCATCACCTTGTGACATTTCCATTTTTACCCATCCGATCGCCCGCCACCTCAACGAATCGGGCAAACAACTTCTCCTAAACATTGATAGATTCTCATGGATATTGTCCACGAAACTGTAACAACAATTGGAGATCAACACTCGTGAACAAAAATTACAATTTTTGCATTTTTTTCTCCAACTCCTATGTAAGTATTCATTTCTATAACATAAAAGTAGTAGGTATTGTTTCTGCATATATTTTCTTAAACGTCGTTACTGTCATGCATATAAACTGTGAATTTAAACGTTACTCACATTTTTGTACCGGTGAGCTTTGAAATACATGCTGTTCCTTAACGTTTGGGAGGGCAGTGTAGATCAGTATATTGTAGGTGTTTTACAAAGATAATTAAAGAGAAGTATTGTATTTTTATTGAATTTTAAATAAAATTATGTGATTTACTCATTAATAGCATTAGCTTCTATTCCAGGTTTCACTTACCCTTTCGTTATATTTAGTGACATGGGTGTGCTTGCATTTTATACAAAAACTGTCGCAAGTCCTCTGTTGATGTTATCTGCGTCTCATTTCATATTCTGCATTTAATTCGTTTTTAAATTTTGTATTTATTGCCACATAGATTGATTTTTCACTTAAATACGTTGTTCCGAACGGCATTAAAATGTGCTGTATGCGGAAATAGTCTTTTATAACTTTCTTCAATTGAAGAAGGTTTTCCTTTGCATAATTTTTAACACTGTCATCGAAACTGAATTCATTTTCTATTAAAAAACTGTCTAGTTTTGCAACTGATGAACATATAATGACATATGATAGGCACATAAATAACTTTTAGAACTAATTTATAAGTAAATTTTTAACTATATTTTTAGCGAATAAACACTAGTCAGCTAGTGAGCACTTTATAATCTGATTTCCAATTTTTATTTTGACACGCGGAACCTTAGGGTTTGACTCGTAAAACTCCACGTTTCCGCAGAAGAAAGTTTGAAGACTACTGATTTACAGCTAATCGAGATAGTTAACATCTGTTGAACGGAAAAAAAAGATGGTCGACAAAACAATAATAGATTGGAACAATCACCTGCGAGAAATTTGTCCTCTCAGCATTCCAAACAGAACCTTTGGCAAAATTGGAGAGCCTAACAAAATAACAGAAATCAGCGAAAGCCTTTTTCTGAAGCCCAAAAACAAAACCGGGTTGAATACCTCCGCAGCAGTGGCTATTTGCTAGGCTATGATGCTGCGATGAATATTTTATAGTAAGAATTGCAGATGAAGTGCTGTTCAGAATCACACAGGAAAGACTGGAGTAATTTTAGCGAAATCTTCGCAAACTTTCATGGTCGGCAGGGTAATAAGTATGTACCTAATACTGTTTTCTATTTTAGAGAAACAAAAACTTAAATAATCCATGTTTTAATCACATATTCTAAAAAAATAAAATATTCGCCCATTATTCAAGCAAACAGATCATTAGTGGAATGCGCTTAATAGTAAGCCTTTAAACAGCTTATAATAGAAAAATGTATTTGAATTTATAGTAAATAAAGTTTAATATTTGATTTATAATAAATAGTCCATATACTTATTTTAAAATAAAGATACTTTTCATAATAAACTAACTTTGCATTTGCAAAGAGCTAAGTTTCACAATACTTGAAAACATTTACTGGCAATTTACACTATTTTATAGCAAACGCTGGAACCGTTTTCAGTTTTCGTATCAAGTTTATTAATGTAACTCATAAATTAGGAATTAATTTAATACATTGAAATTAGAAATGAAATTTATTTATTCTTTTCATTTTATATCTTCTCAAAATTTAATTAATGAATGCAATTATCCAAAAATTTTTGAAGCATTTCAAGGTTCTTTTTCCAGTTTATTTATGTGAGTCAAATCTTGAAATGGACTTTTAAAAATTTATATTTATAATGATACAAAATTGCATAGAAATGAGGATACTTCAATTTAATTATAAACTGATTCCTTGTATTTTTTTCACACGTTCTTGTTTAACGAATTAACTAATTATCACAGAATCGTTATATCATCTGATAATCGTTATATCATCTGATAGATTTGAAATCATCTATTAATCGTTATATCATCTGATAGATCTGAAAATAAGTTTTCAAATGAAATCTTTCCCTGAATCTCAAACGTAATTCACTGATTTTTTTTTATTTTTCTAAATTGATTGATGGACTTCTAATAATGATTTTTCCGCTCGTAACTATGACGATAAAATTCTGACAGTGAATCCAAACTGTGACAGTAAAACAAAATTGGCAATGAAATACTAAAATAAACTAACTATTACCTTACACCATCTGATCGGTCGAAGATTGTGAAAGGAAAATGGCTTTGCCTTTTTCTACTGTGCTGAATAGACACATTAATTTTCCTTAAATATGATGGAACAATTTTTTCCCATGTTTCCCCTTTCTAACAGTTAAAATGTTTACAATATAAAGACATAAAGCAGCATTTTAAACTACATTATTTTGATTAAATATAGCGAAATGCCATTTCTTCTTTTCTAAATGTGATTAGGTTTATTGAATTAAGGCAAAGAACTCGAGGACTAGCTGCCTAAGCGAACAGATGCCTTCGTGGAGGTTTTTCTAAGGTCAAATGGCTCGTATACATGTTACACAAGAGGACATCCACAAAAGCGCCCATGCAGTCAACTCGTTCGCCGGGATTCGAACGATGCAGGTAATTTTAAAAGAGATCTATAGTATCAATAACAAAATTTTAAGAAAATTTTCTAGAAATTATAGTTACGTTCAATTCATTTATTTATCTATCTGAGAAATGTAATTATAAAAGAATTGCATACGATCATTAACACAATTTTAAAGATAACTATAAACAATAGTTACATTCAATTGACTTAAATATCTCAATGATATATGTAAATATGAAAGATGTGTACGGGATCACTAACCAAAATTTTAAGAAAAACTAATAGTTACATTCAATTCATTTAAATATCTGGTTGATAAATATACGTGATACAAGAATTGTATAAGACTACTAACAAAATATTAAGGAAAAATAGAAGTAATACGCACTTAAATCAATCACATAATCAACGCACTTAAATATCTTTTACATAAATGTAATTATAAAAGAGTTGTAGAAGACCACTAATGAAATTTTAAGGAAAATTATAAGTAACAGTTACATTCAATTCACTTAAGTACCTCTTTAATAAATATAATTATATAAGAATTGTATAAGATCACAAACGCAACTTTAAGAAAAACTAGAATTAATACTTACATTCAATTCACTTAAATATCTCTTTGATAAATGTAATTATATAAAAGTTGTATAAGACCACTAACAAAATTTTAAGAAAAACTAGAAATAATAGTTACATTCAGTTCACTTAAGTACATTTTAATAAACGTAATTATAGAAGAATTGTATAGGATAACTAAAACACTGTACGGGAAATTAGAAACAATAGTTACATTCAATTCTTTTAAATATATGTTTGCTATATGTAATCATACATGATTTCTACGGAATAGCAAAAATTTTAAGGGAAACTAGAAGTAATAGTCGCATCCAATTCATTTAAATATGTCTTTGATAAATATAATGATATAAGAATTTTATAAAATAACTAAGAAAATTTTAAAGAAACTAGAAGTAATACTTAAATTCAATTCATATAAATATCTCTTTGATAAATAGAATTATAAAAGAGTTGTATAGGCCAATAACAAAATTTTAAGGAAAACTATAGAATTAACAGTTACATTCAGTTCACTAAAATAGCCTTTCCTAAATGTAATTATAAAAAAGTTGTATAGGATAAGTATCAAAATCTTAAGAAAAACTGTGAGTAATAGTTACATTCGATTCATTAAGGTATCTCTTTGATAAATGTAATTATAAAAGGGTTATAAAGTATCTGTAACAAAATTTTAAGAAAATCTTTTTAAAAAATTAATTATTAGCTGCATTCAATTTATTTAAATATCTCTATGATAAATGAATATAAAAGAATTGTGTTGGATCACTAACAAAATTCTAAATAAAACTAGAAACATTAGTTACATCCAAATCATTTAAATATCACTTTGATGCATATAATTATAAAAGAGTTCTGTAGGATCACTAATAACATTTTACAATAGTTACATTCACTTCACTAAAATATCTTCTTCATAATTGTAATTATAAAAGAGTTGTATAGGATCAATATCGAAATCTTAAGAAAAACTATCAGTGATAGTTACATTCGGTGAAATTATAGAAGAGTTGTATAGCTAACAAAATCTTAAGATAACCAGAAGTTAGTTACATTCAATTCATTTACGGGGGCTTGTACACCTTAAAACCCTTAAGGTCTTCGAATATGTTACTGTTGCAAGAATTGGAATAACTTATTTATTTTAAAAGCAATTATTTACAACCTTTTACAGCTGACTACATAATATAGCTGCTTTGGGAACTAGTGACCAGAAAGTTTGTGTTGCCACAAGTATTTTTATAATTCAGTCTGCCTTTGTGACAAAAGTTTTGTGCATTCACGTTATGTTTCTACCTTGCGCGCACAGTTTAAAATATTTTGTAACATAATTTAATTCCATATTTAATATACAACTTTTATAAAATTTGGAAACTACTGTAAACTAAAAAATCTTAGGGATTTCACGTTAAATTTTTATTTTATTTGAAGTTGAGTTTATAAAATGTATTTTATTAAAAAAATCTGTAATGCTTTCATGTATAAAATGTTTTAATATTAAAATATTCATTAGATTTTTGGTTCAGTTAGAAGATAGTACCCATATAAAGAATTCCATCAAATTTCAATTATGTACCATTAGCTATTTTTAAAATATCATGCGCACAAGGTGGACGTAAACGCATAAAATAATTTGTCCCAAAACACAATAAATTATAACAATGTTTGTGGCAACACAAACTTTCTGATTACTATTTCCAAAGCACCTATATTAATTAGTGAGCTGTGAAAAGTTGCAAGTAATTGCTTCTAAAATAAATAAAGTTTTCCCAATTCTTTCAACAGTAATATATTCTAAGATCTTAAGGTTTTAAGGTGTACGAGTCCCCTTAAATATCTCTGATAAATGTAATTCAGAAAGATTTGTGTAGGATCTGCAGCAATCATTTTAAGGAAAACTAGAAGTAATAGTTACTTAAAATTTTAAAACTTAATTAATTAATTCCTTAAAATTTAATAGTTAATTCCTTAGAATATTAATACTTAATTCATTTAATTATATCTTTAATAAATATAATCGTAAACAAATTGTATAAGACCATTAACAAAATTTTTAGGTAATACTAGAAGTACTAGTTACTTTCAATTCATTTAAATATCTCTTTGATAAATGTAATTATAAAAGAGTTGTATAGGATCATTAACAAAACTTGAAGGGAAACTATAAGCGATAGTTATGTTCAATTAAGCATCTCTTTGATAATATTTATTAAAAATCTGTGATTATTGACAGTTCCAATATTTTAATGTTAGTCGTATATCGCCAAGAATGCTGCAATAGTTTAAGAGTGCACTTTTTTTTTATTGCATTTCTCAAAACTCTGTAACTTGAATTTTTTTACATGCATCATGGTATAAAAATACGCATATTTAATACATAAATGTATATATTAAATACATATATGCATAACTTTACTCAAAATTACGTGCCTTTGTTTGCGTGTCTTCTATTGTTGTGCCCTTTTTCCTTTGCGAAATAAAACCGTATCCATAGCAGTGACTGATTTTTTTTAACATCTTGTAATGTTCTTGTTACTAATTTCAGGTTTAATGTAGTTTAAAGAATAATTGTATTTTTTAAAATTTAATATTCCGTAATTTTATTTTTTCATTGCTTTTCCAGGTGTAAAACGAAAGCGAAAATTACTTAAAAAAAGAGCAGGAGCTGAAAATGCATACCTGAAACATTCCTCGTCATGTTCGTTTCTGTTTTGCTCGTCAACTCACGAATGAAACTAGAAGTCAAAAGCAAACAACATTAGCGAAAGGACTCCGTACTGCAATTGATAATGGTTCTTCGACTAGTCTGAAGAATCCACATGCGTCCCTTCTGCCTGCTGCCAAAAACAGGATCAGGAGTAGAAGAACAAGTTAATGTAAATTAATCTCACGTTATTTGATATAACGTCCTTGGGAGTTCACACTTCTATTTTTGCTTTGAAATGAATACTTATTGGAATACTAAACGTCATTAGAAAATTTTTTAAAAGTCTAAATGGCTTTAAATTTCACGCATAAGTTGACAGCATTTTTGTTCAAAAATATTGAAAAAGAAAAGATTCCATGGATGAGAGGAATTGCTTA
Source organism: Stegodyphus mimosarum (assembly GCA_000611955.2). NCBI lineage: Eukaryota > Metazoa > Arthropoda > Arachnida > Araneae > Eresidae > Stegodyphus > Stegodyphus mimosarum. Next base: position 712,603 of record KK114316.1, read on the forward strand.
GAAAATACAGAAATGAAATAATCTTATAGATCTAACGATCATTCAGATCATAAAAGTAATAAGGGTTCGGCTTCTTTTACCAATGAAAGCATTCATACTTGATGTAAAATTTACATGAGTCTTTTGTAGTTAAAATAATCAAAAGTAGAGAAGTCTTCATTGCACTAAAACAAGTATCAAACTGGAAGAGAAATAATACGCCCTTCCCTCAAAAAAAAAAAAAAAAAAAAAAAAAACTTTATTTCCGTAGATTTTGAATAAAATTCTACAACTTTCGAAGGCAAAGATCTCTCTTTTTCCGAAGCAAAGACCACCAGCGGCCGAGCGTTAAAATCATTGAACAGTTTCGACTTCGGTTCGATGCCAGGCGAGTTGGCTTTTCCGTAGTTTACCCATGTGTAACATATATAAGAGCAGGCTTGCCTTGGAAAGCCCTCCACGAAAGCATCCCTTCCCTTACTCAGATAGCCCTAGTGTGATTTGCCATAATAAACTAAATCGAACCAATTCAGGAGTAAAAAAAAGTAGCCTGAAAATTTTGCCTGAAATTATATTATACGAAATAATGTCCATTTTAGCCACAACAGCTGCAGTGTTTGTTATGGTTTATTTAACTGGTAAAGGACGCAAGGGTTATCTGCCTAAAAAAAGCCTCTAAGATTCGTATTTACGTTACGCCTGAGGAAACCACGAAAAAAAAGCCACTGACTGTAAATTTATAATCCCTCTGTGTATATGACTGCATATCAATGAGATCAGTTTGATATCGCGAACTGAATTCATTGTTTTAGTTGATTCAGAAACGGGACTTTTACTTTGTTTTTTATTGTTTTTGGAATGCTTCTTTTTTGACTAGTTTTACAAAAATATTAAATATATCAGCAATTTCTACTAAAACATAATTATACTTTTCTTTAATCTCTTTCATTATTCTATTCCGTTCTTTATGCTAGAATGCAATTATTTGAAAATACTTCTCAGTAGGTTCTTCTAATATCTTTAACTGGTATGATTAGTTTTTCAACATCTCTAGGTCTTACAATATCCTATATTCTTAGTCATAGGTACTCTTTCGGTAGTTTGCTGAAAATGTCTTAGCTATTTTTAATTTTCAACCGAAGCCTAAAATTAACTTCGCTTGTAAATAATAAATGAATATTTCTTGTTTACGCATATTAACATGATTGTAAAATGCCGTTATTGTTGCTTCAGAATCGCACATTATCTTAGTGGTTAACGTAAAATTAACGTATACATGAAAACAGTTTTGCGCGTACTAACAATTAACAACCAAAGCAACATCATACTGATCATCAAACATTCTTTGAAAAAATTAATTTTGAGATCTTCGCCGGTGACGTGTTTCGATTAAAGAAACGCTAATTTACTTACTGCAGTTTTACTCAACATTTCTTATTTGAAAACATATTCAAATTTTATATATTGATTGGCATATTTTCGAACGAGTTTCCGCTATTTTGTGCGATTTTTCCTTAACTTTTGGAAATCAGTGTATAAAACAATAAAGGCTCTTAATTCGCAATAGATCTCTAAATTTCTGATCTAAAATAAATACAACGTACTTCATATCTGCATTAAAGCAGCATTTCTTTTCTTTCCCTGGAGTGATCCGCATTGATGTTATTTTTTGTCCAATCAACTGGAACGCAAACAAGAAACTTTGGAGTATAAATACTTCAGGTGCGTTGTGCGCAATACCTTTGCTGCTTGCTTATACCTAAATAAGCCACGTCTCTCGCTTATTTCTGCACTGTTTAAAAAGTGTAACCTCGTAGTTTAAAATTGTGGGGTGCAGATTGCCCGCATTGTGCTGTGCTATGTCGTGAGATATGTTATCCAATAAGATATATTGAAAAAACACGAAAAGTAAAAAAGAGATGTTTGGATTATCAAGTTACTTTGCCATTCTTCAAACACGTTCATCTACTATGCAATAGAGTTGAAGTAAAAGCTTAATTTGTCGACTCGTCGCATCGGTAGTATTTTTTAATGTCATATGAGATGAATAAAGACGCTTATTTTCTTCTAATTCTACGTTATGAAGCAAAATATATGTACAAATATTTAGAGATTTGTGGGAGTTTCATAATAGCTGATTTAACAACACCTCTACGTAACCACACCCATCCACTCTCTCTACACTTTCTTTCTCAGTATTGAAACATTTTAATTAACTATATATATTGACGGCGCAGCGCCCTCTATAACGTTTTTCTACAGCACTCCCCACCTGTACTCTTTAATAAGAGTGTACAAAATTTACACAGCAATATTAACATTAATTAAATGGCTTAATGCTAAATAGTACGATATATGTACGTATCCAAATGATCAAAAGCTTGTTGTTGCGTGTTCCTTTATTTAATGATATGAAAAAGATATTTTACTGTACAATGTGTATATAAGTGTTAAAAGCACTGTAAATTAGCAAAATTTCAAGCGGACTGTATTCCTGAAAATTATTTATTGAATAATGAAAGAACAGTGAAAACTAAAAGAGGATCACCAAGGCAACGCATGATCACCAAGGTAACGGATGATCACCTAAGCAACAACGGATCTTCTTCTTTTCTCGCCATATAACTCGAACAATTTATTTATAATTTATTTACAATCCGTATACCACCTGGCATGTTTGCAAGCTTTATGCCCCCTGGCATATAATACATCACACTAGTTTTCTGCCACCTGGCAGATACGATGTAATTATATCAATTAGCGGTAATACGCCCGAAATATTGGCGTGTCCGCTCCCTTTACGTTCTATAACGCAACTAACTCTTTGTGCGATGCGCCCTCTGGGTAAAACTCACCACAATCACTGAGGAGGCCAAATTAATATATATAAATATATAAATGAATAACATACAGTAACTTGGATCAAAAACACAAATGATACACTATAATTTAAACGAACATAATAATCAATAATATAAACATTGTAAAGGCTCAAAATGATATCAAATGATCTAAATTTAAATTTCAAAAGGATACAAAAGCTGGATAGCTCTTCTGAATAGTCCTTTTGGTGTGCGAACGATGCACATTTGTATATGTTTATCTCGTCTCACAATTACTTCTTCAACTACTCATATACCAGAGTAGCTTAGATTGCTTTGGTCCTTCTACCAACACAACGTCTCCGGTCTTAAGGTTACGCTCAGTTGAAGGATTAGCAAAGTTATGTGCGTTTCTAAGGTGTAGTAAATATTGCTCTTTCCTCTTCATCCATGTTAATTTTAAGAGCTTAGATTGGTAAAGCTTCCGTCTAGTTAAAGTCTCCTTGTCTGACACTTTGTTGAAAATTTCCAAAAAATGCTCAGGAAAGTTAAATGTGTCACGTCCTGGCAGTAAGGCCTGTGAAGGTGTGAGCGGGCGGGGCTCACCCAGCTCAGTTCAATGCATATTGTCGAGAGCTCTTCGAGAGTTAGTAATGCTCTCCCTAAAATGTTCTTCAAGGGTTCTTTGATGCTTCTCATCAAACGCTCCCAGAATCCTCCCCACCACGGAGAACGTTCGGGAATGAACTTCAATGTAATTCTTTCGGATGTTAGGAACTCTCGCATCGTAGGATCTACGCTGATTTTTTTAAATCCCTTAATTATTTCACATGTGCTGCTGAAATTCTTGGCATTATCAGAATAAATCACCTTGCAGATCCCTCTTCTAGCTATAAACCGTCGTAATGAAGGAATGAAACGTTTTGCTGATGTATCTGAAACCTCTTCAACGTGTACAGCACGAGTGATGGTGCATGTAAATAAGGCTATGTAGACCTCTTTGCAGATTTCCGCCTTTTCTCTAACAATAACAGCTCCAGTTAAGTCAGTACCTACTACTGTGAAAGGATTACTTTTGGACTACACGATCTCTTTCTTGGTAACTGACACGTTAGCTCTTTTGGCGGGCTTCACTGCGAACGTTTTACACACCAGGCAGGCGATAGTAAATTTCTTTACTACTTGTCTTCCTTTAGGTATCCAAAATTTATTCCTGATTTTGGACAATGTTGCCAAAACTCCTGAATACTTTCATGTGTTCACTAAATATCACTAGTTCTGTAAACTTTGGCAGTATAGTAGGATGTTTTTCGTCATCTATTAATTCTGTTTGTTCCAGACGATCTCTGACACGAAAAATGCCTCTACTGTCCAGATATGGTGCTAAACTATAAAGCTTCGAATCAGGTGTTGTTAGATTATTTCTCTCTAGTTGCTGAATATCCGAAAAATAATTCTCTCTCTGTACTTGTTTTATCCAGCATTCCTCAGCTTCTTGAACCTCCAATACAGTAAGAGGACCTTCTACACAGGTATGTTTTCTTAGCTTGGCGACAAACCGCTTTAGCCAAGCTGTAACTCTCAACAGTTTTTCAAGACTGCTGAACTTAGTAATGTTTAACGCGGTTTCTCCTACTGGAACAGCCACATTAACACAAGTGCTCATTTTTCTGTTTCGTTCAACAGTTTTTTCGAGCCTCATTTTGATTTGCTGAGGTAAATAGCATGCAAACAGAAATTGTATCCCTCACCTTGTTGGCCGATGTCACCAGACATATGAAGTAAAAACTTAATTTGTTGACTCTTCGCATCGGTGGTAATTTTTAATGTTATATCGAGCTGCATAAAGACACTTATTTTCTTCTAATTCTACTTTATGAAACAAATTTGTGGGAGTTACATAATAGCTAATTTAATAACACCTCTACGTGACCACACCCATCTACTTTCTCTCTCAGCACTGAAACATTTTAATTAACTATATATATTGGCGGCGCATCGCCCTGTATAACGTTTTCTACAAGAATCAAGCTATCTGCCATCACCATCCCCGCCTTTCCAGTCACGATTGTTATTGAATAGTTCTACTAAATATTCTCATCGTGCCAATTTATTATTACATATTTATATATACACTCTGTCACAAAAAATATATGCATCCAGAAGGAAACGAACTAGTATTACGAAACTTAACATGTTTGTAGGGTATGAGGAGATAAACGAATTACAAATTCGGAACAAAAGATCGTTTTATTAAGAAGTTATGTCATGAAAAAGGTTACATATCAGTAAGCAGTATATCCACCTCTGGCAATTATACAAGCCGAAACACGGCGCAGCATCGAATCAAGTAATCCTTCTATAACCCCCGTTTGGAAGGTCCTCCCATAATCTTTGCAACTGAGCAGCTAATTCATCAATATTCCGGGAAGGCTGCAAGTTGCCTTTCAAACATGTCCCATACGGGCTGTATTAGGGAGACGTTTGGTAACCTAGCAGGCCACAGGAATACGTTATATCCTTGAAGATACTGTCGGAAGAGTCATACATTATGTGGACGAGCGTGATCTTGCTGATAAATGGCACCTCGGCGATATAATAGCATAGGCAGCGCAACCGGCATTAAAATGCCGTCCGCATAACAGCGAACCGTCATAGTGCCTTGAAGAACGACTAGACGTGATCGTGTGTCCCAAAAATCTCTCCCTACTCTGTCACAGTTTGTGTAATCGCGTATGCCTCTCGACAAGAAATGCCAGATCGGATCGCCAGCCTGGCCGCTTCCACACGAGTGTGCGTCAGTCATCAGCAGTGACAATGAATCGGGACTCATCGCCGAAGATCACATGCCTCCGGTCGGTCACACTTCAGCTTGCCCAAATTTGGCAAAAATCCAATTAGCACTGCCTGTGATGTGGGCTCAGTAACAGGCGTCTTAATGGGCATCGGCAGCATACATCAGCGTCCGCCAGTTGTTTCCGAATGGTTTCTCTTGATACCAGTGGATACCTGGAAGGCGGTAAATGGCGTCGAATCAATACTTGCGATGTTGTTAGTGCGGAAGTGGCCGCTCTTATGATTGCATGATCCTCACGCTCATTTGTGTTCCAGAGACGCCCTGATCCTCCGCGACGGTAGACTATCTTTTCTGTAAACCATTGTCGCCAACACCGAGCAAATACCATATCACTCCGACCGATACGCCTGTTTGACCAAACTGCTTCTATGAGGCCTACTATAAGATTCATAAGTTCGACAACTGTTTGTACTGCCACCTGAATCATCTCTAGGCACAATACGTCCATCCAATTTGACAGATTCGTTAGCCCTTAAATGCATGAATTTTTGTTTTTAAAAAAATGCATTACAATTGATATCAAATAAAATAGAAAAAATACTAAAAAATCTAAACTAAGTTTTTATTCCAATTGTATTTTGTATTATATTTATTTTATGTATATTATTACATATGTATTTTATTCCAATTTTATTATGCTTTATTATGAATTTAATTATTATGTACCAAGACATACCTTATAAACTTGTTCATTCAACAAACACAAAATCAAAAATTCGTAAACACAAATGATGTCCACATCTTACACATCAGCTCATAATAATGACCGTTACACCGTTAGTGCTGCCACCACACTGAAGCTTTCAAAACTATATATATAAACAGTATATATCCAATTGGTTCATTATGCAGTAAGCTAAAACAATTTGTGTTTTGATTTAATTTACATGACACTTTGCTGCTAACATGAAGTACTAGGCCTTTTACTACCTCATTGGCGTCTAAATTTAAATCATTTGCAAATCTCTTAACAGACTAGAATCCTTTCGAGTTTCGTGATTGTGACTGGATTTCATCTGGGTGAATATATGTTTTATGACAGAGTGTATATTTATCAGGAAATCTTAAATTTCAAGATTGGGTTCGTTCCTTGTAAGATGATATTCTCAGTTTCCTTTATCAAATAAGTTAAATAAAATCTTTTTTAATTGTGAACTTATTTCAATTGTGAGTTGTCGGTTAATTGCGAACCAGTAAATAGAATAAATAGAGTTTCAAGAAGCAGGAATTAAAATATTTCTTTCGGAAGTTAAGATTCAGTTAATTACGTATAAATTAACAAATACGGTAATAGAGGTTTTGAAATCTTACATATGTAAGTAGAGGGTGGGCAGAAAACGAATGCTTGACGAAGCTTGTTTATTGTTGTGACAAATATTATTGTTGTTGCTATTAATCAAAATTTTTGCTTACTGCAGCAGTAAAAGGGATGATGAAGGCAGAATCGTTTAACAGCGGGAATGAGATCAGCTAGCCTCCCATTACAAAGTTGGCGAGTAAAGGTTTAAGTGCAGAGATGATTGCGAAAATTGCAGGGGATCCGTGGTACAATGCATCTCAAAATCATCAGAAATTGTAATGACAAGATAACGAAAGTTTAGACCTGTTATGGAGAATCTCTAAAGTGGTCATTCCTCAGCATCACATTCAGAGGAAAATGTGCAATTGGTGAGGACTGCAAAAATATTTTTCTGTGTCGGATCGTCCTCGAAGTTGCAAGATTTTTATTCAAAACTTAAACCAAGCTTAGATTACTTGTATTAATCTCTTTTTTTGTTTAATTTTAAATGCTACAATGACGAGTTTCTCCTCTTCGACTATAGCTTTACTTGGCCCCAATAAAAGGTTCCAAAAATTGCAAACTTCTTAACTCCAAAAGAACATAACAAGCAGAAATGATACTACACATTACCAGTTATTTTAAGAAGTTAAATAAATATGAGAAAGGTATTCATGCTCAGATGTAGGATATATGCTGCATACATACTGCCATCGTAACTATTTCAGCATACCTACATGTTGTCTGCTTATGCTCGAGTTTGAAAATTAACATGAAATTAATCCTAGCATGTAAGTTAACTCAAAGCATAGGATTTTCGTGTTCGAAAAAAACTGCAAAGAAATCGTGGTTTAAGTAGAACGTAAGAAATCGTGATTACGTAGATGGTTGTTTCAGAACAACTATCTACTTCATCATCGTGTACTTTCATTTTACGAAATATTAGAATCCAAAGCACTAGAGAAATGGGTGCGTTTTGAGCATAACCTGAGCTAGATTTAAGGGCATGTGTTACAAGCCTCCGAAGACACATATAGTATTGGAAATAATAAAATTTAACGCACTTGCTTGAATTCTAGGTTTCAAAAGTGTAATAATAAAAGCAGAATGTAGAAGAAAAATTATTATGTTTAAAAGAAGTTGAATTTTTTAATTTTATATTTCATCGATATACTTTGTAGAGACATTAGGTTAATTACAAGCAGGAGAGATGGAAAATATGCATTGCCTTCGCCGGGGATCGAACCACGGACCTCTGAAATACCGGTTCAGTGTGCTGACCATTACACCACGAAGGCACGCTAAGAGTGTGGGAGATATACCTTATATACTCCCCTTTTTAAAGGGCGACTAGGGTTTTAGGGGACCTAGTCGCCAAATCCTGGGTGTGGAGAGTCATCATCCACAACCCTTTTAGTTCGGGCGCCACTGTAGAGACATTGCATATTTTTCATCTCACTTGATTCCAAAAAAATACCTAATGTCTCTACAACGTTATCATTAAACTAATAAACAAGTTGACGGTATTAATTTGGTATATATAATTTTGATAAGGTTTGCATGAAAGTCTGTAAAAATTCTTTATGTACTTTCTTCTTTATCATTTCTTAAAAGTAAATCCTGCTTTAAATTAATGAATAAATTATTCTATTCCAGGCCACACATTTGAAACTGAAATCGAGGAAACAAAACACAAAACAGTGAAATTTAATTCCTTGTTTAAATAACTTTGAATGAAAATATTAAATTAAAATGTTATTTCCCGATATACGTTATATGAAATGCACTTTACATGAAATATAATTTGTATCAGTGGCGTCTATTACGTTGAAAATATCAAAAGGGGTGCGCTCACAAGCGGCCGACCAGTAAAGTTGCTAGACACTGGTAGTTCATTCCGAGGTTGAACCCCGTGAACAGGCTGGCTGCATGGGCATTTTCACCGTTTTACACATGTGTAACCTGTATACAAGCCAGTTTCCCTTAGAAAGTTCTCCATGAGGACATTCCTCCCTTTAGGGAGATAACCTTCCGGCTTTTGCTGTAGTCACTTAAACTAAACCGTGTATACTAGCCAGTTTGCCTTAGAAAGTTCTTCGCGAAGGCATCTCTTCCCTTAGGTAGATAGCTGTGGAGCGCTTTGCCTTAATCAAATAAACCAAACCAAAAGAGGTGCTCCACAGCAGGCTTTGCCCTGATTCCAATTTTTATCACAATTGGCCCTTTTCGCGGTTAAAGTTACCCTCATCGGAGTTTTTGTTACTCTGACAATGAAATGGATCAAAATCTTTGTAATTCACAAATAAAAGGGAAGTGTCATGAAAGTAAAATGCAAGGAAAGTCCGTTAGTGGAAAATAACAGGATCTGCAGCGGGAAAAATAGCATGCAAAAGCACCACAATAAATGCTAAGCTGCTGTAAATTAGAAGTAAAACTTCTAACGTTTGCAAGACTTAAATGTATTTAGTAAGCTTCGTGAAAAAGCCTAACATAATACATTTCTGTGCAAATTGCGCTATTATACATTAAATATTCCTCAAAATATAAATGCATATTGTTAACTGACTTTGAAACATATTGTACATCACGTACTAAAAACATGGAAAAAGAATTAAATATATCAAACAAGAAAGAATTCATTTTTAAAGTACCTAGTCAGTCAAGAAAGAAATTTTTCTTTCGATATCCCAGAAGGCACTTGATGGAGTAATGTACGAGTACTATGTATTTTTCGAATGGGGGAGTATATAATTACCATAAATTTGTAATAATAGAAAGAAAATATATTATCTGAAAATGCTGCTTTCAAATATCTGTAAACTTTCAAAACTGCTTAAGACCTACTTCATTGATTGTGCAACATAAGTATTCTATTCAGAAATTCCATTATCACCAGTCATTCCTTTTACATAAAAAATAAATACGTTCTTTTTTTCATTATTTCTGCTTTCAAAGTATTATCAGCAAACAGCAATGTAAAAGTGTCAAAATGATCTTCACACATATCATTGGTAATCGATGAAGGAAAAAATTAAGAGTCTTTTCGCAGCAGGAGGAAAAATTATTAAATATATTGCTTCGTTTCCCTCGTTTTCTATTAATCAATGAACACGCAAATGTCGACATTTTAAAAGAGTTGTTTTGTAAATTTTTTTCTTAGAAAGGTATATTATGAAAGAAATAATTTTCGTCTGTTGGCTGAGGCTTGTAGATAATGGTTCTTTAACGGAATTCAGAAGACGGAAGCTAAACTGAGTGCCGCTCAAGTTCAATTATCTGTGTTTGTTTAAATGCTTGTAGAACACCTAAAAACAAGCAACATTTTATGGGCTCAACACAAATTTCTAGTTAATACAGAAAAAAGAAAAAGAATTTATACTCTAGAAGTATGCCGTGGAATATGTATTATTTTCTTAGTCATTAGATTTTCCTTTTTGAAAAGTCTGCTAGTTTAAACAGCGTGAAGGATTTTATATAAGATTAATTCTAAGTTATGGCATTTTCTTAGCCTGATTCAAGTGTCATCTACAAATACGCCTGAAAATGGATTGTTGTTCTACTGAATCTAACCATAATGGGCAAGCATTTTTTTACCACCGGGAGAAGAAGTTGTTATCTCCAAGAGCTAAAATTTTAACACCTGCTGTAAATCAACATATTAAATTACTGGTGGTATTCTGTACTTGCGTCGGACTACCATTTTCTCCTTCCGATTTTAACTCAAATGAAGAAACCTGTAGATATGTTGTTTTTATGAGCTGCATTTTTACTTTCTCAAGAACAATATTAATGGCTTTTGTCTTTAGCTTTTCGCATTATTTTCTGATTTCAACATCTTTGCTTGTTTCGTTTTACGCATTTAACGTTTGCGCTCATGTATCACTATGGTTAATTACTTTTCGAAGGAAAGCGGTGCTTTCTTCTCTGAAAAAGACAAATAATCTCATAGTACAAATGGGATTGAAAAGTACTTGCAGTATACGAAATATTCCACTTTTGGTGACTGTTCAGATTACAGCTACTCTTGCCATAGCTGCTTCTATATCAGCAGCCTTCTTCTACAATCCTAATGAAAGAAACATGCCTGATACAATATTTATATTTGTATATGTATTACCAAATGAATACAGAGATCTCTTCCTGTTCGTACTTAGACTTTCGAATGTTGTAATATTCACCCTCAGTGGAGGCACATGTGGAGCTGTATTATTGTTGACTGTTACGTCATACAATCAAATCAGTGACATCATTCACTGTTTTGGACGTAAGCTGAAGAAGCGTTTTCAGCTCGAATTTTTGGATCAACAATCAATTTCTAGGAATGTTTTGGTGTTTAAGAAAATATTATCCGTTGTGCAAGAAGTTGATCATGCTTTTTCAGCCACTGCTCTCTTTCTGTATGGAGCTAGTATAAGTTGCTTTTTCAATGCACTAAGTGTGATACTTGTAAGCGAGGCCCAGTATCCCAAACTCAACGTCTTCGTAGCAGTTACATCTGTAACAGCAATGGGCACCTTTTTAATTTTAACTCTAGCTGGCGACCGCGTGATTGCGAAATTCAAAGGCCTAAAAGAAATTCTTGTCGATTGTTCTGGATTGATGACAAAGAATAATACAAATGTGAAAGATTTGACTACCTTCTTGATAATGACGCACGACATTAAAATGTCAGATATACATTTAACTGGTGGAAATATGTTTGTGATTAGTAACCAGATGATTTTAACTGTAACTGGGGTCATAGTAACATATGGTGTTCTTATATTTCAATTGGATAAAATGGGCAAAACTTGAAAAATATTTCTGGAGAGAAATAATGTACAAGGTCTATATTTTTATATTACTCTAATTCATTTGAACAATGGTTGCAAAATGTTGTCCGTACTAAAAAAATACCATTTCAATAAGCAAAATTATTCAGATTAAAAAAATATGTTTTTGAGTAGAAGTGCATAAAATTTACGCCTTATAGTCAAATTCTGATCCATGGAGCAATTAATATCTTGCTATAATTGTTATACTTCTCCCTTAATTTTATTTACACACAGTAGCATTATTACACTTTTCCAGTACAAAACCGGGTAAGATGTGTTTAAATTTATAAAAAGGAGGGAGAGATTTTTCAATCCTTTGAGAATTATGCTTGAGAATTGCTAAAAAGATTTTAGTTAAATAAGTAATTAAATATAGACTTTTCACTCTACCGCTTTGACCTAAGAACTGTTGAAGCCATTGATTTTCACCGCCTTTAGTTACTTTTCGTTCATATATATCGTGGTACCTAATTTTATTTCGGATTTAAAGTTTCGAGGGGGATTTACTTTGAACATGCTTCCTTTTGCAGGATATGATTATTTTAAATTGGAGTAGGAAATGTGTGATGACCATATAGTTCAAAATATCTCCTAGTATATATGTTGGCGAGAAGTGCAAGAGGAATGAGCACTCATAGTTTTAATTTACTTTCTACTCTTAAAATTGAAACAACTGTGATCCTGAAAATTTATGGTGTTTCTTTGCAAATTCAAGATACCCATAATCTCTCAAAGAAAAACAAAGTGCCACCAGCTAGTCGCTTCTCTTCGCATAAGAAAGTATTCAGGACCTCTGCTATAGTTTTACTGGACAAAAACTCCTTGTCCAGTGACTAAATAAAATTTATTCTTATTATTAATTACATTTTTAAAATAACCTTTTTTGTTTACAGATCCAGCAAAACATGCAGGCATGAGAATTCATCAAGTTGTGTTTCCACAGAATTAAAAAAATATAACATTCATGATATTTTCTTTATCGATTTGCTATAAATCTTATAAAGCTCTTCGTTCGTTCTTAATTTCGAACATGAAAAAGAAATACTAAATTGTAGGATATATTATGTTTGCTGATATCTTTGTTTCTTAAAGTATATTCAGAAGTGCATGGTTATAAGTGTTTGTGTATTTTATCTTATAGTAATTTAATGAACTTTGTAGCGATTACCTTACAGTGATCTTTGTGCAAAGAAACTATAAATGGTCTGTTACCGAATAATAAATTTTCTTGTAGTTCTAAGATATCGTTTTTCATGAAATCAATTTTATATAATAAGGTAGATAAATAGAGGCAGAGTTCAGTATTCATTCAAATACTATATCTATCAGATACGGATTTGACTTTTTGGTATATAACTAAAAATTCACTTTTATTTTATTACTATTATAAAAAGAATTGCATAAGCCACAAATTGATGGTGATTAATTTTGTGAGTAACTAAATTTAAAAGTAATTTATGCAATAAAATAAAGCTCTTGCTTTGTATCGCTTCAGCCTTTCATCTAACAATTTGCATAATAGCACTTAACAGACAAAAACAGCTGTTAAGCAACTGATAAAATTTCACAAAATTAATATAAATTGGATTGAATTATTTACATTATGGCAAATACGCCACGGTATTTTGCCTAAAGGAAATGATGCTTTCGTATAGGATTTATTTGGCTTGTATTGTTGTTCCATACTGAGATTTGAAACCAGATCAAATTGCTAATGGTTAGCATTTTTTGCTCTTGGCCGCTAATCAGCCAGTTTTAATTGTAACTCAGTCTTTTAATTGAAGAATTATGCATTTTTATTTATATCATTTATTGCACTTCAGTACTCATAATTTAGATACTTTTATTGTTCTCCAAAATCGTGCGAAATATCGATTTTAAATAAAAACAAAAATGAGAGAAATGTAGGGTCGTTTAACCAACAATGTATGCTCTACAGTAAATTTAAATTACTGTGCTCTGTATTTTGAAATACTACAATTAATAATTGATAGGATAAATTTATCCATAATTAGCCATGATTAAGTTTTAAATGATTTGTATTTAAGGAACTTGGTATTGTCAATGGCTTTAAAATCTTCATTTTAATTCTTCATGAAATGTCCTTTATATTATTTATATAAAATATTGATTAATGAACCTATTGAGTAATTTTCAAAATTTTTAATTTTAAGATTTTTCAGCTACAGTATTTGAAATATTATCGACGCTAATTTTCAATTATTTTCTATTATCAGAATATTTTTATTACAGTTATTATTTTCATTTTTCCTTTTTCGCTTAATTAATAAATAAAAAATGTACACATTACTCGTATATTAATCTCGTTATGCACACAAACAATTAAATGGACTTATCTATAAACTCATATGCAGTGTATATGAAACATTGCAGGAAAATAATCTTAACACGTTGCAATCATTTTATTACTTTATTATCTCTTTAGTTACAATCTTGTTATTTTCATGATTATTGTAACCAAATTATAATGTGTTTTTTCTGACTATACAAATGTTAAATTTGTAGCTTACAACTATTAATATTGTATTTTGAATTGCATTTCATAAAAGTATTCAGGCCCACCAGCGGCTGAGCGGTAAAGTCGCTGAACACTGGTAGTTTCGGCTTGGGCTCAATTCCAGGAGAAGGGGCTTGCTGCATGAGCGCTTTCATGGTTTTCCCCATGTGTAACAGGCATATGAGTCGGTTCTCTTTAGAAGGTTCTCCACAATGTCATCCCTTCTCTTAGGCAGAAAATCCTTGGGCGCTTTGCCGTAATTAAATAAATAATCCCCAAAACTATTTTGTGTTATGCTGTGATTAATAATGCTAAATATGCATTTTTAATTGTTGAAACATGACACAAGAAAAGGAAAAAGTTTTGCTGTTACGTATTTCATACTTTCAAACAAATGTTTACTTAATTTAATTTTGTAATTCTGGATTACATTCGCACTCCTTGCTGCAGCACATTTTATATTATGTTACAGTACTCGATTTTATATGCGTTAATAATTTGCATGGTATTACAGTAATATCTAGGTTTCTATGGAAATTGCTGAAAAACCATATAAATAATAAAAAAGATATTAATAATAAAGATAATATTATTAAATATTATCTTTATTAATAATAAAGATTAAGGTGTAATAACAAACATATATATTATTTTTGAAACGTAATTTCAGTTTGAAGAAAACAAACAAAGCATGCTACAATGAATGCAAAGTTAAAACAAACAACTAAATGATTATGAAACAGGCCACATATAGCAAACAAAGAAAATACTTCTCATAAATTTATAATTATTTTTAACATATAGAAATGCATTAAATTTTTATCATTAATATTTAAATACTTCCTTATCACATAAAAAGGAGATTTTCTTTATAGTCTCTTTATTTGAAATTAAGGATAACGCAAAAGATAATTTTGTTACTTATTGCTATAATTAATAAAATACAGCATTGCTTGATGTTATCATTACTTACGCTGTATCATTACTTATGTTATATCCATTACTAATGTTATGATTATGTGTTATTAAATGTATCATTACTGTCCGAAATAATATCATTACTGTTTGTTACTTCGTAACCAGTTCTCAAGTCTATTCCCCTTAGTTCTTACTTTCCTATTCCCCTGCCTTCCCTTACTGGACTGGGTCAATGTCACTGCTTTCCTTGAATATCTAACAAGTAGCTAATGTTGGTAAGTTTAGCTTTTGTTTCAGTCAAAAATTTCAAATTTTAAATAGTTTAAAGTAATTAGAAATTTGCTTAGCTAAAAAATTGCTGATTAAAATAAATGTAAATCTAAACTTTCTGAAATTGTTAAAGGATTCCTTAAATACTGTAAAAATATCAGTAGGCATTATATAAATAAAAATAACTGAGCAAACTTTGTAGAGATATTAGGGATTTTTTGATGCTGAGAGACGTGAAAAACGTGCTGACCATTACACTACGAAGGCGGGAGAAGTACCTTATAACGTTCTT
The DNA here is from genome assembly GCA_000611955.2 of Stegodyphus mimosarum. NCBI lineage: Eukaryota > Metazoa > Arthropoda > Arachnida > Araneae > Eresidae > Stegodyphus > Stegodyphus mimosarum. The sequence continues at coordinate 728,352 of KK114316.1, forward strand.
AATTTTTACAAACGGTTATAGTCTACATTATTTAGCATAACTTCATTCGCAGAAAACTGCATATTTACCTCATTGTCGTACAGATTTACTTACAGTTTTGTCCAAAATCAGCTGTGCTAATTTCGGCATTCTGATGTATAGAATAAATTCAAATTCTAATCTGACTTCTATGAAGCGCTGCTTTTTCTTTTTTTTCGGTTGTTCAGTTTGACAGGACTGATGATTTTCTTTTATTAAGAAGTGTTATTATCCAGTAAAGTTTTGAGTTATTTATAGACTGACTGATATGCTGGGGGTGCAATAAATGTAGACTGATTTATAAATTGAAATTAAATCTAAGGACACCAATGTCTTTCAAGACTGTTGGACACTGTTGACCTGCATTTAAGATCATTTGAAGTCAACCTGCAGAACACCTGTGTGAGGTGATGCGAAACAATTAGATCGATACTTAAATCAAAATTAAATAAACGTTCATAAGCGTTGTTGGTCACTTGTAATCTACGAAGTGATTACGCGGGGTCAGGGATCAACCCTCGTGAGATAATGCAGCAAATTCAAACTTATCTTTAAAGAAATTACATCGAAAATCTCTTCCCGCCTCAAAGTTGTTCATCATCGATGATTTACAGTTTGATAGTAAATCGATAGGGATACGCTTGGGATAGTACCCTAAATTTAAATAGATTTTTAAACATAAATTATATAAAAGCACATCACTGCCCAAGTATCTTGTCATTTAATCGGTGACGCACAGTTTGACTGTCATTGTCCAATGATCTACAGATAGACGATCACGTTCATATATCGATAAACGGTTAGCCAGTGGTACGAAGCTGTGGCTCAAATTTTAATTTTTGAATTTAAATTAAATTAATGCACACTAGTGCCCTTCAAGTCTATTGATTATTGATTACAGGTGATCTACAAGTTGCTGATGACTGGAGGTTAGTCTAAAGATTACAGTGCGGAATAAAGAAAATTTTATAAATAAAATTAAACCGAAGTACACGAGCGGTTGACAAAAATGCTTTTCTCCAGCCAATAGCTACTGACAGTCATCCTGTAAGGTGAAACATGTGTAGTAATGCATTTTCATAAACTGTTAAAATTAAATGAAATTGAAGAGTACCTCTTACCTTTAAGGTCCTTGTTCACTGGTGATCTTACGCTTTCTAGTCACCAGCACAGGATAATGAAAGTTGTTGCAATGCCAACAAAATAGTGGCTGATGAGTATATGGTAAAAGCAGCATAACGTAAGGTTTTAAACAGAATCCACCAAGGACCAGAGTTTAAATTGCGCGGAAACCCATCAGAGCGCGGCTTCGGTTTTTCTTAGTTTATGAGGTAAATTGCAGTTCTAGCTGGAGCACCACGAAGCTTTGAATAAAACAGCTCCGATACTTCTTTTATGTAAATGAAACACAGTTTGAGGGGACAAATTTTATTTTAGAAATAAATATGCCTTAAAAATCAATTACAACTTCCAAATGCTTTCCTGTCTTTCATTGGTGGAACAAACACTTAGGAAGGAGGTTAAGATTTTTAAGGGAAGAAAAGACGCCACACCACATACCAAACGCTTAGTAAGTGCATTGCATTTATGAGGCGGATAAAATGTTTCCCCCAAAAGGGCTAAAAGTGATTACTTTATAGTGCATGTCCAGTGCTAGTGCTGCCTCTCACTGCTGACTTGAACTATGAATCCAAGCACGGGAACAAAAATTCTTACTTGTCCAAATATTATGTTTGTTCTCGTATTGTTATCGGATCAGATACGGAGAATATTTGTTTGCCTAGTAGCATTTTGTTTGACAGCTAAAATTATATTGCAGGCCATCGTGGTGAGAAATCGTTGGACTTTTTCCTCTTTGTTTTCGAAACTACTCTTCTCCATTAAAATTTCTATCCATACTTTCATATTGGTTCTCTCTATTCTCATTAGTGAAGCTTTGATCGTTTTACTGTTTTCCATTGGTGTGCGGGAAAAAGAATGGCTTTTTTTCCTCAGATCCCTTAAAATAATATGTTGTACCGTATATTCAAGACTTATATTCAGCCGGAATCCGGCTGAGCTATTAGTTTTTGAATGACATTTAAGTCCAGCCGGAGCCCCAAATAAGGCGGGAACGAATATTTTATTTTTTTATTTAACTATTTATGATGAATTTAGTAATTTAATTAATTTTTATTTATATCATAATATTTTATTTAATTTTAATTTTAATTTAATTCTTGAATTGTTAATTATTTTATTACTTTATTTTCTCCCCTTCTTCCTGACGGCCTTCCATATGGCTCCGGCACTTCTGATTTTAAAAATTAAGTCTGCTAAGAACTTTTCTAACATCTAAAAATTCCAGAATTCTAGTTCTGGTTTATTAAATTACCAAGAAAATCCTTCGAGTTTACTATAATAAAGAAGCATGATTTTCTATAATTTTAATTACTTTTGATTAAAAACGTAATATTTGCTGTTTCGTATCATTATACATGGCATTTTAGTGCAAATTCATTTCTGCTGGTGATCTATTCTGTGTGAGCTTTGGATTAAAAGAAGGGCAGTTTGAGAATTCTATTTTATTTTCAAATAGTTAAAATTGTTTGCTGGAAAATTTATGAAAATATTTAATTATAAATGGTTTATTACTTCCTAAAGAAAATATCGTGAATATTGTTAGAGCTGGGTCAGAACTCATTTACACCATTTCTACATTTGATTAAAAAGAAGTGCTGTACTGAGGAAAAAAATGTGAAGGTGAATTTTGCTCGAAATAATAGCCTTAATATCAACCTAAATTGAACTGTGATTAATTTGAAAATGCAGAATCTTGTAATGAGGTTTTTTTAGTTGCTGTTATTTTTCAAACCATTATTCTTAAAATAAATATTTATATCAGCATACTTACTTAAAAAAAAACTTTTAAAAACAAATTTTAAAGTTTAATGTTCGTTATCAATGTTTAAAAAAATTTAACTTATAAAAAAATACAGAGGAAATTCTACTATTTTTATAATTTAGTAACAGTTGTATAAAATTAATTAACATATAATTAAGATGCATAGAATTATTATCATTTATTATTCTGCAGCTAATGTCTAAAAACTGTACTTGATTGCATACAGTTCAGATATGCGAAGCAATTTTATTGTTTAAAAAATTCTTTCGATAAAATACAAATAAATATGTTTAATATAAATACAAACAAAAACGTCCTATGGAAATTAACATTTTGAGCATTTTATTTAGATAAACTTTTTAAACTGTGCTTTTAACAGGTTGGTTTTGCTTATTTCATTATAGAAAATCGTTTGGGGGCTATCTGTCTCAGTGGATGGAGGGATGCCTTCGTGAAGGATTTTCTAAGGGAAACTGGTACGCGTACAAGTTACACTCGCCCATGCAGCCAGCCCGTTCGTGAGATTCAAACCTCGGATCGAACTATCAGTGTTCAGCGAATTTACCGCTCGGTTGCCAACTGTGCCGCTCGCTTTGAAATCGTAGAGTTTGTTTATCAAAAATTCGTTAAAATTTTACAAAATACGAAATCGATAATAAAACAAATTTCAAATTCCATATTCGAGATTCCAGATGACCATATTCAGTGAAAGATTACGTTATTCAAAATTGGATGGCTCTAGGTACCGTTGTTTTATCACAGTGCGAGAAACATACATAATTTTTATGCAGATTCTTCATTATTTAATTTTTTTAAATATAACACAGGGCTCTAATATTTGGTGGCAACAATCTAGAAAGTGAACCGACATTTATAGTGAACCAACGCAAAATGCCAAAGCGAAATTAATAGCCCATCTGGGTTAACGCCCTTTGGGCTAATTATTATATGTTTCACATGGATTTCAGTTATGATTCACGGTTTATCTCTTGGATAATTTCTGTTGGTTGTTTCGTTAGCAAAAGCAGACAACAGCTGTCCGCTTAGAGAGGAATATATTCTTGGAACATTTTGTAAGGGAAATTGTCTCATATTTACTTATATTTAAGATAGATATTTTCGGTGCCAAAAGATGCGCATTAACTATATATGTCCCTTTTTTCACTCTATTTAACTTTATGTTATGAATGTTATATTTAAAGTATCAAAACTTTATTATTTGTTTTAGCTTTTGAATTTTGTGCCGAATTACCTTAAGTAAAATTCAATGTCAGAAGACTGTAGAGTCAGTGGGTTATATCAATGCAGGAAGCTAAAGAAATCTGCACTATCTTTACCAGAATTCGAACTCCTAACCTTCCGAATACGCGTCGATCGTGCTTCCAGACACATCACGAAAGCATACGGAAAAGAGGAAGAACCTTACATATTTCTCCTTTGAAAAGGCGGCTCGTAATGAGGGACCCATTCAGCCAACCCGAACTAAAAAGGTGACGAATTATCTTTTAGTTCGTACCCTTTTTAGTTGGGGTGCTATTAATACAGTCTTTTAGGATTTCCCGAAGTTAGAACAGAACAGAACAGACATTAGAACTCGGGCCTCCTGAGTACGCATCGACCGTGCTTTCAGTTATACCACAAAGACATGCGGAAAGGTGGGAGAAAATTCGTTATAAAATGAACCTTAATTTTACCTTTTCTATTAAAAATACGTAGCTCTATTAACTCGGGAGTTTTTGCGACCAGACTGCAAAAATGTACGTGTAGAGATGAACATTTTATGTTGAAAAAATAAAAATAAAACATAAGAAAGCATATATGAAAAACTATTTATTTGAACTATGTAAATGACATTTTAAGAGATGCTTAATATAAATGCCTAGAAGGAACGTACATTCTCTTTCTTACAACAACAGTAGATGGAATGCAATTTTAATATAACAACAATCTTAAACTAACGTGCAAAGTTCCTATACCGTTTGAAACTTGAAGAACTAAGCATAAAATTGTCAAGTAGAGCATTCATTTTGAACTCTAATATTCGCTCCAATGAAGGCTTAAGAGCCACTAAAATTCAAACTTGAAATGGAATAAAGCCTTTCTTTAAAAATTCCTTTCCTGCATACAAACATAAGATCTTTTCCTACTTATGAAATTCACATTTTTATTGCAATAATTCATTTTATTAACGTTTCATTATAGCTGATTTCTTCATATACATATTTTATAGATTTCGTATACGTTTTATGCAACCTCCTGTTTTGCAGTTTATGTATATAGTTACAGTAAACATTTTCTCATTTACATTTTGCTTGACTCACGGTTTAATCGTAAATACGTCTGGAATAATATCAGATGTCCGTATTGTAAATAGCGTATACATCAAGCACATTTTTATCTTTTGATCTAACAATTATTCCTGGCAGAATAGCAAATTTCAGTACATTTAATTGAGATGACTTTCAATAATGATATAAAAAGTCATTTAAATTACCATTTGGTATTTTATACTAAATATCCACGGAAACTATTCGCAACTTCTGTGTTTTTAAAACATTTTATGAAGTTTAACATACATATATATAAGAAGTTTAATTATACTTTATCCAAAAACGCGTTGTAAAAAGATCTGCTTATGGAGAAAGATTCATTTCTCGTGAAAATTAGGTAATAAAAATATTATCGTTTGTTAATAACAATTTTTGATTCTCTATTTAACCAAAGCAAAGAATAAAACTTTCAATTTCGACTCATTTTACACTTTTAACAAATGAAAAGTTATTTTAGCTTGCACAATAGAATTGTTTTCGGTACTTCGGACATGGATTAAATATAATTCTTGCATTTTTTCTCACTTTTACCGATGTCATTTATGCTGTATTGGCTGCCTGGAATATTAGTGACGTAATATCAGCTGGAAAGTTTCTCGGTTCGGAATATGATCAGCAAATAACAGGTTTTGAAATACACTTTGAACTGATCGCAAATTCTTTATTGCAAGCACACACTAGTGACACGGAATCATTCATGCTCATATTGCGCAGATTAAATGTCAACAATCTGTTTTTCTGCGCAACATGATAACACTTGATAAGTGATTAAGATTTAGTTTATATTTTCGGAGTTGTAAACACTGAGAACAAACGATTTTAACCCAGCATTATTCCTGC